>OZ022556.1:63934619-64428140 GCA_963991005.1 Barypeithes pellucidus
ATCCTAGGGTACACCTTTCTATTGCTTAGAAGGGTAGCTAACTCATTGACGTGCGGGGGTTTTAAAATAATAATTATAAGACTACCGTTAGCGATTATTTTATTTCAAAACTAATATCAGAAGTTGATTTGGCATGCCGTAAAATAACCAAATACAAAATTTCAATAAATTGACACAACCAGTGGCGTGCACATAGCCAATTTTATTTGTATTTATTTTTCAAAATAATTACATCTAAAATACAAGCAATAAGGAACAAGTACATTACCTCTAATAATTTATTCTTGCAATGTGAAAAATTAGAAAAGAATCAAACAGGCACAAGAAAATTTGAATCAGTGGGTCATCAACAAAATACTTATGAGTTTTATATTTTTTTTCGTCACTGGCGTTTTAATGAAGATATGCATAAACAATTATTTTCTAATTTATCTCATTGCAAATTTAATTTTATAGCAGAAAATACAGTACGCCACTGCTTTTAACGTATGATAATTGAACAGTTGAATGGTCGACATTTTTCGTAATTCGTTTGGTCCTTATCCCACGCATTCAAGATGTAAATTATTTTAAATCGAAATAAAAATAAAATTGGCAAGCCACTCGTTGTGTCAATTTATTGAAATTTTGTATTTGGTCGTTTTGTAGGATGCCTAATCAACTTTATGATATAAGTTTTGAAATAAAATAATCGCTAACGGTACTTTACTCTTATAATTGGAAAGGTGTGCCCAAGGATCATGCAACATGTAATCACATTAAAATCAAAACAATCACTTCAGAAATACAGAAAATATAAGCTTATTTCCATTATAAGTGGGACACCCTGTTTAGAACCAAGTAAATCTTACCCCTAATAAATTGTACAGTGTCTCTTGTAATACCCTTACTGATTAAAGTATGAGCTTTATATTGCATCATCCACAAATACAAAATAATGTCAACCAGATTTCCGGGATCATTTCTAAATTCTCCTGCTTGAAATCTGTCTATAATGTGTGGAATAATTATGGTTTCTATGTCATTTTTATTTAGCTTATAGTTTAAATTGCTAAGGGCCCACAAAAACCTTTTAATATCCTTTAATCTAGGTTGTTCCTCTAAATATGCATCCTTTGATTGATATGTACTAATTTTCAGTTGTTCGAGACATCTTTTTGAAAATAATTCCAATATATTTTCATCATAAAAGAGAAAATCGGCATATAAGGCTAAAATATGGCACATTGCCGGAAACGAATAGCACTGGAAAGTTTTGTTAAAAAATATTGTGCAAGTTATGGAGGCTAAAATATCTTCATCTTGATAGCGATTATGCCTAAGTGTTTTTATTAGAGTTACAAAAACTGCTGGATCACTAAGTAGAAAAAGATTATTGTTTATATAAAACTTGATCCTGTCCAAA
Source organism: Barypeithes pellucidus (assembly GCA_963991005.1). Classification (NCBI taxonomy): domain Eukaryota; kingdom Metazoa; phylum Arthropoda; class Insecta; order Coleoptera; family Curculionidae; genus Barypeithes; species Barypeithes pellucidus. Next base: position 63,936,025 of record OZ022556.1, read on the forward strand.
ATTAAGTTATTTTTAATTTTTGTACTTGTTTTAAATGTAGAATTACATAAAATGCAAAGGTCCTCTTTGGTTAAATTATCTATATATTCTTGATTAAATAATTTAATACACTTCCTAAGCATATCTTGGGCTTCCTTTGATTTTTTTAATAGGCCTATAAAAAATATTAAATGAATTAATTCATTTCTATTCAGTCTATGTCTCTTGACCATCAAATCTTCTAAGGCTAAGTGAAAGTAGTGACATTCTGTAATTCGGTTTGGAAGAGAACTCATAAATGAATGTAACAAATGAATTGTAACATCAACATCCATTATTTTAAGCCTTTTACAACATTCTGCATCAATAACGTGTAACAATTTCTGAAACTCATCCTTGTTTCGAACAGCAGTTCTATCACTTAAAGTATTTAATGCTGTAATAACACAGTTGATATCGATCTTCTGTATCTCTATGGGCTGAGCCTTCAATGTGCTAATAAGATCAAATTTGTCTATATTGCTTACATCTTTAGAGGGCGTATTATTTTCTAAATATAGTAAAAACCTTCCAGTAAGGGTATCTTGGTTTAGGGTTCTAAGACGATCGCCGGTAACAGTTCGTGTAAAGTTTTTTATATCTACGTATATTCTTGACCTAAGAGCAGGAATTTTAAGGTATTTTATTACAGAAATCATTTTTATACTCTTACTGGTTTCAGGAGGCTTTAATAAAAATTAATTTAATTTTTTTCATTTTGTCGCGAACAAGTCCCAAAATAGGGTTATGTCTACAATTTCTCTGCTTTTAATATATTTGGGGTGAACCTATTTTTCCTCTCTTATAGATATATGACCTTCTGCTCAGCTATCATTCATCTGCATCCTTTTCTCGACCTTAGAGAACGTTCTCTTGGGCGAAGTCGCTAAAGTATGACGACTCCAATTGGCTGTAGCCTGGCAACAATAGTTAAATGTTTTATGCTGGCAACATCACCGGTGCCGGTGAGTACATTTCCCCGTTTCGAGAAAACACTAGTAAAATTAATAATAATAATAATATTATAGTTCGATTTTATTCTCGAACAAACGATACCGCGTGGTAGTATCGGCTTGTTATTTTAATTTAAGAGAAAATTTTATTTCTATAGGATTCAATCCATAGACAAAGAAAGATTGTCTATGATTCAATCGAATAAAAATCTATTCTTTATTCTTTAGCTTCAGCCAAATTTATCCTCTCTCGCAATGCACAATAGATCTATTTTTCCTCTGAGGTGTTGCTACGTAGCTACCTACTAGGTACTTGAAAGTTCTTGAAACACAACCTCAATCTAGCCATGACAGGTTGACAAAAAAAATTAGGGAAACACAGAGAGACCACATAAGTATTCGTTGGAGAGCACCACGTCAGTAAATAGGTTCTTTAAGGATATATTTATGGCGGTATGTGTTATAATTTTAGTTAATAATAGTTTTTGAGAGATATAGATATCACGTAGTTATTTTATTTAGGTAATGGGGCTTTCGAGACAAGAGATAAATTTAAGGAGATTGCTTGCAAAATGTGAACTTATGTGCAAGAATCGGAAAGATGATGAACGATTTGAAAAATACATTGAGACATTGGAAGATATGGTACAGGAAATTAAGAGAAGTGCAGAGTAAGTAATCCTTGAGCAGTGTTTGAGCTATCCTGTGGATAGAGAGCTTTATTACCTGGCACTGGTTAAGCAATTTCTCATATTTTTCCTAGATTCAAATACTTATTTTACATATTTACACCGAATTTGAGCCAACATTCGCTTTCCAGTTAGCCTGCAAACAGATGCTTAGACGGACAGAACATCTTATAAGGTTTCCATTTTTCATGGATCCCTAAAAAGCAGGAGACCATGAATTGTCATAGTAATTTAATTGATAGATTATCTTAGTAAATATTTAGGACATAATCTTTTTCAATTTATTAAAATAAAAAAGATAATTGGCAAGTCTAGTTTGTGATAAAGTTTACTGTGCCTTAATCTAGCAGAAAATTAAAAACTGCAAGCCTTGGTGTCTAGGTTAGCTTAACATGGGCGTGTGGAATACCTCTTACTATTAGGTACCTTTAGAATTGAGTAATGTGAGTGAGATACTTTGCTATTACCATGAGCTACCTTTAGCCTTTGGAATTATCCTTGCCAACTTAGAGTTTTAGATAGTAAAAATATCTCAATATTATCCTGGTTTAATAACGTTATTCACTATGGGGCTTTACCTTAGGATTGCATGTTTCCACATTGCACAAACCTAAAAAAGTAATAAAAATATAACTTAGAGTTTTAGATAGTAAAAATATCTCAATATTATCCTGGTTTAATAACGTTATTCACTATGGGGCTTTACCTTAGGATTGCATGTTTCCACATTGCACAAACCTAAAAAAGTAATAAAAATATAACTTACTAATTACTCAATAGGCATTGACACTGTGGTCCTTCCGCCTGTTAAATTTACAATTCACTTGAAGTTGTAAATATTTTTGCTGAAACAGTAAATCGGTTGTTGAGCATTGTCTCTGCATGTTGGAATCATGAGGGAATGTTCCTGTGTCTGTTGCAGTAAGTCCATATTGTGGGACTTATTTAAAAGCTTTTTTTGCTCCTGAGCAATGATGCCCTTTGATTGGTTGTTCTTTGAAACCATGTTAAAGCTACTTGTACTTAATTTTGGAGGGTTTCCATTGCTTTGTTAACATTTTCCATGGGCTATGATTGCCATTTTTTCAGAAAATTTTAATATTTACGTTTATGGCTGGGGTTTGTTGAAAGAGCATAAATAATGGTGATCCATGAGGCAAACCTTCTTGTGGGGTGAATTCTTCTGACATACTGTTGTTTATTTGGATGGGAAACTTGTGGTCTTCTAGGAGACATATGAGATTGTTTTAGCCAGTTTGTTGACTTTTTGATAAAAGTTTTTAACTATTGCCGCATTGATATCCTGGCAAGTTTTTAACAAATGTTGGTTTGATACTGATATATCATGTTTTGGAATATTTTGTTAAACTCATTGGAGGTCTTGATTAACCTAGTAGACCCAAAGCATTTTTCATTTGTCTTTAATGAGCATGATGATTTTTTATTTTTTGCGCATTTTTTTTGTAGAATAAAACTTTCATTTTTTAAACGAAACATTGTATTTACATTCTACAATCAATTCTAGGCATTTCAGATCATTTCAAATCATGCCTTATACCTATCTTCATGGAATAAATAACTAACAGGTAAGACTCCACGCCAATGGAGTCTCTGCTTGTGACCATTTTTAAATTTTTAAATCTCTTATGGAGATTTATATTGGTGTCAGCGTTTTTAACTTTCTTTTAAAGGTATAGGTTGTACGCATTTAATAATATGTGAAATGAAAGAATAATATCATGGTATTTAGGTATATTTATTTTATAACCATACAAGAAGGATTAAAGCTAAAATACAACCTAAGTAGTTATAAACAAATTAAACTATTTTTTTTAAATGGTCCATCTCTCAGAGTAGTGAAATTATAAAGAGGTAAAGAAACTCAAAGTCTGCTTCAGTAGTTAAATAAAGAATATTTTAATTTCCATACTTGTTTCGAAGGCATCATCTTCAGTTGAAAATACTTAAGAAGTTAACAAAATAAATAAAACCATATGATGGGCCGTATTCATTCTAAGATGATCCTGAAAGACCATTTTCGCACTTTTCCTTGGATGAGCGTATGCTTCTCTTCTGATGATCCATCTATCTGTGCTGGGGAGGTCTCCGACTACTCCGACGTCATTGTAACTAGCATGGAGACATTTATCCCCTCCTCCAAAAAACGCCCTTCCAACGGCAGGCCCTGGTTTAACAAGGATTGTGAGCGTGCTGTCAGATGAAAAAATCGGGCTTACCGACAGTGGCGTAAAAACCCTACCACTGAGAATCGTACCATCTTTATTACCGCTCGAAACCAATGTAAGCTAACAATAGATCAAAGCAAAGAAGCCCATAACGTGAGGATCAAAAACAAAGTTCTTGACAGTCCAAACGGATCAAGGTCCTTTTGGTCAGTCGTTTAGGCCATCAGCCAAATTTTACCAAATCAACTATTCCACCTCTAACACGTTCCGATGGTACAATAGCATTCACAGCCGGAGACAAAGCAAACTTACTTGCTGAACTATTTCTTCATATTCCACTGTAGATTTCCAGGGAAGAACACCACCCAACATTCCTGCAGTTCAATCCGAGATGACCGAAATCGAAACCGTCAGCGCCACGTCAAACGAATCCTGAAAAGGCTCGACGTCAGGAAAGCTTCCAGTCCAGACGAAATTCCTGTTATAGTTCTCAAGAGATGCGCCGATGAACTAACACCAGTATTTTGTAGACTTTTTAACTTATCCTACAAACAAGGCATATTTCCATTGTGCTGGAAAACGGCGCGAGTCCAGCCTATACTAAAGAAAGGTTAAGGAACCCTGCCTAGCAACTATCGACCAGTCGCATTGCTTTCAGTTATATCAAAAGTAATGGAGGAAGCTATTAACCAACATCTTCTAAACTACCTGGAAGGCTTCAACATTATCAGCGATCATCAATATCCTATATTAACGTGTGCACGCTTTGTTTCGGCTCCGTAAAAACGTGATAAACGGCGGTAAAAACCTCGTTTCAAGCAGTCTTTTTTTTCCAAATGGATCATTGAAGTATGTCTGAAGTGTTTATAATAATTTACAAGTAACTATTTGTTCATATCACCGAAATAATTAGCAAAATACCAGCAAATTAATAGTAAACCTTGAGAATCGTTTCAGGCAAAAAGGAAGTTTTTGCTGATAAGGCTGGCTTCAATGAAAAAAGAGTGTTTACATTGAATATTTTATTGTGATGGATGGCAACGAGGATAATTGTCCGAACTGTAAACAAGCAATTATTGGAGAGGAACAACACTACAGATGCGACTTATGTATAAGGAAGCTTCACAAAATATGCACTGCACTCTCTGCATCGGAAATTAAATGCATGCCGCTCCAGAAACGGCTTCTGATCCTATTATGTAATGAATGTAAAATAATGCTGACAAATACGCCTCAAATGGTCCAATTAATGGGGGAAATGAAAAATGAAATAAATTCACTGAAAATGGAAATTCAGGATCTGAGAACTGAAATAAATACAAAAGGGAACGTAGAGGATGTTAAGAGGCAAACGAGATCATCTGAAAAAACATTTTCAGATGCTATAAAACAACATAGAACAGACAAATCACAAAACTCACAATCTCCAACTTTAATAATAAAACCAAAGAGAAAACAATGCTCCGAACAAACCAAGAAAGACTTAAAAATGAATATACAACCGAATCAACTAAACATAGGAATAAAAAATGTTAGAGAAACAAAACAAGGTGGTATAATAATTAAATGTACAACACAGGACGACATTAAAAAACTAAAACAATCTGCAGAAAAGCGCCTTGGAGAAAAATATAATATTGAAACATTGAGGCTTAACCTGCCTAGAATGAAGATAGTGGGTTACAAAGGCTCATTGAATATGGAAGAGTTAGAAGCCACTATAAAGCAACAGAATACATGGATAGAGGAGGAGAGGATAAAAATTACATACATTAAGAAGGTAAAAAATAGGGAAACCTCCACAATATTTTTTGAATGTTCGCCAAATGTTTATTGGAGAATGATCGACTACAAAAAAATATTCATCGGCTGGGAAAGATATAGCGTATTCGAGAACCTAAGTGTAAAAAGATGTTTTAAATGTCAAGATTTTTATCACAAAAGTACTGAATGTGAAAACCAAATATCATGTGAAAACTGTTCCGGTGGTCACGAAGGTTCAGCATGTACAGAACAAATAAAAAAATGTAAAAACTGTGTACTGGCAAACGATAAGTTTAAAACTAAATATAGCATAACTCATGCTGCATCAGATCCTAAATGCCCATCCACTATGTACCATATAGATCTTTTGAAAAGCAGAATTGATTACGGAAGTTAATGGTTCAATTGGAGCAAGACGATATATTGGAGACATTAGAAAGCGGGGATAATCCTAAATCAATATTGGTGGACGACGAGTTATTGCGTGACAGAGTACAAAACTCCAGAATCTTGTTTAACCTTCTACATGTAAATATTAGAAGTATAGTTCGAAACATTGACAATTTACTGTTACTAATTGAAGGTTTTGGTTTGCATTTTAATGACATAATAATATTAAGTGAAACTTTCAGAGTCCCTTCGACGGATCAATGTAATGTTCCTAACTATCAATTATTTTATAACCACGCTGACTTTAACAAAAATGATGGGGTGATAATCTTGGTAAAAAATCATATCAATGTTGAGTTCTCAAGCACAAAACTGCCAATCTCCCTGGCTACAGTGAGCAGACTAGATTGTGTAGTAAATAATATCAAAATAGGAATCACGGCTGTATATAAACCACCCCCTATATTAAAGTCTGACTTTATTACGGACATATATATGTATCTTGATGGTGCAGGAAAAAGTGGTAATAATTTAGAGATTTTTGTTGGTGACGTAAATATAGATATATTGCATGCAGATAATGATACTCACAATTATTTAACAATGATGTCACAGCTGGGTTTTCAACCATATATTGACTCTGTAACTAGATTTGATAGCGACTCATGTCTTGATCATATTTTTGTTAATCAAAAACTACAAACTAATCTTCACAATATACATTCCTTTGTCTTAGACTCACATATGACAGATCATTGCCCAATTATGCTAAATATTATAGCAAATAATAGCGTTCAAAATAGCAACAATTGCAAAAACATAATAAAGAGTAAACTCGATCTTGATAAATTTTTAGAATCATTAAATGCACACGATTGGTCTGATATTTTGAATGATGCAAATCCGGAGTCCTCAACTGCTAAGTTTGTTTCTATTTTTACTGAGTTGAAACTCAGAGCCACCTCTGAATATTGTGTAGCATTTAAACAGTGTAAAAAGATAAAGGAATGGATAACTAATGGATTAATAATTTCGATAAAGCATAGAGACAAAATGAAAAGAAGATTGTTACGGAGTTACAGCGAACAATTGGAAGCCGAGTACAAAAGATATAGAAATAGCTTAAATAAATTAATAGAGAAACGGAAGAATGATTATTATAAGGCTCAAATAAATCAAAATAAGGGGAATATTAAAAAAATATATAACATAATAAAGAAAGCTACAAACGAAAATACCTCTGAATTAAGCAATATTAGCATAAAGACTGATCTAGGTGCTGACTTTGAGAATGATTTCGCTATGGCAGAGCATTGTAATGATTATTTTACAAATATTGGAATTACGATGGCTAACATTATTCCGATGCCTAATGATCCTTTTAATATAAATTTCTCACAGCAAAATTCTATGTTTTTAACTCCAGTGACTAAAAACGAATTAATTAAGCATATCTTCTCCTTAAAAAGTAATAGTTCACCAGGCATAGATAATATCACCTCTGAATTAGTAAAGCAAACACACCACATAATTATAAATCCACTTCTTCATATAATTAACAGAATATTCGTAACCGGAATCGTGCCTACCCATTTCAAGTTGTCTGTTGTAACTCCGATTTATAAGAGTGGTAAAAAGACACTTGTGAGTAACTATCGTCCTATAAGCTTGGTAAGTTCCTTGGCAAAGCTATTTGAAAAATGCGTCAAGGAAAGATTGTTCATATTTTTTAGGCAGAGCAAACTTTTATCTGAGAACCAGTACGGATTTTTGCCGGGTTGTAGTACGGAGGACGCCTTGTACAGTTTAACATCTAAAATTACTGCTAACCTAAATAATGGAAAAAAGTGTGCTGCAGTCTTTATAGACCTGGCAAAGGCATTTGACACGGTTTCACATGATAAGCTTCTGGACGTTCTATGGCGTTATGGAGTCAGGGGGACCGTGTGGAAAATGCTTCAGAGTTATCTTACAGATAGATATCAAATAGTAAAAATCAATAATACATTAAGTAACAAACAGGTTGTAAAGATTGGGGTGCCACAGGGTACAGTTCTTGGCCCAATTTTGTTTATAATATACATAAACTCTATGCTGTCGCTCGATGTAGAAGGATCAATTATATCATATGCTGATGATACCGTCCTGGTTTTCAGTGGTGACATCTGGTTGGAAGTCAGAGACAAAATGACAAACGGTTTGATTATTATAAGGAATTGGCTAGAAACTTTTAGACTCTCTCTTAACCTGACAAAGACAAATTATATAGCGTTTTCCCTAACAGGCGCCAACAGACCAGAATTTACAAATATCGAAATTAACCAACAAGAAATAAATGAAGTATCACAAACAAAATACTTAGGGATTATAGTAGACAAACATTTGAAATGGCAATCGCATATTGAATACCTGTCAAATAAAATTCGCTGTATGATTCATAAATTCTATATTCTCAGAGAAATCTTGAACACAAAAATCCTAATCTTAATTTATAAAAATCTTGTTGAATCTCTGGTTCGATATGGAATCTTGGTCTGGGGGGGACTGTACAATAGGGCTCTCTATCGTTTGAATATTGTTCAAAAATGTATACTGAAAATAATGTTTCGGCGGGGTAGACTGTATCCTTCAGAGTTATTGTTCTCTGGGGACATCTGTAACATTAGAACTATGTATATGGTCAGTGTGTCAGCCTTCGTTCATAAAAATAAATCTTTGAACAATGTTATAAGTCACAGTTACTTCACACGGGCTAGAATGAATAATGATCTGATCATCCCAGTAAACAACAATAATATTAATTTAAAAAGTGTGGCCTATTTAGGGCCTAAGATATATAATTTGCTTCCAGTAACAGTAAGGACTATATTTAACATATTCAAATTTAAGAGAGCATGCCAAGATCATATAACGAGGGAATTTAATAACCTCAAACATATCTTTAAATAAAATTATTCATTCTTTTTCATCAATATACTGTATTATGCACATATCAAAACAAACACTCATTTGTCAAGTAGTTAGTCTATAAGATAGTATTATGGTGCATACAAGTAATTTTATTACTTAGGCACTTTTTAATTTTTAGAGAATATTTTTTTGTCTTTTGTAATCTTTAAACTTACTTGATTTAATGTTAATGAATGTTGATGTTAAATAAATAAATAAATAAATAAATAAAAATAAATCAATATGGTTTTCGGAAGTCTGAATCAACTGGAGATCTTCTAGCTTATGTCACCCATCTTTGGAACAACCCAATCGAACACCATGAGGAGTCTCAGGCTGTTGCACTGGATATTTCTAAAGCCTTTGATCATGTTCGGCATGAGGGACTTCTAAGTAAACTGCGATCCTATGGTATGCCTAGTCGATTCTGTGCATGGTTGTCTAGCTTTCTTAAGGACCGCTCTCTGCAAGTGGCAATTGAGCGATTTCTCTCAGACACCTTCACCATCAATGCCGGTGTTCCTCAAGGGTCCATATTGTTTCCCACTCCCTTCTTACTCTACATTAACGACCTTCTAGTAAAAACGAAAATTCCGATATTTAGTTTTGCTGACGATAGCACACTTATCTCATATTTCCCTTTGAATGCGCAAACATCGGCTACCGACGCACATCTTCGCAGACAGCATGAAGTATCACAGACCTGGAAGAAATTTTGGCTTGGGGTGACAGTAACCAAGTCGAATTTAACGCTAAAAGAACCCAGGCAGCAGTTTTCTCTAAAAAGGTTAACATTACAGAACCGGATATAGTCATGGATGGACACGCAATCCCACTGGCTTCATCTATTAATTTGCTGGGCGTCAATCTGGTAGGAAATCACGTTGTGACAATCGCCAAGATAGCTTCTCAGAAACTTGGTGTACTCTTCCGAACCAGAAAGTTGTACACACCTCAACAACTTTTGACACTATGCTCTCATGTTTGGAGCTCTGCACCCAAACATACTCTTCAGCTACTGGATTCCATCGAAAGGAGGGCCATTTGTCTGATTGGAGACCACGAGCTGATGGCTAAGAACCTCGATAGCCTAGAACATCGAAGACAGCTTATGGATTTGACTCTCTTTTACAGATATTTTCATGGAAAGGGCTCGGCTGACCTTGCCCTCTTAATTCCGCCCAGAGCGGCGAATAGCAGAAATACACGACGAACCGCTGCCGTCCATCCATATGTGGTTAAGCTTAGTACTTCTCAAACTTCATTATTTAAGAATTCTTTCATCTGGAGGAGTTCATCCTTATGGAACGACCTCCCCGAGGTTGTTTTTCCCAACCAATATAACCTCCAACGATTCAAAATTAACGAGAATCGCTTTTTGCGCACACGCACCACTCCCAGAGTGCCCTAAAGGATTTTTCCTATAGTGCTTGTGTTTGACCATAAAAAAAAGTATGTTGCTGAAAAAATATGCTATACTATCTACGGATGTGAAAAGGGGTTTATTGGGGACCTCAAAACTGATATACTTTGGGAAATAAACAGTAATGATTTCACTCCGTTTGCAAAGTAGTTCAGTTCTGCCAGCTTTTAGTTAACACAAGAATTGATTTTTTAAAAACGATTATCATAAAAATTGTGAATTAGGTTAAAAATTTGAACCTTTAAATAGCTCAATAAATAACGCGGTTTTTCCATTTTCATTTGGCCATAACCTCTATATTTTTTCTTTTAGCACATCTATCGAATCAATTAAAAATTATCAAAAAAGAATTATGAACATTAAAACAACTTTAGGAATAACAACTGCCAGCAAATATGATGAATTTAATGATCCAGCTACTATGAGGGAAGATTTACTAGGTACGTAACTAAGCAAACAAGTAAAACGTGCAACTGACATAATATTCAAACTAACCATTCAAATTTCCAATAACAAATTTTTGAAATTTGCAGTTTGGTAGCCTTCAGGTTGGTCATGGGAGAAGGTCATAAATGCAAAACTTTTATTATTCAAATTTTGTTCCCTCGGAAAACTCTACTTATTTTCAAACCAGAAAACTATTAGATTGCCGTCCATGATTTCTCATTAACACATTAATAAATCATGTCTAGATGACTTCCAATAGTTTAAATTTTCAGGATGTTTAAATATCACTGGCTGCAATTTTTGACAGTATTGTTCAGTTAAAGAGTAACAAAGGGCGAGAACCTGATGGTATACCCTCACTTATCAACTGTGTTTATTCTATTTCGCGGCCCTTATAAATATTATTTAATTTGTCTCTAAAATGCGGCATTGTCCCTGATGGAAACACAGCTTTATCAGTCCTATTTTTAAGTCAGGAATTAATATCTCCGAAACAGCATGGTTTCTGCAAAGATAGATCCACTTTCACTAATTTAATGCTTTATACTCAGTATGTGTTGGAAGCTTTGGAGAGTCGCTGTCAGGTTGATTCGATTTATTCTGATTTCTCAAGGCTTTTGATAAATCATGCGGTTCTGTTGAGAAAGCTGGAGGGGAGAGGTATTAGTGGTAATATTTTGTAATGGTTTACAACGTACTTGACTGGACGTTTACAATACGTAAGAGGAAAAGGGTTTTCTTCCCAAGTCGGGTGTTCCGCAAGGGTCCTTACTTGTTCATCTTATTTATTAATGACTTACATTGACTCAGAATATCTCCTGTATGCCGATGATTTAAAACTATATAGGGTTATCAGATCGTTTCTTAACTGTGTATTATTGCAAAACGATCGATTTAGATCGTATTAAAATATGGTGTTCCCTTAATGGTTTAGATTTGAATATTGGGTGCTTTACGGTCCTCATCATCCTTGTGAATTTTTTAAATCACGCTAAGACCAGCTCCTGTATACATCGAAACCTTGTTCAATTTTCGTTCTACCGGCAAATTAAATGCATTATTTCTGGCTTCCTCATCACAAGCATTATAGACATTAGCAATAATTTCCCAAGATTGGCCATGCAAAGTTTTTCCACGACAATAATTTTGAACACAAACCAAAAACGCAAAGAATTTTTTTTTACTATTTGCCCTATTAATTATATAATATGCATAACCTCCCGCTAGCTGCCACTGGTTCAAGAATCGGAGCGTATCTGGCGCATAGCAGTGCCACGTGCCTGACGTATGTCTGTGTCAAATCAACCACATATTATATTTTGGCTCTGTTTAATGCTGTGAAACAAAATAGAAGCAGAAGTGATCCGTTAATCTGCTAAATGTTCGGAGTGAATACATATTCACATGTTGTCAGATTTGCTAGTAAATAGATAATTCAATTAATATTTTAAAATCGTGCGGAAATCAAAATTAGTCAGGTGTGAACATATTAATTAAAACTCAAAATACCTGTCACTTTTTCAGTCTGAATAATAATATTTTCTAACTTTTTAACGTTTTGGTTAAATTCTGTATTCATAGTAGGTATAAATAATAAATTTCATAAAACTTATTTTATTTTTGGTAAGTAATTCGACAACATCGATAATATATCCCGTACCCGTACCTAGTTGAGGTATTAAAACTTACATTGGATTATTTTTGTATTTGCTTCATCCGGAATGCCAGTGCAACCGATTTTTGCGCGAATTTTCAATTTAAAAAAATATTTATATTTCTCTAGGTTTAAGGCAAAGAAACGTCACCCAATCACACCCAAACACAGATGATTTAGATGAAGTAATTAAATATCAGGAAGGGATACAAAAGAAAATTACTGACGAAATGTTACATTTTACTAGAACGTTAAAAGAGCAGTCTGAATTAGCCAATAAAATTATAAAAAAGGATACAGAGGTAATTATGAGTTAATTAATTAAAACTGAGATGCGGTTATTATGGAAACGAGCTACCATTAATTAGGTTACAGACAGAGTTACACTAGGAAAGATTCTCTTTAACAGTGTAACATTTCTTTAATAATTTTAATCCTAAAGCTTTGGTTTTTATTTAATTTCTGTGGGTTGGAACGAAAAATTTCGTCTTTATTCATTTTAATGAAAGTTCGTATTCAAGTTCGTGCATATTTGGCTTTTACTGCAGTGTAAGTTTGTGGTTAAAAATGGACGTTATTAGTAGATTCGTTTATACAGAATAATCAAGTATAATGTCCCGATCTTAATTTTCTTTCATACTTAAGAAAAATTAAAAAAGATTGGTATACAACGTGTCCAAGATAAGGAGGGCCAGTACAGGGATCTCGGAAACCGTAAGAGATACGCAGTCGGTTAAATGGAGGTAAAGTTGCGCATTTACGTGCCTAATAATATGCCGTTTAGAAAATTTTAAAATTCCGAGTAGTTCCAGAGATATCCGGAAAAAAACGAAATCCTGAAAAGTCGTTTTATTGTTTTCCTGAGTTTTTTTGAGATGGAATTCTAAAGTAAATTGCACTTTTGCATTGCCACTTTTTCCGCTCTATCTAACAGCGTTAATTGTTTTGTAATCCGACGAGTCGTCTTCGAAAGGCCATTATCAACTTTATTTTTTTAAATACGGTCCTGTTTTCCTGATATTGGAATTTGAGAGCTTTTTTTTCTCCCGAATGCAACGATGTATGACACATTATGGTTTAATGACGTTTCGAGGGTTTTTGAACAACATCAGGAAATTTTGGGATACTGTCCTGTATTTCTCCTAATTTTATAAATAATATCTCATAAGTAAGCTCTAAATTTTTTACTTATGTTGGACTAGTTCAATAAATAACAAATATCATCACAATGGGAATGTCAAGTCACAAATCACGCGTCACCATTTTAATTTTTGGTCTTTTAAATCCCGAATCAACAGAAGTTTGAAATAATGTTTCTGTATTTTGTTCACTTATTTGTGGTTTATTATTAAATTATTTGTTATTTATTGAACTAGTCCAACATAAGTAAAAATTTAGAGCTTACTTATGAGATATTTTTTATAAAATTAGGAGACATACAGGACCGTATCCCAATATTTCCTGATGTTGTTCAAAAAACCCTCGAAACGTCATTAAACCACAATGTGTCATACATCGTTGCATTCGGAAGAAAAAAGCTTTCAACATCCAATATCAGAAAAACAGGACCGTATTTTAAAAAAGAAAGTTGATAATGACACAATTAACGCTGTTAGATAGAGCGGAAAAAGTGGCAATGCAAAAGTGCAATTTACTTTAGAATTGGATCTCAAAAAACCCAGGAAAACAATAAAACGATTTTTCAGAATTTCGGTTTTTCCGGATATCTCCGGAACTACTAGGAATTTTAAAACTTTCTAAACGGCATATTATTAGGCACGTAAATGCGCAACTTTATCTCCATTTAACCGACTTCGTATCTCTTACGGTTTTCGAGATACCTGTACTGGCCCTCCTTATCTTGGACACGTTGTATATGTTTCTATATTTATTTTAACGTAGAACCACCTCTCCTTCTGATACATTATCCGAATGTATATAATAAATTAGTTTCTACTCAATTATTCACAATGCCATCATCTTTTGTAGGTAGTCACTAACTCAACACGTTTAACAGATGAAAATTCTTCAAAGCTAACTGTAGAATCCTCAAAACTGGCCGAACACACCAAAAGAGCATGGAAATGCTGGATGTGGATAATGTTAGCTATTGTTCTGGTAGTTTTTATAAGTAAGTAAAAAATTATCTGCAAAATATTTAGGGCCGTGCAAAATTTTTGAAATTGAAAAAAAGTTTTTATGACTGCTGGGAACTGAACTCAGAATCTCCTGTTTGTAAAATGAACTTTGCGACATGAATGAAGACTACTTAATTTTTAGTCAATAGTTAAAGGTATGTAACAGTCCGGCAGCCCCTTACCAAAATGTCCTGTTATCACGCCTTCATCTAGTCAATGACTAATCGCTAGATTATTAAAAAATAAGAAAGTTTTACTCGAGCGAAAAATTCGGCAACGCTGCGCTTACCGGTCAGAGTGATTTCAGTCCGTAAGAAAGCAGATCATCTTTTTGTTATTACGCCTTGTCCGTTCTTGATGAAATCTTATTAAAAATATAAAAAATAACGTGAATTCATCGACAGCGGACGTTTTGAGTGTTGCAAAAACTCCATAGTTTAAATAAAAGATGTAAAGAAAAGGGGTATAAAAATGTTAGCCCGGGTCAATTTTTTTTTTAAATTGTTGATAACACTTAAAAAAATAGTAAATCGAGTCGAACGGACATTTCCCGTGTTACGTAGCTGCAGGGAGGGCAGCGGAGTCGGATCTCGTATCTGTATAATCCATGATCGCGGTACGCGGCACACGCATAGGACGGCTTGCTGTGTGGTTTGGTTGTCTATAACAACTCGGTATCAGCTATGTCCCCATATTGTATTATTATTGATACACATTTTTTCTCGACTGAAAACGGGTTTGCTAAAAAAGGCGTGTGTAAAAATGTCAGTTCATATTTTTCCCACATTTTTCGAGCCGCAATGCACGATTTCTGCTTGAATACGGACGAGGCGCGATAACTCGAACAGCGTTAAAAAATTACATACCTAAGATCCAACACTGTACTTGCGCGTCGGTGAATATGTCCGTTCTAATTTTTTTCCGGTCACGAATAACGAAAACTAACATCCGACAAGTAAAATGGACGAGGCGTGATAAGTTGAATTCCGCTGTAAACAATTTTTGATTTTTCGCAGACCAAAACTATTCACCGCACGGAAAATGTCAGTTACTATTTTCATCTCACCAAAAACATCACTCTAAGTCCAAAAATAAAAAGAACGGACGAGGCGCGATAACTATTACAACCACTTTTTTTACATACAGTGTGTCCACTGATTGACTATCGAAGAGGGAAAACTTTTTTATTTGTGGGTTTATGAAAAAAAGTTATTTTTCATAAAAACTCCTGCTTGTTCTCCAACGACCAAAAAGTATATTATTTTTTCAAATTTATATACCGGGTGTTCAGAATTTAGAAAAATATGAAAAAAGCTAAGAACAAAGTACCCTTATGTGTAAAGATAGGATAAAAACTAATTAGTAAAAGTTGTTGTGGTTGAGAACCTACGTCTCATTACCAAGTTTTGACTTATTAGCTAAATGTACAGAGACAGGCAAAAAATTCCAACTCATAAAATATGATTTGCTTTAAATTAACGCATTTTACAAATTAGTTAATCTTTAGAACGTATTTCTTTGTAAAAACTTTATAGTATACGTTGCGATGACAATGGACGTACATTTTACCGACAAGACGGCGTTGAAAACACATCGCGGAGCGACGTATTTAACAAATGAACAAACAAATAAAAATGTTATCAATGTCATATTGCTTAATTTATGACAGTGAAAAAAAATGCTAACGTTAGAACAAAAAGTATTTATTGTCCAATGTTATGGTTTAGGGGAAAATATCTCATACTCGTATGTCACAAGAATGTTTAACGAGAAATGGCCAAATATTACCGTTAACCGAATATCAGTTAAATCTATTGTTTCAAAATTTAGAAGAACAGGAAGCGTTTTAAATATTAAAAAGAAGAAGACTCCTATCAATGAAGAAGAAAATGTTGGGGCAACTCTTGCGCTGGATTCCGTTCGGCATTTTCCCAAAACATCGCTAAGGATTAGAGCATCCCATATTGGAAACATTAGTAAATCATATTTGCAAATAATTTTTAAAGCTAATAAAGTCAGGCCATATAAACCTAAATTTGTTCATACTCTAGAAGCAAATGATGATGCAAAAAGACTTGATTTTTGCTTATGGGTTGGTCAGAAATACTTACAAAATAGAAACTTTTTTCATAATATTATTTTTTCCGATGAAGCTACTTTCTCAACTAATGGAGTGGTTAGTTCCCAAAATGTACGTTACTGGTCAACTGAGAATCCCCATTTTCGAATTCATTGCAGAAGACAGTACTCCAAGAAAGTTAACGTTTGGTGTGCAGTTACGTACAACGGAATAATTGGACCGTACTTCTTTGAAGCAAATATGAATCAGCATAGTTATTTAGAAATGCTAAATTCAATTTTTTTTCATTATTTAAATAATATGCCACTTATTGACAGGCAAACTGCATATTTTCAACAAGATGGTCATCCTGCGCATTCCACTGTTATTGTGCGGGAATGGTTGAATCGACAATTTCCGGAGCGCTGGATTGGGAGATATGGACCAATCCCTTGGCCGCCAAGAAGTCCCGACCTTACAATAATGGATTTTTACTTATGGGGCTACCTTACCCAGAAAGTGTATGCATCTCATTTGGAACCTGATCTTGACAATTTAAAAATTAGAATTAGAGAAGCGATTCAGGCTATCCCTTTGCAAGAGATACGAAATGCATATAAAGCATTTATTAAGAAAGTCCAACGATGCGAGGAGGTTCGTGGAGAAACCTTTGAATAGTTTTTTTTTGCTGATAACCTGCCTTTTTTCACTTACATTTGTTATACTTGTTACAATTTTTTTACTCTTCATTCGTTCTCTAATAAATTCGTTTAATTATGAATAGTGCACGGTTTTATTTTAAAACGTATTGATTTTTTAATAACATGGGTAGTTACTTAGCCGTTTTCGACAATTCCTCGTATAAAGATAAATATTATACAAAGAAATACGTTCTAAAGATTAACTAATTTGTAAAATGCGTTAATTTAAAGCAAATCATATTTTATGAGTTGGAATTTTTTGCCTGTCTCTGTACATTTAGCTAATAAGTCAAAACTTGGTAATGAGACGTAGGTTCTCAACCACAACAACTTTTACTAATTAGTTTTTATCCTATCTTTACACATAAGGGTACTTTGTTCTTAGCTTTTTTCATATTTTTCTAAATTCTGAACACCCGGTATATAAATTTGAAAAAATAATATACTTTTTGGTCGTTGGAGAACAAGCAGGAGTTTTTATGAAAAATAACTTTTTTTCATAAACCCACAAATAAAAAAGTTTTCCCTCTTCGATAGTCAATCAGTGGACACACTGTATGTAAACTCCTCAATGATTTCGCCACGTTGCCAATGTCCGTTCTTGTTAATTTCCTTCACAACGGGCTGCCGTACTATAATTACGTTGTCCAAAGTTCTTATCATACAGGGCGTTAAAAAAAAGGGGCCATATGAGTGTCACAGCTAGTCCGTCTCTGCAGCTGTGAGTAATTCACAATACTTTCTTGGATACTCATTTGAAGGGTCTTACCTGGTATACATCATATTTAAAAAAATTGAAATATACCTGGTAGTTCAATAATTATGTGTAAAAAAACTTGATTCCATTGGAGCTCTTTGGAAGCCCATATCTCCGAAGAGGAGGCCTATATACGAAAGGAGTTTATATAAACTTGTAGTGCCCTTTTCACTTGTATTTTTCATGACCTGGAGATTTCTCACATTTCCCGGACACCCCCATTCTAATTTATTAGTCCGGCTCTGTTTAAAATACGTTTATTTTTTTAGATATGGTAATGTTTATGAAGCTTATGAAAAAAAGTAAATAGAACGATTTTTTTTGGTGGTGGTAATGTACGAGCTATAAGTTTGCTTCTACTTATATGCCAGGATAGATCCCTTTACACGGTTTCTATAATTTTAAGATTTACCTAATGGTAATATGCCACATTATTTTCATAAAATGGATTGGTAAAATAAATGACACTGCCGTGGAGTTTAATGAGGCTCCGGAGTGACTTACATGTTTACCGCTTGATTTTTTAATCTGTCGACTGTAGTTTATATTTCGTAAATATATTATTCGCAGTAATATACAGGGTGTTATGGAAATTACTTATTATATTTAAATGGGTGACTTCTTGGGTGTCCTAGAGAAAGTTTACATACTTTTTTTTTTAATCGAATATCTAAATACTAAGGTAAAACCCCTTTTTACCCACATACTGTCGCCCCGTTTAATCTGGATTCACTTAGCAATAATGTGGGTCACTAGAGTATACTAACAGTGTTGTCAAATCACACCGCGTGTCTCGCCGTAGCTTGAATACCGGCCGCGCGCCGCTTCATACTTCAGTATGTTTCGACACTCGGGAGTGGAACGACGTTAATTTTAAAATGTTTTGTTAGTTGTATTGCCCAATTTTTTTTTGTTGTGAAATAATTCATAATAATAAATGTTGTGATGTGATTTCAAATTTGTGTGATATTATCTACTGTTGGTTGTTGAAAAACATACTTTTTGTGTTTTATTTTTTTATGGAATTTAATTATAACACGGATTATTTTAAAATAAGATCGAAGGTACCTTAAAATTGTAGTTTTCGTTGTCTAAAAGTTTGAAAAAGAAGTGATAGCGGGCGTCAAAGACGCCTTGTTGTCAAAAACTGATATGACAACATCGCAGATAATGCGCTAACCTCTTTTGAACCTGGAGACTCCCTCAATAAAATATTGATTGCGAAGGGCCTCAGGAGCGGCCACGTAAATTTTGAGATTTCATATAAAGTGTATATTTCGATTAATAATTCAAAGCGTTATTTATGGTTATTTTTCTTCAATTTATTTTCATTTCGGGATTTGCCGGTTTAAATATAATACGTCATTTCCATAACACCCCGTATTAATATACAGGGTCGTCAGAGAAAGTTATAACCAGAGACCTATAACAATGTATATGTACAGCTTATGGGATCCACAGTAAAATGTAAAATTTTACGAGTGAAAAATGGATTGGTGCGCACGGTTCACCGGTCGCTAAAGGTAGCTCGTCTCTCGTCTTGCGCACAATGTCGTCGCCGTCATATAAGTAACCCCGCGGATATTCATGCCGGTTTGGTTGCCAACCAACGACGCGAAACAAAGACGACCGTCCAGAACCGAGATCAGTCAGGGATATAACGATATTTAAAATTTGTCGATACGTGGATAATAGACATCAAAATTAATTCGAAAAGTTGCTTTTCAGTGATGGCCACAAGGCCTTCTTTTATGCGAAAAAATAGATTGTTTATTAAATATTATTATAACAAACCCAGTAAAAGAAAAACTTGATGGGCAAAAATATTTCTGTATAATCTTGTTTTTTTAAGGCCGAAGTACGGTCCTGTTCGCCGGTTAAGGTCAATTGTTTATCATTCAACATTGCGCATGATCAATTACAATCCGTTTCGTTTAAATACGCGAGGCAATAAATTTCTCACTTTTACTTTTAGAGTTTGACTATCCGTAGTTATAGGTCGGTGGTTATAACCAATGAAAAAAGGATTTCTCAGAAAAGTTCATTCATAACAACGTCAAAATATACGATCAATGTCCGTTGACTTTTTATTAATCAAGTGGAAATATGCTAAGAATTACTGACTGGATCAGTGAATGTCGCATTATAACGACATTTGCCTACTTTTACTCCTAAATTATTAGCAATACAAAAGTCAAGAAAAAGTGTTGTCTATATGCAGGTGAAGTGTGTGAAACAAAAACAAAACCTTCAAGATGATGAATCCTCTCAATATTTAACTCTTATTCTGATCCAGTCATCTTAAAATTGCAATTTTAAAAAAATATATATTTATTACTAAATAATTGCTAGAAAAACTAAACAAAATTTGAAAACGACAAAAAAGAACCACAAATTATAAAGTTTTAAGGGATATCAAAGAACATAAAACAACTTATTTACTATTGTATTAAAATGTCACTAGATTATACACTTATAAAGATTATGCAAAACAAACATTGAAATTTCCTACTGTGCTCCAGTGAATGTTAGCATTTACTAGTAAAAGTGTGTTTCAAATATGGTAATTGAACTGGTGTGATGTTCGCAAATCAGATAATGTGTACTTTTACTAGTAATTGTTGACATTTACTAACTTTTACTGTTTTAAATATAGTTCCTCGAGAGTAACAAACAAGAAACAAACGTTTCTCAGTGATTTTTTTTTAAATATATATTTAAGGCTAGTTTTCTCTTGAATATTACCCAAAAAAAATTCTCTTACTTAAATGGTTTTTCATTTTGTAAATTTTCCACTATATTATTAATAAATCATGGGCAATGAAATATTTAGAGATATATACAGAGATTTTTATCAAGAATAAAATTTACAAAAAAGAAAACTAATGAAAAATAAATTCAGCTACAAAGGGGGGGCACCGACCAGGTAAACGCTCATAACGGCTTGATGCCATTGCGCCTGTGCGATTTTACAGCTTCTCCATGAGAGCCGAGAGCTGATGGCCCTCATGGTTGCTTTTAGCGGATAGAAGGAAACAATTTTGACGTTTGCTGTTGAAAACTGGTTTCGTATATCCAAGCTGATGAATTAGGTACTACCATGGCTTCACCCCAGGAGCCCCTGTGATACTATTTAAAAAATACATCGGTAAAGCAGGTAACCCACCCCGGACCTCTCTTAAGATAAGAATAAGCCAAAGGAGGGGTGAAAATTACGCATTATATGTGCGTCTTTCTATTTATTCTATGTATGTTAGTAATTTATTGTTTATATATTTTTTATCGCATTTTATACTAATTAATTGCATTTTTATTGTGATTGTAGGCAATAAGATGATAAATTATAACATGGAAAGTATATGAGTTATTTTGTTTTATTAAATAATAATCATTCGCCTGTTTGCGATAAACATAAAATTCATCTTTTGGGGTTCAGCCCTGCTGGAATGGAAACTAATTTGTATGAATGGAAATTTACATTTATTTATTTTTAATTTACGCTAGTAAAGTACCCTTTCTCTAGGAGATACGGAAAATGTTATTAAGAAAATCTGTTCAGGAAGAAAAACTGAGTCAAGAATTGAAAATTTTAAAATACCTACTTTGCTATTTTACATTATTTTCATTCCACCCCTATTGAAGATAATTAAATATTTCGTTACGAAAAGCTGTTCAAACTAACAATTTAAAATTTTGTATTGTTACTCAGTTTTTCTTTCTAAACATTTTTTTCACTTTTCACCTATTCATGCATAGATCCGGCGACACACTGTATAGCTAGGCAAACCCTAACTTACCATGGTTTTGAAAAAAATTGATGAATATTCAAAAGACTATATAACCTGTCTCCTCGTTGAAAACCCGTAACGACCAATATTTCCAAGCAATTGAGTACCTAACAATTTTCTTCCCTAGGGAATTATAACATATTTACCCCTACCAAAATGCCATGCGTGCTTGTTACCGATAATTTTGTTTCATAATTTTTTTTATGGTATTCAATAGAATTCGATCATCTTAGTAAGCTCGATCGGTTCATCCAATCCTCAGATATTCAATGTTAAAAATTGGGTTTCAGTCCAAAGCGCCTCGCCGATTCGTGACGTCATACCGTATACACACGGGTTGCCGTCCCCGAAGGTGTAAGTTTGCTATAGTCTATAAGTAGTCAGTTCATTACAACCCGTTTGAAAACTTTTGTTTCCAGTTTATATTATTATTACTTGAACTATTTACGGCTAGGTATACCTAAATAAAGTTTTGGATTTTTTTCTATCAATGAAAATGTTCTATTGTGTATTTCTTCTGGAATATTTTCTATTATTGAAATCTGAGCCTGACAAGCTTAAATCTGTTAAAATAAATGTTGATGTACAGTCGCTACTGGAAACTGAATCGGTATTATTTCCTTCTAACCGCATCTTCTGCGAACTTCAGCCTTAAACACTTGAACATCCAAATCTTTAACTTTAATCAAAGATTGCTGTTCTTTTTTCGATCTGTGGGTCGTAACTCTATTTTTTTGACAATCAAAAAACCTTGGTACTACTTTCGACTTAAGTCTGATTTTTTCATTCTTCATTGTTTTTATGTACTATCGTGCCGATAAAAACTAGGACAACAAAATTACAAAAATGGAAACGGATATACATATCTCATAGACTATAAAAGGTGCTCGACAGCTGTAAAGGTAAATACACATAACTTTTAGGAAGTAACCTAGGTTACATAATTTAACGTTTTATATTTTTCGATACGAGGTGGCATCAAAATATCTTATTTCTTTTATAAACTTGAGCGGCAGTAAATATATTGGACATTTTTATTAAGAAAAAGTCTATCTAATACCTTATTTAAAGTAGGTTTTGATCGGGTGCAAATCGGGACTCTTCGAAGGCCAGGGAAAGAACTGCTATATTATTTTCTAGGAGAAAATCTTGCACAATGTTGTGTGTATTGTCGCATTATCATGCTGAAATGTAAAATTTTCACCATATAGGATATTAACGTATTCAGGTGCAGTTAGTCTTCCTTCCACGATTTAGCAAATTCCTGGACCTCTAGCGCTAATCCAACCACATACATTTATAGATAAACGCCCGCTTTGGTTTGTTTTGTGAGTGTATCTCATCATACCGCATGCCGGAAGGCATATACACTCGAATTCTTCCATTATTACACGATTGAAAAGTTTTCTCGTCAGAAAATATAACCGTTTCTTAGAAAACATTCCGATTTAAATATTCATGTGCAAATTCTAACCTGCCTTGTTTTATTTCTTTCCATTAAAAATATTTTATTAGCAGCACAACGACTTCGTATATCGGAAATTCGAACCCTGTCTCTAGCAGTATTTGCAGAACCTGGAAAGTTCGTCTCTTCTTTCGCCTTTATTGCACTTGCGAATGGATGATCCCTTAGATAATTAACTATATTGATCTTCAGTAGAAATTCTAGGGGGACCTGACCCTGCTTTCCTAATAATAGTCGCATGCCTTGTTATTTTTTGTTTTGCCAACAACACGGTATTTTTGTTTACTCCCAGTTCGTCTGCAATATCCCTAATAAAACCACCATCTCGCACCCGACTGTAGATTATAGCCTTTTGCTCTGGTGTTAATTGTGGCATATTTTTTAAAGAAAAATTTGCTCGACAAGTTAATGATAAAGTGACAATCTATGTTGACATGTAAAATTTGTAAATGACATTTTACTGGTACCAGACTCGAAAGTTAAAAATTCCTAATAGTCAAGGAAAAAATAAGAAATTTTGCTGTCCTAGTTTTTTACCGGCACGATGGTACATATAATTTTCTATATCTTCTTGTATCTAAAATAAATATAAGTATATCATAGATTTTGTAGTGTGCTTTCACGTTGGAATATAAAAAATACTGTATCCGCGCCTGCATAGCAAGCTTATAAACAGTAGTTCTGGGGCATTTCTGGAAGTGTTAAGGCTCGAGTGTTAACCACACAATATTTATTACGGGCTTTCTTCTCGCTCATTTTAATCCCAGCAAGAAGATAAGAAGATATAATTTAACAATCAAACGACGTTTTCATACAGAACCGCGCGCTATACGCTATTTAATCTGAACTGTCTTCCGACCAGCATATAGGAGGTGACGTCACGCGAAGCTCCGCCCAATTTTCGCGCGGTCCAACTTTGATAATTTATTTAAGGGCGTACAATGCGCAAATTTATAGGATGATTAACAACGTTTCGCTACTGCAGGATTCTGGAAAGGCTATTTGAACTACCTGACGGGACAAGTTAAATTTTAGTAAAGAAATGTTTCTATTTCCTTTTTTGAAAAAAGTAAGTAAAAAATTTTTTAAGATCGGACCAAAAGTGCATATTTTTAGGCATTTTTCAAGGTTAATATCGTCGCTGATATTTTTTTTTTGAAAAAAGTAGCGATGTACCTTAGAACTTCCATGTCTTAACTTTACAATTCCAAAAATTGAGATATTACAATTTCGTTCTAAGCGAGTAATCTTGCAGCGCGCGAAGCATGTTTTAGAAAAATTTTGGTGAAATGTATTAGAAGTTGCCTATGTCCAGCATTATTTATTGTCGGTAGACGTGAAACAAGCTATCACACGGTACAGGATTATGCTACACTGAGAAAAATATATCGGTTAGAAAATAGGGCTAAATTGTATGTGTTTTTTTGTATTGTCAGTGCCCACCACATAATATCTGTATTAATTTTATAAGGCGTTACTATTAGTTTTACTTTTAACTTTTAGATCTAAAACCACTTGCATATTAACATATACAGTATGTGTATATAGTCGAAACGGCATAATAACTTTTGAGCCGCTAATTTTTTTTTACAAAACTTGGGTGTGGGTTATGGGGGAATGTTAACTTCATTTTGGAGGAATAATGACAGTACTAACTGTCAAAATGGCGGATGGGCGCCATTTTAGGGAAGAAAATTAAGTAGGAAGGGGGGTCTTGCGGTACATCATTTTGAAGATACTATCGAGTACTTTACGATCCCAGAATATTACTTACGTATGCCCAACAAAAACAAAATGGCGACATTTAAAAAATTGCATTGTTGTTATTTCTTATTATCCTTTATTTCATTTATAGTCTAGGAAAATAAATGCAACTTGACATAGTATAGTAGGAATTAGAGAGCTACTCTTTCTTGTATATTTCATGGTGCTCAAATTCAAAATGGCCGCGGAGTAACATCTTGATAAGAAAAATTGAATAGGAAGTGCGGTCTTGCGATACGTCGTTTTAAAGGTGCTATCGAGTACTTTACGATCCCAGAATATTGGATACCCAAAACAAAATGGCGGCTTGTTAAAAAATAACTACTATTTTTCTTTTGTTATTTAACTTTAGATTTGTTGTTGAGATTGTTAGTGGATATCCTGTTCTTCCTGACTTTTCAGTTTTTTACATTGCCTAAAGAAATAGTACCCGTTCGTTGCGGACGTCCGAATTTTCTGACCTTGATTTTCCGTGTCGTTGGTGCGATCGCCCGATATTTAGTATGAATTGAAATCATACCTGTTAGGTTGAGCGAGTTCGTGTGCGAGAGTGTGCATGTTACTAATTGTTAGTTATACTTGGGTGTGTTATACCGGGTGTTTCAGCAGGAACGATAACTTTTTTATTTTTTTAATTACAAAAATAAAATTTGGTGGTTTGTATGTGATATTAATTTGCATTTTATGACATGTCGGACTAAATTTTGTCACTTCCGGTTTAATCGGAAATGACGTCAACTTTGGATTTTTAAATAGAACACCCAGTATAATTTTGGCTAAGTGCATGCTATAATGCAAATAAATTATCTCTCATTTTTTAACTTGACACAAGAGTGTGTGTTATCAAATTGTTTGAAAAAAGTGCTCTATCTTGTTGCCGGAGTGAGCCAATAGGTTTCCATTTGAAAAAATTGAATTTTCTAAGAAAAGGCCTTCTTAAAATTTTAAAAAGTGTGTACATAATTTACAACACTATAAAACTAGAAAATTGCCTTCTTATCGAGAAATTGGCTTAGAAGTCAAGTAAACCATTTTAGGGAGTCATAGCAATCTAGATGAAAAATAAAAGAAAAGTTATTTAGTGTGTGGTCGTTGATTGGAATGGTGTTCTGAATCGATATAGCCAAAAATATACTGGGTGTTCTATTAACAAAATAAAAGTTAATTAAGTCATTTCCGGTTAAACCGGCAGTTACAAAATGGAGTCGGTCATTTCGTAACATGCGAACAAACCCATCAAATTTTATTTCAGTAATTTAAACAACAAAAAACTTACAGGATCGTTCCTCCTGAAACAGCCGGTATGTGTTTATATGCATATATTTACTATGAATGTTTTTTATGCTTACGGGTATGCGACTGTGTGTGCAAATACTTTTGCGAGTGCGCGTGAAAGTACTTATGCGAGTACATTTATTATATAAGCATGAGTAAACATTGATTATTTCGATATTATTGTATTTCTTGTAGAAATTTTGGATTTTTGCAAACTGCTCCCATGCTACAGTAAGTACTATAAAGTATCACGCACTGGAGTTAGGTTGAAGACCTCTCCGCAGCGAAAGGGTTAAGTAGGTACATAGAAACCAATTACAGGTGGATTCCGTAATATTATGCCACATTTGGCAGATATTTTCATAGCAAAGATTTTAAGGCTGATCTACCACTCGTCTAAAACCACCTTTTCAAAAAAACCAACAATCCTTTATCATTTTTAGTGCGATTTTAATAAATTTTCTATTTTTGTGTAGTTTGTGTATAATTTCTTGGCAAAATTAATTTTTTTTTAATTCAAACCGAAAATATCGATTTTCTAAACTCATCGACGGACGCAGAAAATCATAAATATTTTTTATTTTACATTTTTTAAATAGGTTAAAAAATTACGTAGTTATATGCGTTTGAAGAGTCCTATAAAAGCCTATATCTATTGTTCTCTGATTTCGCGAACGCGAGGTGGTAGCTTTCCGTAGAAGTACCGGCATATATTTTCCAGCAAATCGCCTTTTGTTTGGCCATTTTTGCAGCGTCATTCTTTTTATTTGAATTTATAATAATTTTAATAATTATTGATCGTTTGTGTAATATTGTGTATTTGGATTGTTTTAATTTAAACATATTTAGTGTTCTTGAGCATATATATATGTATAATAATATTATTATGTACTTTCGATTATTGTGATATGGTAAGAGCTATTTCTCATTATGTTACGTAGGTAACGCGAAAACTCTCACTGACCTTCCTTGAGTATTCAAGAAAGGGCTAAATAGAAGAAATTATATTTTATTCGAACTGCCGTGCCGGGCGGTGAGGTAAGGGGAAGACTATGACTACTGCGAGCATTAAAATAACATTGTCTTTGAAATATGCCGAGACGGAAGATTCACCGATTGGCCCAATTCGGTGGTTGTTGTATTTCAGTGTGGAGCCGCTGTTCAAGGAGTATTTTGCACCACGTCGTGATATCGCTAGTATGTCCAGCTCGCGGGAGTTTCAGTCGCTAATAAATTTCTTTCTCTACAAAGTACGGCCTTAAGGGCTTAAAAGTTGGACTAAAAATCTAAAAATTTGGAAATGGCTTTAAAAAGTGTTCTATTTTCGATTTCTAAAATTAAAAAATGCTGAACTAGGTACTTAGCATGTGTGTTAAACTTGCTAGTAAAAATAGAATCGGAAAAAGTCAGTTCCTTTATTCATGTTCACAATTTTAAAGATTTCACACACGTCAGATGATGTACTGCTTAAGAGAGTTAGGATCCAATATAAAATCTATCACACTGGCCAACGAAACTGTTTACAGTACCATTGTTTTTCCTCATTTTAATTATTGCATATCACTACTAATTTAATATAACAAAGATGGCATAAGTTGACTCCAGATACAGCAGAACAAGGCAATGCGCATTCTGTTGGGTTGTGATCGATACATGCCTTTAGCCAGTATGTGGGAGTCGTTAGAGTGGTTGTCAGTAGAGCAGTGCGTTAAGAAGACGAACATAACATTAACAAAGGAAATATAATCCATTCAGATAAATAAGCAGTACCAAATGACAAATACCCATTATATAACAAAATGTTTATTTTATTAAAAACTGATTAAAATCAAGAGTTAATAAAGATTAAAAGCTGCAGATAAATTTAAATCTGTCCTATTCTTGCTAAAATATCTATTGAAATCTAAATGTAATAACAGCTGAAGCAAATGTCCGCCGCTAACTTTTTCATGAAGACTGTACAACACAAAAAGCAGAGATTCTATGGCAATATCGGATCGTTTTTGGAATGTTTCCAGCTCGTCTACATTTGCTTCTGTAAGTGTAGGTTCCCATGTGTCGGCAATAATACAAAACTCATCGCACAGTTCTAGTAGTTTCGTTACTACATTGTACACCTAGAAAATAATTGTATGGTAATTTAAAATTGGTATATTACACTATCCCAATTAATTGTCGAATATTCAAAAATGCACCTTCAAATTAATAAGCGGCTATTGCGTTAATAATTTTAATTTAAAAAATTGTACCGATTGTACAGGGTGTCCCATTTTCGATACTTTTATTGGTTATCTCCATAACCAATAGTGCTATCAAAAAAGTAATGTAGTTGTCATGTACTCTTTTTGGGCCAAACTTAAAATGATAAAATCAAAATTTGAAATTTTCGCTCTTTGAGAGAATTGACAATTTCAAAATAACCCTATATTTTCTTAGTTAAAAGTGATATGGAAAAATGATTTATACAGAAGTTTCTTTATATTGATTGTTGAATAATCTTCAGGATAAGTGTACGGGGTCAGGTAAACAAGTTATCGGACCTATCCTCATTTTTTTAAACGGAACACCCTGTATATTTTAATCTAAAAATATACTATTTTAAATTCTCCTTTCAAATATATAACACACCATGGATGATATTGGATTCCTAGGCGATTTGTTAAACTTTATTACTTTAAACCAAAGTAGGCCATGAAACAAAAACTAATATCCTAGAGACAACTATGTTGACATTCTAGTTGTTATTAACATTTAACGTCAATTTCATTTTTTACATATTCATTTGTGAAAAATACTTATCAACATTTTGAAAAATTTTATGATATCTACCATCCATGTTGTGTTATAAATTTGAAAAGATGAAAAGAGAGTTTAAAATACTATGTTTTAGATTAAAATATACAGAGTGTTGTTCCATTTAAAAAAATGAGGTTAGGTCCGATAACTTTCTTACCTGACCCCGTATACTTATTCTGAAAACGGTAGATCATTCAACAATCATTATAAATAAACTTATGTATTAAACATTTTTCTGTATCTCTTTTAACTAAGAAAATATAGGGTAATTTAGGAATTGTCAATTTGTTGATTTTCCCCCGTATCGCTTAAGTGAGCGAAAATTTTCAAATTTTGATTTTACCATTTTAAGTTTGACCCAAAAAGAGCACATGACACCTACATTACTTTTTTGATAGCACTAACAATAACGGAGATACCCTATAAAAGTGTTGAAAAGGGGACACCCTGTACAGGGTAGCGCATAAAATCTAGATGGACCTTTAAAATGATGTATCGCACTTCCTATTCATAATAATCGTAATATTCTGGCATCGTAAAGTACGCGATAGGAGGATCTTCAAAATGATGTATCGCAAGACCCCTCCTCCTATTTAATTTTATTTGATGAGATGGGCCTTTTTATATCGGTTGTGTAACATTTTTTTAATATATATTTTAAATATAGGATGATCAGAGTCGTCTTCTTGTAAGTAATTTTTCTTATAAAGATTTTTATATCTTTACAAGAGGCCCTACAACATGAGACTTTTTTCCCCCACATAACGATCGATATGACAAACCATTTTTTGGATTTTAAGCCATGGAGAAATTGCAACCGGCATAGCCAAATCTTTTTTTTAATAATTTCACAAAATTCCCATACGTTGCACACTTACCTTGCTTGGAACATTATGCTGCAAAGCTGGCATTTGGTACAAGCTATGTTTACTCTTGTCCTCTTGAGACTAAAATCAAATATATTACTAATTTAATAGTAAATTTAAAACTACATATTTATTTTTTTAAATATAAAAAAAAAATACTTTTCTCGCGGGCAGGAAAGTGCAATCAGGGTTACCAGCAGGAACTTTTTTTTGTAATAAATTGGATCTTCGTAATATAATTTTGTAAGATCAGCAATAAGTATAATATATACTCGGAGTAAAGTGACTTACTTTTTTTAGGTGTCGATTGTAAATTTGTCCCTGGGTCTTGTCTGGTGAGGGGCCCGACTCAAGTGATTGACCTTTTTTTTTTTAGAAGTCAACTGTAACTTTTATAAATTTATCGATAATTACAAGAACGTAATAGATTCATGAGCGGCGTAATAACGTAATAAATTATGAGCATCTTCCGTAACAAATCTATTACGAACGTAATTGCGCTGGCAACGCTGATTGCAATCGCGAAAAATGACTTTAAGAGATACTTCTGCGTTTGCTGGATTGAAAGCTCAAACCCTACGGGTCGAAATGTAATATGTATATTAGGGATTTACCCTACTTGGAGCCAACCGTCTATAATTATACTCAGTGCGATATACATGGCGTTATGGAAGGCCCTTATTATTATTTTCACCTGCAAATGCTCCGCGTCTACATACTATTGCGTTGTCGCGATTTCTACTAGCAGAACTGTCTTTGTTTTGGTCGATCGGCATTGAAGCCATTGTTGTAGCCGTGGAGGGGAACTCAATCGAGCATCATCGTGGTCGGCGAATGCGCTCGTATGGCTTCATGATATTAAATGTTTTATTTATTAAAACAGTAACGAGAAACTTTTTAACACGGATACTCAGAATTATTTGTTAAATCACAAAAAAATAGTATTTTACACTGATTTTCCATTCGCAGAACTGAATACAATTTTATAGCGTTCAATAGTTGAGACTATTGAGATATTATGGCAGTCTTAACGGAGCTGACATTGATATCGAAACAGTGTGAACGAGCATGGTATAAAGAATGTAAGAAGGTATGATTGCACGTCGGGTTCGGGCTTGGCTTGTGACGTCACCGGCGAGTAATTTTTAAATCTCTTATGGAGGGTTACATTGCTGTCAGTGTTTCTCTTTTTTGAAGTTATTAAGAGGTTTTACGCATGTAATGGTATATGAAATGAAAGACTAATATATGGCAAGTATTTATGTATATTAATTTCATAGAAATATGACACACAAATACCACTAAAAAAGAAAACATTCCGACAAATTTTTGCCGCTATTTGAGCCGAAGACAATAGCCGAAGCAAACCCACAGCTGCTGGGCGACCGCTTCTGGTTTTGAAACAGCGTTGCCAGTCGTTTACAATTGTAATATATCCATTACTATTTTAACAATTCAATTTTTAACATTCTTGTTGTGGGGCTCCCCGTATGAAATTTATGTTCAATCTAAAGATGACCCCCATTTCATAGGAAAGTAACGACCTTTTTTCGTACTCTTTTTACTCTGACACCGGTTTTTACTATTCTATTCGATTTCGAAACGTCCGACCTATTACTTTTGATCAAGGATTTCTGGCAACACTGCTGCATGGTTGCCGTAGTTCACCAGTGATTTATGTTCACCAGAATTTTTTCTTATTTAGTCTTGTGTGTTTATTAAAATAAATATCTGAATTTTCATAAAATAAGGTGCGCTGTGTTCGGTTGTGACATGAATAACCAGGCAAAGAAATTTGATAGAAATATAAGGTTTTTCCGCTTTCCTAAGGATAAAAACAAAAAATTAGAATGGATAGGGTTGTGTTGTCGGAAAGACAAATTTATTGTAACATCCGTGTATTTTAGCTTTAATCTTTGTTGTATGTTAATGAAATAAATATACCTAAATACCATGATATTATTCATTCATTTCACATACCATTAAATGCGTAAAACATTTTAATTAAAACGGCGTCAGAGTAAAAAGAGTACGAAAAAATGTTATGTTACTTTCCTATTAGATGGGGCCACCTTCAGATTAAACATAAATTTCATATGGGGAGCCTAACAACAACCCAAGTAGCATTTTTAGATACAAATTGGACACATATTCTTTGCTGAGAAACGTTACGACACATTTTCGATTCGAATTAGAAACTAGTATCGAGACATGTGTTACGAAACTTTTGCGACACATTTTCGAATCCAGTTACCAGAAACACTTAAAGACGTGCTTGTTTCGAAATATTTTACAAATCGTGGTGTCGATATATTAACGACACGCGAAGATAAATATTTTTCGAAAAATTTTTAGTTAAAATCATAAAGTTTTGGTAAGAGACAAGATTGCATTGAATTTCCCATAAGAGATTTTTTATAGCATCGGTGTACGTTTATTAGCGATAAATTAGCAACTTCTTGATATTATTTATATTTTAGGTGTTATTATTGATCCATTTTCAACCACAGATTGAAGTAAGTGTTTTAGGTACATTTTTAATCATCATCTGAACAAGTTTGAGGTTATGTTATTGTTTAGCGAGATTTAAATTGTTATTTTTCTGTAATAAAAAGCTTACTGTACTGGATTTATCAACATAAAGTATGGCTATAGGGTGGGTATGCTCTATGTTGATAAATACAGTGCAATAAGCTGTTTTTAACAGAAAA
This sequence comes from Barypeithes pellucidus, assembly GCA_963991005.1. Taxonomy (NCBI): domain Eukaryota; kingdom Metazoa; phylum Arthropoda; class Insecta; order Coleoptera; family Curculionidae; genus Barypeithes; species Barypeithes pellucidus. Next base: position 63,968,818 of record OZ022556.1, read on the forward strand.
ATAACAATTTAAATCTCCCTATGCAAACAATAATAACATAACCTCAAACACGATGTTGATTAAAAATCTTCAAAAACACTTACGTCATTACGAAAATGAATCAATAACATCTAATATACAAATAATACCAGGAAATTGCTTATTTATCCCTTATAATTTTAGTTTGGAAAGGTTTTTGCAACCACGCCTCTCGTGACGTCACACCGCGGCTGTCCATACCCAATCTTTCTTTTCTGTGCATGCAAGCAAACCTTTTTTTCTGTGGCATTCACCTTACAAACCTTTTATTCTTCTGTGCATCATGGAAACATAGAAGCCAAAGAGTAGAAATTGTGTGTCGAGTCCATTTTGGACCAGAATAATTTCTTGCTTTCTAGCGGCCATTTTAGGAAATGAATTTTTATTTTGTTAAAATGAGTTTTAATGAAATTCCTGCATCTCTTGCAAAGCCAAAATTTGTTAGATAAGTTCCATTTTCCTAGCTAAGTCGATTTATAAAAGAAATAAATAAAATATTGCTAATATTTTAATTTTTATTTTTTTGACAAAGTATATTTTTTTCTGTAAATGAAAATAAATCGAGGGCACGTTAAAAATATAAAGCCAAATTACTAAACTGCACGATAAAATTTACTGCGACAATGATTTTTTGGTTCTAATGTGCAATAACTGGGTATATAAAATAAAATAACTTATAGGAAATATACTTATAACGAATTCATCATGGCGAAATTATTGTTTCATATTGTTTTTCTTTTATTTTACAACAGTGAAGGTATCCTAATTGTTTTGCGCATGGTTTAGCATAGCCCCGCCCCTTTAACTGTCATTTTTAAATACAAATAAGTAACATTTTCGATAAAAGTTTCGATTGTGCATCGAAACAGCGAAAGTCACAGCTAGTACCAACCACTTGGAAACACGTGTAAATGTCCCATTTAAAATGTATACGTTTCGAAAATATTTCCATTCTTGTTGCCAACAGTTTCCAATTTTGATCGGAAACAGAAACGATAGTTACGATACATGTACCACAATGTGTCTAAAAATGCTACTTGGGAAGAATGTTAAAAATTGAATTGTTAGAATAGTAATGAATATATTACAATTGTAAACGACTGGCAACGCTGTCTCAAAACCAGAAGTTGTCCCCGAGCAGCTTTCGGCATGCTTCGGCTATCGTCGACCGGCTCAAATGGCGGCAAAAATTTGTCGGATTCTTTTCTTTTTTTAGTGGTATTTGTGTGTAATATTTCTATTAAATTAATATACGTAAATACTTGCCATATATTATTCTTTCATTTCATATACCTTTACATGCGTAAAACCTTTCAATACTTTCAAAAAAGAGTTAAAAACACTGACAGCAATGTAACCCTCCATAAGAGATTTAAAAATTACTCTACAGGTGACGTCACTGCGCACGGCAGACGAAATTGGGACGGTTAGATATCTTACCGTGTCTTGTTGTTTCATGGTGATCGAGGGTTGATAAAAATCATGATTTTTTGATTTTTTAAAAAGCTTTGACAAATATTATTATTTTTAAATATTTGTGTTCCTGTGCATCGTCGGCTGATATCGAAAGGATGTTTTCTACTTATGGACTCGTACATTCAGATATAAGAAACAGATTTGGCAGTGACAAAGCAGCAAAACTGGTATTTCTATTTAAGCAATATAAACACTTTTGTTTAAATTAAGTATTTTTTTGTATTAGAAAGGTTTTCTAGTTTTAAATTTTTAAAGTTTTATTTTTGTAATAACCAGCTGTTCTTTTCGATTATTTTAATAAAATAATAAATAACACCACATGAAAATGCGTCTGGGTTTTATTTTTTGTATGAACAAATACATTTTAAGTATTTAAAATTTTAAAACTCTTTTTTTTAAATTAATCATGATTTTTTTTTAAATCATACTGACTAAAATCGTGATTTTAATCATCTCAACCCTGGTGTGAACCATTAATAAATGTAAATTAACGTAGACGTTTTGACGATTTGTTTTGTTATGTCTATGGAAAATTTGTCATTCAATATAAAATATTTTTAAAAATTTATAACTTACTTCATTTGGTGTTAAGACGAAAGTTTTCGTCAATAAATTTGTAACAAACTCGTGGTGGATTTTAATAATGTCTTCAAATTCGCTAGCATTTTCCACGGCCCTTAATAAAGTCGCGAACTGAGCTTCAATAACGTCTACTTGCATATAATACTGTAAATTGTTTACCAAAAACATTAAATTCTGACGTAGAGTCCAAACGCGACGATCGCTGAAACAATAATAAAAATATAAATAAATACCAATGAAATAAGAACACACCCAAAGTTTACGGAATAACGGTAATAGAAAAGCTTACTACTCGACAATAAAACAAAAGGATTGTGCCACCTATGCCGCAGCAGCTGTATTTCGTATAAAAAAAATTATTCCTGTGCGTTGAAATAGATACCGATATCCTCTTTTGATTAATTTTCCACGTTGGATGTCCTTATTTATTAATTACAAATAATTTTAGAATATACATTTTGTAAAAAATTTAATCTTATTTAAAAAAAAATTCCTTAAGGTATGGTTCCGGAAGAAACTGCCTGGCAGCAACGACTGGCCGCGACTTCTGACAGTCGGGCACTGGTCTTTAGGAAAATAAAATATGTGGTTCCCTAGAATGTCCGAGACGTCACGGTTCAACCGTTGACAGTCGACTGCTGTGTAGCTACTGCTCCGAGACCAGTCTAGACCAAATTTTCTTCTAAAAGCCTTTAATGTTGTTATTCGATTGTGTATGAAAAAGTTTCAGTTCTGCCATAAATAGCAAAATTTTTTAGCGGAGGATGATGAAATGCTCATTTCAGAAATCAACAAATTTCATCAATTGTACGACCATCAAGATAAGGATTATAAAAATTTAAAAATACGAGAAAATATTTGGATATATCTATACACAGATATCACAGTACGTCTGCTTTTCTCAACGGGAATAATTGACTATCGATGGCTTCCAGCAGTTGCAGGGACAACACTCGGCAGTTAACGGCTGGTCGTGACTGCCAGACGTCGAGGTCAGTTCTACCGAAACCATACCTTAAAACAACCCAGACCGGTTTAAAAAAATACACGAGAAAAATTTGCCCTACGCATATACAAAATCGTAAATACCAATACTTACATTTTATGCTTGCTTAACGTGTGATTTGACCACAATTTGTAAAGATTTATTTGAGTTTTCTTTAACCGTAGTAAGTAACAAAACAGCTTATTGTAAAACTCCATTACTTCAGGGTGAAAAATTATATGAAGTGGCCACTCGATTTCAAAATTTAACTGCAAACGTTGCCATGGGTTAATTTCTAAAAAGTAATGAAAATTATAATGTGGCTACTCAAGACAGCAGCGCATTTATGAACAAAACGACAAAAAGTGACTATAAGTAATATTAGTGACGGAACGATTGTTGTTATACAATTCCGATTAATGACCCAAATAATCGTACGATGCGATTATCGAAATTTAAAAAAAAAGTTAATTTGTATTTATACAGGGTGATTCACGACGAGCGTGCATTAGAACTTTATGGAGAACTACTGAATATATGTTCCTGAAACTTTGGGGATTTGGGTTTATCAATATGCTCTCTTTAACTAAAATATTGACATGTTCCTGTCATTTCCGGTTATACCGGAAGTAGCTGCCAACTTTCGTTTTTTAAATACAACATGGTAATTTTTATTACATTTTTCGATTAAGCATTAAATATTAAGCACATTTTATAGAAAATGTTTTTGTCAGACTCTATTAGTTTTTGAGCTATCTGGACTTTTTGTAATTATTTGGCAAATGCATGACGATGAAATAATCCATATAATTTTTTTACCTTAGCGCTTGGACTAAAATTTTTTTCTCACCGAATAGCTAGAAGATCATCAAGTCTCTAAAACATTTCAAATTCGGCATAAAATGTACAGGGTGGTCACAATTCAAGCCTAATTGTGAAAGAATTCAACCATAAAAAACTTTCTTATTTTAAATGGAACACCCTGTATATTTTTATTTAATTTGATGGCAAATTAGTTGTTCTTTATAAATAGTATTTACTGTCCTATACCTATATCAAAGCGTTTTCTAAAAAAATCCAATTTTATTCCGAAAATACTATTTGTTCAAGTGTGCTATGAAAACAATTGTACTTAGGGGCTGTATACTGATGTCTATACGGAGGAAAAGTGATTGGTATCAAAACGATGGGGCTCCAGCACACAACGCCCAAGTTGTTAAGACTGCCCTAAACAGACTTTTTCATGACCAGTGGATCGCAAACCAAGGTCCCTTCCACTGGCCAGCTCGTTCGCCAGACTTAACTCCACTGGACTTTTCATCTGGAGAACCATTAAAGATAAAGTTTACGCGCGTCCCATCACCACGAAGGAAAATCTAAGTGAAAGGGTGAAGGCAGCATTTCAATCTCTCACAAGAAATTAGGAATGCTACAAGAAATAACATGATGAAAAGAATACATAAATGCTTAGAAGTAAATGGCAATCATTTCGAACATATTTTAAAAATATAATCAAAAGATATTAGGTATAATTTTCAAACACATTTTTAATTAAAGAATTTAAAGTTTATAAACTTGTTTCCTTGCTATTTTTAAAAAAATAATATTTAAACCATTAAATTTAAAACAATCAACTGCATTTTATTTATAAATTATTAAGAAACACTTTAGAATATTGTATTTTCCAGCAATCAATCACTTTTCCTCCGTATAGACATCAGTATACAGCCTCTAAGTACAATTGTTTTCATAACACACTTGAACAAATAGTATTTTCGGAATAAAATTGGATTTTTTGAGAAAACGCTTTGATATAGGTATCGGACAGTAAATACTATTTATAAAGAACAACTAATTTGCCATCAAATTAAATAAAAATATACAGGGTGTTCCATTTAAAATAAGAAAGTTTTTAATGGTTGAATTATTTCACAATGAGGCTTGAATCGTGACCACCCTGTACATTTTATGCCGAATTTGAAATGTTTTTGAGACTTGATGATCTTCTAGCTATTCGGTGAGAAAAAATTTTTAGTCCAAGCGCTAAGGTAAAAAAATTATATGGATTATTTCATCGTCATGCATTTGCCAAATAATTACAAAAAGTCAAAAACCAATAGAGTCTGACAAAAACATTTTCTATAAAATGTGCTTAGTATTTAATGTTTAATCGAAAAATGTAATAAAAATTATCATGTTGTATTTAAAAAACGAAAGTTGGCAGCTACTTCCGGTATAACCGGAAATGACAGGAACATGTCAATATTTTAGTTCAAGAGAGCATATCGATAAACCCAAATCCCCAAAGTTTCAGGAACATATATTCAGTAGTTCTCCATAAAGTTCTAATGCACGCTCGTCGTGAATCACCCTGTATAATAAGTAAGTAGGTACCATTGGTTTTTTATTAACGTCTAATAAATATTATATATTATATGTATTAGCCATGTGTCACAAGTGACACAAGTCAGAAAACTAGCTTGTTAAAGCTTATGGATTTTTAAGGACCGGTTGTATAAAACAATCCTGAACTTATGTTCAACGGAACGCCGATCAACGTGTGAACTACGTTCATTATTACGTTGTTCAATATAAATTGAACTTTAGTTCAGCTGAACTAAGATCAGTTTATGTTGGCATTACTATTATTTAGTTACTTTTATTTTATTTTTTAGATTTTTGACATAAAATATAACCTTTTATCTGATTTGGCGATTGGCGGGCTTGACATGGTCTGCGAACTTCAAATGGGGTTGTTGACCGGTATTTTTGCTCAACATTAGTTCTGCCGTTTTCGTAATTGGCGCTCCGATCGCTCATTTGTCTTTTTATAGCAGGAATCTATTATCATCATGTCATCTTCGCCTGACTGCGCTTCACTATTGGTCAATAGATGGAGCATCACTTTTTTCATTGTTGATCCACCATCCGGGCGGACATTCGAATTTTACCGCTGTCGCTACTTATGTCAGTTTGAGACGCGCATTAAATTCGTATTTTTTGCTAAAATATTCCACGGTTTACAGTCGCACATAGTCATTTTAACTTGTGTTTGTGTATATTAGTGTAATTTAGATTTGTATCCGATTTGAAATCGTTGTACACTGAGCCTTGACTCACTTCATTTTGACCAAAAACTTTCGTGAGTACTTTTATTTTATTTTAAAAGGTAAGTTGGAAATTATATTATAACATTTTTAATAAATTGGAAGAATACTATATTATTTTCTCCCTTGGGAGTGTTTTGGTTGCGAAAAAGTTCACATTTTCACACTAATTTGCGTGTGAATAGTTCTAGCATTATGTTGTGCTTGACGCTACGTGACGCTCTATCATCAGCTAGTATCATGCTAAAAAGTAACATTCCGAACTTTTTTCTTGTTACTGTTAGTGTATTGTACGTGTTCTATAGTTATTTTTTTTATATTTTAGGGTGTAAACTGGTTAAAAATATGCCTTACTGTTGTGCAGTAGCTGTTATAAAAGTTATGAATCGAAACATTGTTTTCCTGACCCAGCAAAAACAGACTTCTTTTAGACAAGTGGGTGTCGTTGTGTGGAAACCGTCGTTTAGTTCTCGAAATAACTCCACCAAAAATTTATAATAGTTGCAGAGTTTGTTCCCTTCATTTTCTGCCTGAAGATTTTGGACCAAATCATAGACTTAAGAAAGGAGTAGTACCATCAATAAATCTACCAGGTATATTAAATCTTTTATTTTAAAATAACTAGACCTACTTATTAAGTAGGATGAGACAGTAGAAATGAGCCGATTCTGTGTATTGTACACATAAAAATAATACACATAATAAATAATCCGTTCATTCATGAAAATCTGTTATATATTTTTTTAAGTAACTTAAATTTAAATATTTCATGGAGCTTATTAATTAGTCCCCTCAATCCCCCTATTTTGATACCATAGCATAGCCACAATTATTGACTCTTTCAGCTTCTATACACCCAATTTTCGAAAATATTACTGGTTATCCAATAGCTAACGTGACCTTCGTACCTACTTCTGCTAATGCTGAAGAGGTATTACCTGTTCTACCTGATCAAACGTTAATTGAATATACAAAACAGGAGGTGGATCCCTGTACTACTAAGCAGGGGATCTCAATAGAGATGGATATTGTCCCATTAGATACTGAAGAACGTGAACATATCGGTACATCCTCGAAAGTACATATTATGGCAACCCCCAAAAGTAAGTTAAGTTGCATAAAATAATTTTAATTTATACGGTGGGTATCCCTCTCTGTGTTTAATACTAAAAGCAACTGCTGCTAAAAAAAATATTATAGATTATAGAGTAAGTATATGTACGTCGCTAATATAAATTAAAGAGCGTTTAACAATAAAATATGAGAATATTGTTGAAGACAGAACAGACTGAAATCATTTTTGTTATTTGCATTTTAGAATATATATTTTTTTAGAACGTTCTTCACTCTTAGAAGAAGTGAATGTGGGTCAAATTAAAGACTTAAGTCCTAAGGCACGAAAACTCTATCAAAGGGCTAGCCAGTTTAAGAGGCAGGCAGAAAGATTAAAGAAAGGTGGTGTATTGACAAGAAGAAAACTTCGAATGACTGAAAAACTAACCAGTCCGGCAGTGCTTCAGAAAGTTCTCTCAAGCATGGATAGAATTAAAGCCAGGTTTTTTCAGAATCAGTTAGACAATATCGAAAAGAAGCCGAAAGGACGACGATATACCCTTGAGGACAAGGTTATTGGTTAACGGTAATGAAACTGCTGAACAGAATCCCGATACGCGCAGGACTACATACTATTTGGAAAGCGGAAGTCAAAAATTTTTCAAATGTTCTCGATAAACATTGTATTTTAATGTTTGACGAGATTAATATTCAACCACAGGTTCAACTCAATATAAAAGAAGGAACTGTGGAAGGTTCTGATTTATTTATACCACTTAGCTTTAAAGATATTTTAACTTAATCTGAGGGGTCAGTTTGTGACTCGGCCATACAAATATATTAATGCCATATTGGCAAATTTATGAACCATTGGATGCTTTTTCTTTTTAAACTCAAGCAAAGCATATTTCTATCCATATTTTGAAAGCAAGAGATATAATATATTTGTAATTAACAGGTGAACTAGGAAATCCAAGATTTCGATTTTGTTTCCTGATTTCTCCTTTTTTTCTCTTGCTTTTAAAATAGGTTCATAAATAAGCTATTTGCCTGATTTTTGAATAAAATCAAGGGTGCATATTATTCCAAGATTCTGGCGAAGGCGCTAGTAAAATACCCTCAAAAGCAGCGCCATCTCGTCGAGAGTTTCTTAATTTGAAATTGAACTACAGGTTTCTAATATGGAAATGGTGTAATATAACTGCCGTCGCCGCTAGATGGCTTACCAATATTAACAGGTTTGTTAACATGGAAGTGTCCATTCTATTAACAAACCTAAATATTATTCTATGGGGCTTGCTTTCCAAGTTCTTCTACTCGGCGTACTTATAAAATATTGTTAAAAATAAGAACTAAACTATTTCAATTTTGTTTGCAGACTGGTGATACATTTCTAAAGCGGATAGAGCTTATTGATTTCATAAAAAAATAAGGTACATTATAATAAATAAAAACAAACAGCTGTGTTTCTTGTTAAGCGTAATCTTTGCAACTATTCATTGTCTTTCAATTCGTAAATTGATCAGAATTTTTTCGGTATGTCCATGTTCACAGCATTGACTGCAGTATCAAAAGACCCAAAAATCTTCATTATCAGTTTTATGATTTCAATAAATTCCTACATTTTTATAAACAATAAAATAACGATAATTTACTGTATTGTATAATATGACGCTGACCTGACAAAAAAAAAATATTTAAGGTTAGAAAATGGCTTTTATCGACAGTTCAACTGAACCGCCAAAAGTGGACGTTCACGTGAACTCCTGATTTGAACTGAGATCAGTGTAAAATACTGTTTGTACAACAACTTTTTTACTTGGAACTAGAGTTCAAGAGTGAACTACAGTTCAAAGTGTTTATACAACCGGCCCTAAATCGATCTAAAACATAAAAAGAACAGGTGAAAAAAAAATTTATAGGTAAACTGTTAAAAATAATTTTCTTTTGTGGTATACAGGGTGTTTCTTAATAACATGCTAATATTTAGGAGGTTATTCTTGGGTCCATTTTCAGAAAAAACTTCATATGAACATATGTCCTAAACGTCTTAACTTTTGAGATTAAAATTATATGGTATAATTTTAATATTAATTATTTCACAATAGAACGGAAAAACGATACACCTGATAAATTTTACATCATATTGATTAAGCAAGAACCACCTTAAATGTTTCAAACTCGCACAAACACTCGCGAATTCATGATAACCCCGTGTCGATGTGTAATAATTTTCACGCTCCAAACGATACTGGCTATCTGACACCATCTCTCCCTTTTCGATCGGGATACGGCAGAGCCGAACGACATAGACGTTTGACAACCAGTGGCGATCCCCTAACAATGTTCCAAGTACGCCCCCGCCACACAAAGCCTTCGCCCCCGCGGGCTCCGGACGTGCGCCCGTACGGTAATACGGCAGTGTTGACAACACTAAAAAAACCTAGGCAGATTGACCTACATTATAGTAGTTTAATGAACACATATGTTTAGTGTATGTGGAATTTTAGGAGTCTTTACCCAGTATGTAGGCTTCCTCTATTACACCCATGGAGTCACCAATTTAAATATAATGAGCCATTTCCATAACACCCTGTATATTACAGATCCGAGCAAAAAAGTCGTCCATCTATAATTTACAGCTTATGCGACATGACCAAAAGAAAGCTGTTTTATAAGCTTTCAGACTGTGAATTATATAGATTATTCTATCAGCCATAGAAACCAATATTTATGTAAAAACACCTACTTAATATTTCACCATTCGGTGACATTAATTCAAACCTCTGATAAGTTTTATCATTTTCTCCATAAATTTTGCGGGCAGTTTCATGAAATATAAAATTAATATGTTGTAGTAGTGAGCCGGATGGCACATCTTTCAGATTAGTATCCGAAACTGTAAGGAATTGTTGAAATAGTTCCCCACGTCCGAGAGCATAGAAGTCCCTTATTAATTTTAAATGTTGTATCAGGTTGCCTTCTTCTAACATTATTGACCAGAGGTACTAAAAAAGAAATAAAAAGCAACACATTATAAATACAAAATAAATATCTTTTAGTACTTCCGAGATTCGTAATGCGTTTTTCCATTGAATAATTAGAAGAATATGGTGGCTACAGTTTTCTAGTGCCAAAATTCGTTTTGCCGTGATAATAGCTCGATAAAAGTCTACTCCCATTTAACTAGGCGGGTTATGGTCTGCCAATAGAACCAGAGGTCCCGAAAATATTTCCAAAAGTAAAAAACAATATGGGGGCACATGAATAGCTGATGCTGCATTTATTTAGTTAATAAATTTGATAATGACAATTTATTTGAAAGTGACGGGCGTAATGTAAGTTTTTATTAAAACCAGATATTGCGCCAAAATAAGTAAAAATAACTATATAAACCTCTTAACAGAAGTTGTAGAGGGCAAAAAACTCGACAAGATAAGATATTAAAATACAGGGTATGTCATTTGACAAAACAGAGTAAATTAATTTTTAAATGTGACATGTTGACACGTCTGTAGAGAACACCTTGTACGAAATATGGAATGTTTCGAGGGTCTAAGGATCTAAAGTCTTAAATTAGTCTTTGTCTTTCATTTCCTCGAGAATGTTTGGAATGTCTCAAGTTAACTCAATTATATTTCAAATTTTATCGTCCAAAAATGAATTTTTTTAAATAACTTGGTAACTTTGCAGAACAATTAAAAACGGGAATTTAAAAATGTACAAATTTACACAGTGTTCTATTTAAAAAAAAAAAAAAATTTTCTGGTTCTGCCTTTTTGGGCCACCCTATAGTCAAAAATAATTTTATAACTCACTACTACCCTTCAACTTTTATATTAACAATTTTCATGTATTTGCAATAGTAACGGAGCATACTTTCCACACTAAACGACCAACTGCAACTAAAATAAAATAATTGCAAACAAATGTATAACTTATTGTGTATTTTTTTTTAAACGTTAGCAATCTCAGTTCTGTGTTTTATGATAATTATTTTAATAAATGAACGAAATAAAAATATATCTATGTATCTAACGAAGGTTTGCTAAAGCAATCAGGATTTTGAGTTATGACGGCTGCTTTGAATTTAATTTTTCGCCAATGTGCTCCTTTGAGTATGATTTCTGACTGTTCCAATTGCAAGTGATGGCCGTGGGTCCAAGCGTGGTCTGCTGCACCTGATTTTTTGTTTGTTTCTCCTTTTCATGTGTGGTTTTCATGTGCTCGTAGTGTTTCACCGTTCGCATTCACACACAATTATTCCCGTCTTTTTGGCTGGTTGGTTTTGTCTTGGTTAGATGGCTTCTTAAGGAGTATTTGGAGCTAAATACTGTTCGGATGTTGTATTGTTGTCCTATCCTTCGATCTTTCAGAAATTCCGTCGACATAAGGTATGTCTAAGGTGGTCTACTAGTCTCATGGAATAACTATTCATACCAAGGTCCTTCGTGATGTTGTTGAGTTCTTGTGTTGTTTTGCTCTGTTCACCAGTGTTTTAACTATCCCATGTTTGGTGTTGTTTGAATGGTTTGATGCATAATTAAGCCATGGGTGAGTATGTTTTCTTTATATCGATGTTTGGATGGTATTCCTGTTTTTCTGGACTGTTACGTCTAGGAACGGTAGTCTGTCGTTATTTTCTTTCTCCATAGTAAACTTAATAGTAGGCGCCAGATTGTTCATGTATTGTAGTTGTGTCAAAGAACATCAGAACCACACAAGAAAAGGAGATACAAACAGATTTGGTGCAGCAGACCACGCGTGGACCTACGGCCATCAATTGCAGTCAGAAATCATACTCGAAGAAGCACATTGGCGAAAAGGGAAATTCAAAGAAGCAGCCGTCATAACTCAAAATACTCATTGCTTCAGCAAACTTTCTTTAGATGTAGGAAACATTTGGAACCCCTTTGATGTAGATGTAAACTTAGGTTAAGAACGTCATCCAGTGGTAACACATGACTGCGAGCACCTCGGTCATGCTCAACTAACTTTCCACCCCATAAGTATATCACTCATGATATCTTGTCTCTAAACTTCAAACAAACACTAAATTTTAGTATGTTTTAGATAGGTATATTAAATATTAAAAAAAGTGACATTATTTTCAAATGAAATTACATGTTGGAATCCGGCAACCTATCAAATTACATTATTGAAAAAGTATCGGAGTGGAAGCACTCAAAATAAGTTTATGATCTATACAGAGGATTGTTCACAGAATTTCATCCGTAGTTTGATCAAAAACAATTAAAACCAATATAGAGTTTGTTCTATTTTTTTATATCATTCCTGTTTTCTAAGCACATACAGATGTTCAGTCACCTAGGTGCTTTTTCCGGTTTCTCTCTCTTTCTCTTTATTAATGATGTCTTAAAATAATTTAAGTAATTTCTAGTTTAAGTTCCTTTGATTAAATTATATTATTGTAAACTTGACAATTGAATTTTGATATTTGTTGATAAAGAAAAGAAATAAAGTTTATTATATTTACCTTCGTTAATTTAATTCTACATTCTTCAATAGTCTTTCTAAATTCCACTCCATTGAAACTTTGATTCCCAAGGTCCTGAATCTTCCTATAATATTCGATATCTTTTCCTTCCCATATATCCCTCCTAAATTTGGTCTTATAATCGCTAGTGCCTTCTTCCCTTTTGGGATCATTTCTTACAATCCAAACTATCCTGCCCATAAAGAGAATACTTTCTACGGAGTCTTCACTGACGAACATAGGAACCATATCCCAATTTATAAAGAATTTTCTTACTGGCGGTGGTCGTCGAATTTTTGTTTTTTTCTGAAATATAATAGTAACAAAATTTTCATTTCAAATTTATTCAAACTGTTATTAAATATGCGTAATTTAATTTTATGTTATGATGATATTATGAATGTGGTGTTACTTCACAACCTGTGATTTTGTCACAGTTTTGGGGCTGTCACAGTCACTACCTGCTATATCCAAGTATAAGAGAGTTTTATTTGATATGATTGTAAGAATGGAACCCTACAGTATAAATGAATTTATGGAATGTACATTTTACTATTACCCCTATCTGTATTTTAAATGTATTATAGATGGACAGTTTAACAGTGTAAAGGCCAAATTTTGATTTTTAAACTTTTATTTTATGTAAAATGTAAATTTTAAATCTTCTTTATTTTTGTTTTTATTATATAAGAATTATAATTGACATCAAATCAACCAATTGTAACTGCATTTTTTGTACGATCTAATTAACAGAAAACGACAAAGAAAACTTGTTTACAGCCTAAATGTGACTTGTTTATTCTTCAAAGACTGAACCAAATCCGTATCCTCCTTGATTTAAGAACCTTGCTTTCGGTTATACCGAAAGTTAGACTTAATATTGGTGTTTTAAATAGAAGCCCTGTATATCTTGGCATTTTCGATTCTACGTAACCCGAACAAAAACTTTTAGCGGGTAGAATTAACTAAATACCATACACACACCCCCAATTAATGATCGAAATTTCAAAATGCAAGTCCAGATTAATAAACTGTTATTTCGTTAATAGTGAACCAATTTTAATAAATCTTTTTGAACTGATAGGAAACAGATTCTAGAATTTATGACAGAGAAGTTTACGTCCTGATACGTCTAATTGTACGGGGTAACGCAAAAATCTAGATTTATGTTTAAATTTGACATTATAAGGTCGGGACGGGCCCGCACTCGTTCTAATAATTGCAAGACCTCTTTTATGAATATAACTATATAACATACATTCAAATAGAAATGTCTTTTTTCATAACGCAACACTTACCGTAGAATAGGATGAACCAATACTTTCAGCCAATTGTTCTGGGTACAAAAAATTTTCATCGGGCACTTTACCGTCACATATAAAGAATTCTTGATGCGGATCCACTAAATCTCCACCGACTATCCACATGCATAAGTGTTGATAGAATACTGTGTTTATTGATTTAATAATACTAAAAAATATATTTTTACTTGAAGTAATTAGTGACCACACTGATAAGTTTCCAAAAGGGATATAGGTCAGTAAAACAAACTTAGAAGATCAAATTATGTATTTTGACCTCTATGGGGTCATCCTCGGGGCCCCTTTCCTCTACCCATGCGAATATCCACATATTAGAACATTTATACAAGAAGCTGCGTATATGCCAAAACATAAATGCTACAGGACGGTGATATTAAGGCCAGACATACAGGGTGATTCACGACGAGCTTGCATTAGAACTTTATGGAGAACTACTGAATATATGTTCCTGAAACTTTGGGAATTTGGGTTTATCGATATGCTCTCTTTAACTAAAATATTGACATGTTCCTGTCATTTCCGGTTATACCGGAAGTAGCTGCCTACTTTCGTTTTTTAAATACAACATGGTAATTTTTATTACACTTTTCGATTAAGCATTAAATACTAAGCACATTTTATAGAAAATGTTTTTGTCAGACTCTAATAGTTTTTGAGATATCTGGAATTTTTGTAATTATTTGGCAAATGCATGACGATGAAATAATCCATATAATTTTTTTACCTTAGCGCTTGGACTAAACATTTTTGCTCATCGAATAGCTAGAAGATCATCAAGTCTCAAAAACATTTCAAATTCGGCATAAAATGTACAGGGTGGTCACAATTCAAGCCTCATTGTGAAAAAATTCAACCATTAAAAACTTTCTTATTTTAAATGGAACACCCTGTATATTTTTATTTAATTTGATGGCAAATTAGTTGTTCTTTATAAATAGTATTTACTGTCCTATACCTATATCAAAGCGTTTTCTCAAAAAATCCAATTTTATTCCGAAAATACTATTTGTTCAAGTGTGCTATGAAAACAATTGTACTTAGGGGCTGTATACTGATGTCTATACGGAGGAATAGTGATTGATTGCTTGAAAATACAACATTCTAAAGTGTTTCTTAATAATTTATAAATAAAATGCAGTTTATTGTTTTAAATTTAATGGTTTAAATATTATTTTTTTAAAAATAGCAAGGAAACAAGTTAATAAACTTTAAATTCTTTAATTAAAAATGTGTTTGAAAATTATACCTAATATCTTTTGATTATATTTTTAAAATATGTTCGAAATGATTGCCATTTACTTCCAAGCATTTATGTATTCTTTTCATCATGCTATTTCTTGTAGCATTCCTAATTTCTTGTGCAGTGAGAGATTGAAATGCTGCCTTTACCCTTTCAATTAGATTTTCCTTCGTGGTGATGGGACGCGCGTAAACTTTATCTTTAATGGTTCCCCAGATGAAAAAGTCCAGTGGAGTTAAGTCTGGCGAACGAGCTGGCCAGTGGAAGGGACCTTGGTTTGCGATCCACTGGTCATGAAAAAGTCTGTTTAGGGCAGTCTTAACAACTTGGACGTTGTGTGCTGGAGCCCCATCGTTTTGGTACCATGCATTTATTCGCTCTTGGAGCGGCAAATCATCCAGACGTTCTTCTAACTGATCCTCAAGAATTGTCAAATAATTCTGACCATTTAAATTTTCGTCGTAAATGTGTAAGCAAAATTTAATAGCACAATAAACATTAAATTGAAATGATTCCTGGTAACGTCCTATCCTGACAATATGGGGGTTTTCGTGAGCCCAATAATGGCTGTTGTGTCTGTTATGAAAACCATTACGAGTAAATTTGGCTTCATCACTCCATATTACAGAATTAGTAAATTGCTCATTTTCTTGGGTTTTGATTAGAAAAAACTCGCAAAGTTCGACTCGAGCTGGCAAATCTTGTGGTTTTAGATGCTGAACTTGGGCATATGAATATGGCCTCCAGCCATATTTTTTTAAAATTCTTTGTATACTGGAATACGAAACTCTTAATTGCATTGCAGCTTCACGAATTGAGTCTTTAGGGAAAGCGTAAAAATAGGCTAAAATGGTAACTTCAAATACCTCATTGTCCAGTATTGGTTTAATTCTTCGTACTTTGGCTTCAAATGATCCAAATTTTAAACAATTATTATTTAGTCTTCTAATAATATCAGGTGTGGGAATAGGCCTATTCGGATATTTATCCCGATATATTCGACAAGCTCTTAGCTTAATTTTACCACATTCAATGTAAACCGTAAATAAATTTAAAAAATCTTCACTTGAAAATCCGGAGCGTGACATTTTTTAGTAACAGAATAATTGACAGTTTGAAAATACGCCAAGAAATATCAGACAATTGTTTTTCTTGTCAAAGCACACTAGAAAATATTGCCGCCATTATTAATTTTCCTCTGTATAGACATCAGTACCCTAAGTACAATTGTTTTCATAGCACACTTGAACAAATAGTATTTTCGGAATAAAATTGGATTTTTTGAGAAAACGCTTTGATATAGGTATAGGACAGTAAATACTATTTATAAAGAACAACTAATTTGCCATCAAATTAAATAAAATTATACAGGGTGTTCCATTTAAAATAAGAAAGTTTTTAATGGTTGAATTTTTTCACAATGAGGCTTGAATTGTGACCACCCTGTACATTTTATGCCGAATTTGAAATGTTTTTGAGACTTGATGATCTTCTAGCTATTCGGTGAGCAAAAATGTTTAGTCCAAGCGCTAAGGTAAAAAAATTATATGGATTATTTCATCGTCATGCATTTGCCAAATAATTACAAAAATTCCAGATATCTCAAAAACTATTAGAGTCTGACAAAAACATTTTCTATAAAATGTGCTTAGTATTTAATGCTTAATCGAAAAATGTAATAAAAATTACCATGTTGCATTTAAAAAACGAAAGTAGGCAGCTACTTCCGGTATAACCGGAAATGACAGGAACATGTCAATATTTTAGTTAAAGAGAGCATATCGATAAACCTAAATCCCCAAAATTTCAGAAACATATATACAGTAGTTTTCCATAAAGCTCTAATGCAAGCTCGTCGTGAATCACCCTGTATATATGTCTCATTCCTTAAACAAAATAGAGAAACTCCCAGTGCTTTTAAAAAAATTAACGATACGGCCCTTGTAAAAAATATATGCGAATACTTAGATAACAAAGTATTAGGACATGAACAACGAAGCGTAATATCTAATTTAATACATCGAGCATAAATCTGAAAAAAATAAACAAAGCACCATCAGATATATGTCAAAATTGTAACATGAATAGGGATAACTTAATGCACAGTTTCTTATGCATGCAGTAATCGCGATTAATCTCAATTCTCTTCATAAAAATGGTCAATCGAATAACGGAAACGCAGAGTAGACTATCTACAATATTAAACCCAGCATTTAAATATAACATCAAAAGACAAAACCATCGAACTCTGTATCTTGCAATAGAAACCATAGAATATATTTTAAGCAATGGAGTTAATGCCACCCTTAGCGATTACAAAGAGTTACTAAAAACAAAGTATACTAGTTTAAATAAGTTAGATCCCCCCCTATTTATCACTTTGGGTAACCTATTAGACTAGAACATATTACTTTCAATGTAAACTATAAATAAGTATCTATATTAAATTTTAATTAAATATGACTGACAAATGTAAATACAACTACCTACTGTATGTAATAAAAAATTAATAAAGAGGAAAAATATATATATATATAGGTATTTATTCGTTAAAAAAAAGGGGACTATACAGATAAGATCCCCGTGTAACACTTTTTACCATTATTACTATTATCCAGAAAATGTAAATTTTTCATTGTACACATATACAGTCTACCATTAGGGATCTAACTTAAAAAAAAAAACAAAAAAAAACAGTGGTTAGACGAAAGTAAAGACGCACCAAACGGCTTGCTGGTGCATATTTGGAGGCGAAACGTAGGCCAAAATACAATGTTTGTTTTACTGACCTGTATCCAACGAGTTAACCCTTTTGGAATAGTACATTACGTATCAAGGGCCGAAAAGAGGCGAGGGAGGCCACCGCACGAGTCCGTAAAGCCTCCAACGTCCCGAGATATGTACCGTACTTTTTTTACAAGTGCTCCGACGCGAAATAAATACAAAAATTCTTCAGACATTTTTCTAAAACATCTTTGAAAAATTAACTGCAAATTCAATTTATATATATATAATCCGCTATTTATTATCGTTGGTATCCATGGCTCGGTGGCCTAGTGTATCTCTGGTTTTATTTATTTATCAGTTAAAAAACTATGAGGACTATGATGACTCGAAGCGGGCGGGAAAATCTTTCCCGTTCGCTTCGTTGCTTTGCCGTCCGCTCTTTCGGAGAGGTCTGGAAAGCGCCTCTTTCGGTGAAGAGAACATGCATGAAAAGAGGCACTTTCAGGGCACTTTTAAAAAAAGCATAGATTTTTTAAAGGTTTAGCTTAACGTTACGGCAACCCTAGCTAGGGTCTAACTTAAGGTAAGATTCAAATATCGGACCTTATTTTGGCCCAATATACTTAATGCCTTGATTGACTATACCTTTAGGGTCATCCTGTATATTGTATACTGGAACTACCTAGGTACATAACGAACGAACTTTAGAGTAGGTAATTTTTGTAATTGCAATTAAAAATAAAATCGTCCGTAATAATAAATTGAAAGAAACTGGATAGCGCCTAGCGGACAAATGGAAACGCTTGTAGGTACTGATAGGTCCGGGTGGTTCAATCCTCGAACTTACTAGGTTACCACTGTATCTCCTTAGGTATTGGTCGCTGATTCGTTTTAAGTAGAATGTAAGGTTAAACAATTTGTAGGTTAAAATATATCTATTTTCTTCGGGTAAGTAAAGAATACAGAAAGTACAACTTCTACTGTGTATACAAACTGTGATGTTGGGCTTACTTACATGGTAGTCTTAGTACTAATTATCTTTAACACATTGTTCACTAATCTGTTGTGTGAGACGACCTGTAATGACTCGGTACTTAGACGTTAAAACTGGTAGTAAAATGGTAGTTGACCTCAATGTCGGTAGTAAGAAAGTATTTGACCTCAATGTCGGTAGATAAGAAAAGTATGTCACTTTAATGATTGCAAAACTCCATCGCATTTGTCCGTACAACCTGGTTGTTCCGTACCGCACACTCTGAAGTATATCTTTACAATGATGGTAAAAAGCGCGTCTTGGCCCGAAAAGGTTTGCACGTAGGCATTAGCTGGCCAATAGAAATGCGAGATTTCCGTTGGAACCCGCCGGTTGCCTCGTTGGTAATATAGATGGAACGCTAAACAATCATTAGCAATGGGTTAAATGTAGGTGAAAAATAGACAGGTCGACTGGACCACGTGGTTGAGAATAATCGATAATTCATTTTTAGTTATTTAAAATGCACTCGAATATTCTTTGCTAGCAGGTGTGACAAAGAAAGAATATATTGTGTGTCACTTCGCTACATGCAGTATTTAATACGACGGGAGACGTTTGCTTATTATGTCTGAAGTTGTCGGAATGTTGTACAGCTGTGTCAAAACATGCAAATGTGGTTTTATGTTGATTTGGGCATTTATATATGAAATATTCCTTGATTATGCAAATATTAGGCTCTGGAAGTATGTTTATGATTGGTATATAGCGCAAATTACATGACCGGAGTTATTGTTAATGGTTAAACTGATAGATTATTTGGCTATTATCGATCCGTGCCTATTCTGACGTGTTATAAATTGCATGGACATGTTTTGTAAGTTCTTGAATATAATAAGCGAATTATTAAGCGTGTTGTTAGTGGGATACGGGTACTGTTTCACAACATTCTCCCCCCTGTTGAATCCTCCTGCGATTCAACTAAACTGACTCACAATATTTTGAACTTTAAATGAAAAATCGATCTGATGAGTTAAGCTCGAAGTAAATGAAGTTATGCTCGAAGGACCAGTATTATTAAGCTAATACGATTGAAGAGAATATAAATAATAATGCCACTCTGGCGTTAACTAAAATAACTATTAGATAAGTGTAAATATGA
Organism: Barypeithes pellucidus; assembly: GCA_963991005.1. NCBI lineage: Eukaryota > Metazoa > Arthropoda > Insecta > Coleoptera > Curculionidae > Barypeithes > Barypeithes pellucidus. Next base: position 63,988,960 of record OZ022556.1, read on the forward strand.
ATGAAAGCTCCAGATAGGTTGTAAATCTACCTAGGTTTCATCGAACAAGATAATAACTAAATAAAGGGTAGAAAGCTCAATCCGAGCGTAGTAATGGTAACATCTTACCATGGTAGACATCAGTACTCATGAACACCACCGCACAGGTTGTAAGGCTGAACTATGGGTTTCACAAGTAGTGAAGGTAGAAAGTAATGGATAGAAAATTGTGCCCTCTTGGCAACGGGTAGAAACTTGTGTTGCACACTTGGCAACGGGTAGAAACTTTTTTGCACACTTGGCAACGGGTAGAAACTTTTTTGCACACTTGGCAACGGGTAGAAACTTTTTTGCACACTTGGCAACGGGTAGAAACTTTTTTGCACACTTGGCAACGGGTAGAAACTTATTTGCACACTTGGCAACGGGTAGAAACTTATTTGCACACTTGGCAACGGGTAGAAACTTGTTTTTTAGGAATCCTCTCCTAAAAAGAACTTGCTGCCTAGAAGGATAGACAGGTAGAAGAAAAGAAGGGTGCCTTGTTCCTGAACACTGACATTTTTGCTTGTAAAGACACTGTAATGCCCCAGTGAGAAAATTCAAAACAAAAAGGCTCTGAGAGCATGCTAGAGAGTCTAGCCGGTGTTGCGGACAGGTAAACTGTAACATACAACGAAAGTGCAGAAGAAAAATCTGCCGTGAAAACACGCTATTAAGTTTAGCCACTAGGAGCGTATCTAGTGTAGAAAAAGAATATAGATTAAAGAGCTGTTAGGCGGTTAAGCTTAAGCAAACTCGGTACGATGTTTCACCTTGAAACAAAGGGCCAAATAAAAATCAAAGATCAATGACTTGTTTAGGTTTCCCAGGGAGACAGGCCGTAGCTCCCAGTAACGTTTATGGTACGACACCAAACCGAAGTAATGATTGAGTAATGCATAGAAATGTGATTGGGAAGAAAAACTTGCTTGAATGTTACACTTGTAGTAATTAACTTGTATTAATACAACTTCTGTACGCCACGGGATTCCATCCGCTAATGGCCACCGGATTCTCCGATACCACGCCTCTGTAAACTATGGGAATTCCTCCGCACCTAGCCTCAGGATAACTTTTATTACATAACTTTCTTTGTGCTCTCTTGGCACGAACCATAGAAAAATACTTTTGCCCTCTTGGCAGAAACTGGGTAGGAATACTTATGAAAATCGTAGACCAGGTCGTAAAGCTGAGATACGTTTCCACAAGCAGTAGGCTAAAAGAGTTGTTGAAGGATTATACTTAGATTAACTCGTACGATGTTTCAGTTTGAAACAAAGGGCCAAACAAAAAAAAGCAACGATCATTGACTTGTTTAGGTTTCCCAGGGAGGTAGGCCGTATCTCCCAGTAACGTTTAAGGGTACGCTACCAAACCCAAATGTAGTAAGTAGAATGTAATATAAACACAATATTATTTATTGTATTTCAACGCAAGAAAAGTATACGCAATTTTCATTGCTGCATAATTTTTAGTCAACATTTATATTTAAGTCATTATATAGAATCGGGGATACTTTAGTGATAGCTCTAGTGAACGTACTAGTGGGAGTTTTTAATTTAAGAACACGAACTTTACCGTCTTTACCGGGATATGTTTCTAACACTCGGGCTAAAGGCCACTGTAACGGAGGTACGTTGTCTTCTAGTAGTAACACGATGTCGTTTATTTTAATGTTCGCGGTGTTCTTCAACCATTTTGGGCAATTTTGAAGACGACTCAAGTAGTCTACAGACCATCGTTTCCAGAATATTTGTTGGATCTTAGTACATTGTTGCCAAAACTTTAATCTGTTATCTGAAATTTCACTTACATCTTTTTCCGGATAAGCCGTTAAATTTTCACCAATCAAAAAATGTCCTGGGGAAAGGTAACTGAAATCTGAAGGATCGTTTGTCATTGGACATAAAGGTCGTGAATTTAAGATTGCTTCTATTTGCGTTAGGATCGTGTAAAATTCCTCAAAAGTGAAAGTTAAATTTCCGATTATTCTATAAATATGATGTTTAGTGCTTTTCACTGCAGCTTCCCATAGACCGCCCCAATGTGGAGATCTCGGTGGAATAAATTTCCATTGAATTTCATTTTGTAAAAGATAATTTATAAAAGTTTCACAAGCTGTCGAATTTTTGAAAAAAGTACATACGTCGTGCAGCTGGTTGTTAGCACCCTGAAAATTGGTACCGTTGTCGCTATAAATAATTGTAGGGTTACCTCTCCGTGAAATGAAACGTTTCAGGGTCATAATAAAAGCTTCAGACGATAAACTTGTAACCAATTCTATGTGAACTGCTTTTGTAGTCATACAAACAAAGATGGCAATGTAAGCTTTGATTTTTGGTGCTTTCTTTAACCGTGATGATTTTATTAGGAACGGGCCTCCGTAATCGATACCTACTTTCTGAAATGGGCGTGAAATTTGAACTCTATCTCCTGGCAAATCTGCCATAATTTGTTGTGCTGGAAGAGCTCGAAATCTACTGCATACTATGCAGTTCCGTATAACGTTTTTAACTTCTTTTAAACCGTTCAAAGGCCAGTACCGTAACCTAAAATTTGACAACACTGATTGTGCACCTGCGTGTCCTAACCTTAAATGTTCTTGCTTCAGCATGATTCTGACAGTGGCGTTGTGAGATGGTAGTAAATAAGGATGTTTCTGATCGAATGAAATGTCAGCGTTCTCTAGCCTACCTCCAACTCTGACTAACTTGTCTTCATCTAAGAATAATTTGAGCATTTTTAACTGATGGTGTGAAATTATTTCATTCTTTTTTAATTCTGAGATTTCTTTTGAAAAAGATTGAGTCTGTAAAATGTTCACTATGAATGTTTGAGCCTTTGTTATCTCATTAACTGTAATGATTGAATCTGTAATTTTATTAGTTTTATTTTTTGCATTATGAATAAACCTTAACACGTACGCCAATGAGCGTGTAAGTCGAGAAAATATTGAAAAATGTGAAAAATATTCCACCCAAAATTCGTACGCCGTTGGTTGTTGAACTGAAATAAGTGATATTTTCTTTTGTTCGGGCATGTTTTCTATTTTTACTTCTTTATCAAAAGAATCCAAGACTACATCAAAATTATGTAAGAACTTAGGACCGTGAAACCAAAAATTTGAAATTGTTGTTTAAGACTGATGTTAATGTTAACCCCGTGATAAAAAGTGTTTATAAAATTTGTTGATGTAAAATTATTTAATTTAATTTTGGAAAATATTGTCTGCTTCGTACGCCACTGTATAGACGTCGGCAAAACCTTGACTTGGGATGTCTCAATATTTTAAGAGGCGGACAGTCCTCTTTACTCTTGTCTCTCTCTCTTGTTTGTGTAAAAAATGACACTTTGTTTTCCGAGTTTTTAACCGTTTTATTTTTCGGAACGTTTCCTCCTATTATCCAACCTAACGAGGTACAAACTAATGTCGGTTTACCCTTTCCTAATGAATGAAGTCCATTCTGTAAAATGTCGCTGTACACATCGGCACCTATAAGTAAATCTAATTCTGATGGTATATGGAAAGTCGCGTCTGCTAAATTACTTTTTAAATCTTCAGGGATATCTAATGCGCTTACTTCTACTGCCACCTGCGGTAGCTTATAAGTTATGTGATCTAAAATCACGCATGACACGGAATAACTTTCTTCCTGTATTTTTGAATGAACAGTGACATCTGTCATTTTATTTGAAGGGAACCCGTGTTGAGCGATACCTGAAATGTTTAAATTATGTCTGTATACGTCACTTCCTATCTTATTTACCAATCTCTGGGTTATAAAAGAACTTTGACTTCCGTTGTCGAGGAGCGCTTTGGCAGATATTATTTTTCCGGTTTTTGCGTTAATTAAGTTGACTTGCGCAGTCGACAATAACACTGTACTTTGTTTATTAACTGTCGCTGACAAAGCTACTGTTTCCGGTTCGGTATTTTCACTAGAGCCATCGCGTTCACGCCTCGGATGCGTCGTTACGTCACGTGTTAAACCAGGTGGTAAGTGTGGTTCTTTTGTCTGTGTAGCTGGAAGAACGCGTTGTCTATTTAAGTTTGTAGGAGTCGCGCGCGGTTGCGATCTTAACGGTTGATTGTTTCTGTTTGTTAATGAGTGATGCTCACCTGCGTAGTTCGGGTTTTGATTCTGTTGCGGAGTATTGAAATTAGACTGAAACTGTTGCTTATGCAATAAAGTGTTGTGTGGTTTGTTACAATACGAGCATGTACGTGTTGACAAGCAATGTGCTGCTGAATGTGCGCCAAAACAATTTAAACATAAATTTTTCCTTTTAATTGACTCTGTGCGTTGCTCCACTGATAAATCTAAAAATCTTTGACATCTGAATACTGTGTGGTCTGTCGAGCCACAGATATGACAATGACGGTTACTCTGATTGTTACTTGCAAATAAAGATATTCTGTCATTTTTAACTTTTGGACTACTACTTGTACTTGATAAGTTCTCAAATATAATGCAACGTTTTTCTAAAAATTCAAACAAGTCTTGTAGCATGGGTAGTTCGTTTAAGTCCCTGTCTTGTTCAAACGCTCGTCTTGTCGCAAAGTCTAACTTGTTTTCCAGTATGTAAACTAGCATGTACTCGAATAGTTGTGTCTCCGTTAATTTTAATTTTTTGAAAGATTCAATTGTCTTTTTATTTGTCGCTACAAAATCCCGTAAATTACTTGAATTTGACCTTGTCATAACAGGGGCGTCCAACAGCTGAATTAAATAACTATTTAGCACACAGGTTAGGTTCTCGTATCTATTTGTTAAAATATCCCATGCCAAATCAAAATTGTCTGCTATGAGTTCAAGCGAGTCTACCAATTTAAAGGCTTCCCCTTTTAAGGCCGATTTTAAATAAATTAACTTTTGAACATTTCCGAGGGTCGAGTTCTGAATGATCAGAGCGTTAAAAACTTCTGCAAAAGACCGCCATTCTGCGATACTACCGTCAAAAAAGGGTACCTTTAACTCGGGCAACTTGACATTGGACACTATTTGTGGCGATACTTTATGTGATATTATGATTGGCGCTGCACTACTACTATCTTTAATTTTATCAAATTCTGCTAACACTGAATAGTACCTATCCTCAGTCTCATCTCTGTCTAGATCGTCTGGATCTATTTTTTCGAGGGCATTTTGTATATCTGAATAATTTTTGAATGCGTTTTTTAAGGATTCCTGTCTGTTGGTAACTTGTAGCATTTTTTCTTTATTGCCTTTATTTATTTCAAACCAGTTCTTGGCTCGCGTGATTGCGCCCTTTGCCGTGCCACGCATTTGCACGAGAGTATCGAAATCAAATTCTTCCATTTTTAAATAAAAAGTTTACTTTACCGTACTGAGATTGAAAATAGTACTGTCACTTGTGCGCTTAAAAACAATAATTTTATTGCTTGACTGCTGTAAAAAATATCAAAAACAATATGCACTGAAACGTTACACTAATATTACCAAAAAATCAATAAATGCTTAATAAATTTCCTGAAAAACAAATATCAAAACACTGGTTATGAAACACACTTTGTACGGTATCAATAATCAAATAAATTCTCAATAAATTTCCTGCAAAAAATATATGACACTTTCCATGGAATACACTGTACTTGATTTCATAAATCAATAAAATAAATTTAAACTCTTTCCATGGAATACACTGTACTTTATATCAACAATAATAAATTCTCAATAAATTTCCTGCAAAAAATATATGATAACTGCCTGAAAGAAAACCTCTTTTTGTCACCCTTTGGTAAGGACACTAACCTGTGCTTATTTTTATACCTTTTTGACTACTTTTAACTAACTTAAATTTGCTTTTTGGCTAGAATATTGTTGTTTTCCTTTGAAATCTATATTTCTTTCTCACTGCTGAGCTTGTTTTTATTAATTACAACAATATTCTACCAATTAAAATCTCATAAAACCAGTTGAAAGTGTTTTATTGACCTTCCAACCTCGATACCTTGTACACTTGTTGTAAAATCCTGTTTTTAATCACTGGTCTCGTCTCTGACTGGAACCTGGAACTGGAAGTCTCTTTCACTGCACTTCTATCACGATCACTGCTTTCTGCACCTTGGCACTAATGACAGTTTATTTATTCCACTTCCACGGACCTTCTCTTGCTAATTTTCCACTTTATTTTTCTCCGTTTGAACTGCTCTGCTGAATTTTCACTATACTTGTCACTTTACTGCTCACTTTACTTCTTTTACTTTGTTAAACGTGTGTGTTACTGACGTTGGAGATTACTTTTATTTTGTTTTACTGCTGGTACTTTATTTTTTCCTTCTTCCTCTTTTTGGGACTGCTGGTATTTCTTTATTTTTTCCCTCCTTCTGGGACTGGTAGTGTTTTATTTTTTCCCTCCTTCTGGGACTGGTAGTGTTTTTATTTTTTCCCTCCTTCTGGGACTGGTAGTATTTTATTTTTTCCCTCCTTCTGGGACTGGTAGTATTTTATTTTTTCCCTCCTTCTGGGACTGGTAGTGTTTTTATTTTTTCCCTCCTTCTGGGACTGGTAGTATTTTATTTTTTCCCTCCTTCTGGGACTGGTAGTATTTTTCTATACTTTTTTCCTACAACTGTCTAACTTTTACAAATCCGGCTCTAATGGGCCATATGATAGGTCCGGGTGGTTCAATCCTCGAACTTACTAGGTTACCACTGTATCTCCTTAGGTATTGGTCGCTGATTCGTTTTAAGTAGAATGTAAGGTTAAACAATTTGTAGGTTAAAATATATCTATTTTCTTCGGGTAAGTAAAGAATACAGAAAGTACAACTTCTACTGTGTATACAAACTGTGATGTTGGGCTTACTTACATGGTAGTCTTAGTACTAATTATCTTTAACACATTGTTCACTAATCTGTTGTGTGAGACGACCTGTAATGACTCGGTACTTAGACGTTAAAACTGGTAGTAAAATGGTAGTTGACCTCAATGTCGGTAGTAAGAAAGTATTTGACCTCAATGTCGGTAGATAAGAAAAGTATGTCACTTTAATGATTGCAAAACTCCATCGCATTTGTCCGTACAACCTGGTTGTTCCGTACCGCACACTCTGAAGTATATCTTTACAATGATGGTAAAAAGCGCGTCTTGGCCCGAAAAGGTTTGCACGTAGGCATTAGCTGGCCAATAGAAATGCGAGATTTCCGTTGGAACCCGCCGCACTGTGGTCTAAACTGGGTTTTTACGGCGACAAAAGTCTTTTTAAAGCTCAATTACAATAAAAACATATTTTTGCACTATATAATTTATATTCGTATTGATTAGTACACAATAATAATACATAATAAACTTTAAGTTCGACTTATGCTATACAGTGCGTCCATAAAGTCGTGCACAAATTGATTTAAAATTCAGGTTTTTTTTTGAGTAATGATTGGACACGTCAATTAGTATTTTTAGTTGTGCATGTTTTAAGGTAAAATATAGGGTGTCCCAGGTGTTAGGTATGATGTTGCAATAATGAATAATTCTTGTTAAACCTTAAAATTAAATTTTCAAATGTCAATCTTGCGGAATCCGGTATTTCTAGGGGTATGGTTGGTTATACAACAATTCAGAATTGACACAATATACTGGGTGTTCAATTTTAAATTGCTCACCTAAAAATACTAAATGACGTCTCCTGCGAGGGTTAAAAAAAACAAATCCTTAATTTTAAATCAATCTGTGCAAGACTTTATGGACGCACGTTATATAGAAAAACTGAATTTTATATTGTAAAAAGTTATGAAACACACAGTATTTAAAAAATTGAACACATTATTGTAAAGGCAAGTATAATATACAATAAATTAACACCAAATAAAAATTTACTAAACAAGGTCTATATCACTATCTAATTCTTCCTCGTTCGCTGATAAGTCTGCATCATTAGTGCTCAAGGTAATCTCAGGAGTTGAATCATTTGAATCACTTCTTGTGACAGTGTACTAACTTTTTTCTTACTAATTTGTCGCATGCTTGAGATTATTGGATCGGAGGACCATTCAATTTCGTTTCCTTTGCAGTTTATTACAGTAGGTTTTAGTCGTTTAACCTGGTTCTCTATGTGGTCACTTTCTATCTTTATAATATCATGCGATTCTTTTATAAACTGAAGTTTTATTGGACGACAATATCTTGTTGAAGAGGTCCTCGGATTTTGCCAAACAGTATATTCGGATAAATTCGTTTTTGCTGTCATTTTCAATGGCACAATAGATGTCAATAATATATTCGAGTCGGTGGCGTCTAAATCTTCAATAAATTTTTGTTTATACGAGTGGCTGGAGCTTCCGTCAAAACCCCATTTGTAAGTTATTTCAAATAAACAATCGTTCCCTTTGCCTAGTATATCCAAAATAACATCATTTTGCAATGGGACAGACGCTCGATGGTGGTGTCTAATAAATGTTGTAATTCAACTTCGGCCATCGTTTCTGTAACTGTTAGAGCCTGCTCAACAGGGTAGCATCGCCTTTTCGCTTCTAAAATTTGGTTGTAGGCTGGATAAAGGTCAACCTTCCTGACTTTTGCTCCATTCCTAAGCTGGATGTATTGATTTTTGGTTAATTTACAATCGATCATTAAAGCCAATGCTTCATCTGCAGTGTATGGTCGTGTACTTGAAGGTGATGGCATTTTCTTCATAAATTTAAGTGTGCGTGGGCTGGATGTGGAAGCTTTTCTAATAACATGAGCAACATTTCTTTGCCCCTCCTTGGCGAAACCCATTTGTGTGGCGAAAGCTAGCTCTTCCGGTGAATGGAACGAAATTAATTTTTTGCTGTATCTTTGCTTTGATCGATTGCTTAAAGTAGAAAAAATCTTCTTCGGACGCCCCTGCGATGTTGTTGTGGGCGTGGTACTGTCCTCAACATCACAAACATTTTGCTCAATAAGCTCCTTCTTAAGCCATTCTTGATTGCGTTTGAGAAAGCTTTTCATGTTTCGACCACTTGCCTTCCACCGATAAAAAATTTTTTGGCAGAAAAATGCTATCTTCGTGGTAACTACCTCTTCAGGGTAATCTGGTAATTTAGCAAGCACGTAATCAATCAACTGTCTTTTACCATCTCCAGTGGTAACCTTATTAATAAGGTTCTCGGTTTTTAAATATTCAAATAGCTGCAGTCGAGTCAACTGCTGTACAGATGCATCTGGAAAGAAAAATATTTTTTTTTTATATTTCCGCAAATCCACGCATATTAAATTAGGTATCAAAATAAAGACAAAGGACCATAGAAATAAATATAAAAAATTTGAGACGGAAAAAAGGGTACATTTTTTTTTCTGCTTTAACAAATTTGGTATAGAACAAAAATATTGGTTGTTTGTGCAACATTTTTTTCTTTGAATACCACATACATTATCTTAAATTTAAATCAGTGTTATTTACACTCTTCACTTACCTAAAGGAACCCTTGACATGATGGTACCAAATAATAATCAAAACAGAAGCACAAATCACTGAAAAACACTTATAAATTCAACCGATTGCAACGGAGTACAGAGGGTAATTGATAGATCACTTGGGTAAACTCGACTTTCGGTCTCGGTATCTGCCTAACAGGTACCTGTATGAACAAACCCAACGAGGTTTAGCCTAATTGTTTATTTAGGAATAAAAACAAACTGCCTAATATGCATTTCTAAGCAATGAATTTTGCCCTTTTTGTCGCCGTAAATTTAATTTTTAGACCATAGTGCGCCGGTTGCCTCGTTGGTAATATAGATGGAACGCTAAACAATCATTAGCAATGGGTTAAATGTAGGTGAAAAATAGACAGGTCGACTGGACCACGTGGTTGAGAATAATCGATAATTCATTTTTAGTTATTTAAAATGCACTCGAATATTCTTTGCTAGCAGGTGTGACAAAGAAAGAATATATTGTGTGTCACTTCGCTACATGCAGTATTTAATACGACGGGAGACGTTTGCTTATTATGTCTGAAGTTGTCGGAATGTTGTACAGCTGTGTCAAAACATGCAAATGTGGTTTTATGTTGATTTGGGCATTTATATATGAAATATTCCTTGATTATGCAAATATTAGGCTCTGGAAGTATGTTTATGATTGGTATATAGCGCAAATTACATGACCGGAGTTATTGTTAATGGTTAAACTGATAGATTATTTGGCTATTATCGATCCGTGCCTATTCTGACGTGTTATAAATTGCATGGACATGTTTTGTAAGTTCTTGAATATAATAAGCGAATTATTAAGCGTGTTGTACGGGTACTGTTTCACAACAGGTACTGCATTTTACATTAAAGTACGTAGGGAACGCCAATTCAATTCAATTACATTCCCTGGACTAGGTAGACCATTACAATTGCCTCAGCTAGCTGTAAGCTGAGCCAATCCAACAACTTATACATATTTTACACCAATTGTTACAGTTTGTGTTGTATAAGCTGTTCCGCTGTTGTTGGAATTACTGAGATTATGGCAAGGCGAGTCAAAAAGGCAATACACAATAGGGAAAAAATGTGAAACAGGTTTGGGTCGATAGGTTTTAGCGGAACAGGCTGTTTAGCTGAAGCTGTCTGGTTCGCTGAACCAGTCTACTTCGCCAGCCGGAGCGGCCGGATGAAACAGTTTCGAGTGCTCGGACACTGTTTGTTGCAACCACAAATAATATAATAATCACCTATATTAGTATCATATAAATAAAGAAAGATCGTCATCTTTGCACAGTCGGGTGTTTTCTTTCAATATGTATTTTTAAGTTTGTGATAGAAGATGTATAGGTAGGACATTTGTAACTTGTATATTTTACACTTTGGGTTTTTTTTCTATTATTGTATAAGGTTCCAAAGCGGATTACTTTTATTTCGTGTTTTCGTAAATAGAACTGGGAAAAGTCCCTAAAAGCTAACTCTTCTGTTAATGGCACAACAGGCAACTCCGCTTTATCAGAAAGCAACGCCACCGCGACGTTGCGATGTAACAGAAGAACAGAGTGAAATAGTGTGGAACTGAACAGATTTCTTGAAACAAGTATTTTTTAAAACAGGTTGTACCTGTTATTTAGAACACCCTGTTCCAACAATCCCTAATACACAACCAATTGCCCGCAAGTCGCTATCCCGTTTTAAAAATCTACGTTACATATTTGCAGCACGTTCAATTTGATCCACGCCACAGCTGATGTATTTATGCAATCCACTCATCAGCAAACAACCGTGCAGGTTTTCCACCTGTATTTTATTTATCATCGACCTCAGAACTCCAAACAGCCCACGGTATTGATCAATAGAACATAATACGTATGTCAGAGAGAGCTGGGGATATTCCAAAAATGTGCCTTCAAGTTTTATAATTTGTTTGCGGTAATCGTCGAGAACTTCCCTTACGCCATTACAAAAGGCTTTAAGGTAGAGTCCGCTTTGTAGTTTTGATGAATCCATTTCTTCGCCTAAAAATGAATAAATAGTTAATTCGTAAACAAGTAATAATAGAGACCGATCAGTCCACTAATCGATACTTAAATACAGAAATATTCCAAGTAAACATAAAATATAAGGTTTCAGCCCTATAACTTTTTATTATTTAAATTAAAGAAATAAAATTTGGTGGATTTGTATGTAATATTATTTTGCATTTTATGACATGACGGACTCCATTTTGTCACTTCCCGTTTTACCGGAAATGATCTCAACTTTGGATTTTTAAACGGAACACCCAGTATATTTTGGTTATATGGATTCAGAATAGGTACCATTCCAAATTCAACGAGTCCCCATATGTCACTTTTTGACTTAAATAATTTTTCTTCTTATTTTTATATTTTCATAAATGAACTCCCTAAAATGGTTTACTTCGAAGCCAAATTTTGGATGTAATTTTCAGGTTTTATTGCGCTTTAAATTTTTTACACACTTTTTAAGAAAGCTTTTTCCCAAAAAACTCAATTTTTCAAATGGAAACATATTGGCTCACTTGGACAAAAAGATAGAACACTTTTTTTTCCAATGATTTGATTTCACACACCCTTAGTCAAGTTAAAAAAGGAGAGAAAATTTATTAAAAATACCAATTCATGACCAAAAATACAACAAGAAGCGCAAACGGCTTTACATTTATCTAGGTACCCATGACGCCATAATGCTAACGAACAAATGAACATAATTACAAATTTAAAATCCGCCATCATTTGGCTTAGAAGTAAACCATTTTAGATAGTTCATAGCAATCTAGATGGAAAAAAAACAGTCTGGTATAATAATGTATGTATTTAATTTGGTGGTTCAGAACAACTATAGTTGATGAAGAATTTTTTACTTTATGATGGAATATTATAACTGTGTTTTCCCGGGATGTACTTTTAATTTCCATTTTTGAAGCCGAGTTTATGAATATACTATTGCGATTTCGAAAATATTTTCGTAGAAATAAAACTTTTAGAGAGTTTGTCCTTACAGATGGGGCATTAGACACTCCAGGTTTCTAGCGCTGAATGTTATATTTTTAAAATTGGATAAATATTTATCAGTAAATAAAAAAAAATTATAATATTCATAACACTACCACAGCGGTGACATGAAATTGCTAGAAATAGGAGGATTATAGTCAATTTATTGATAAAGTGGTGGATGCAATAATAATGCCAGAGCCACCCTCAACAACAACAACTCTACTCACAGAAAACGGAAAATTTGTGAACCACACGAAACACAAAATATAAATGTCGATAATGACATGTACCCGAGTACCTGGTATTATCCAGTGCATTCTTAGGGAAATAAACATAGAAACATTATAGCCTCGATTATAGCAATACAGTAAACAAAGGTAATAGGTTTTTCCAGTGTACTTACTTTTCCCATTGCAACTTTGATTTAACACTTCGTTTATGAACAAATTTATCTTATGGTAATCTGCGCCGATTTTAAGGATCATCTGCAGTAATTTTTCTTCACCGGGATGTAAAAACTGAGGTAATTCAAATAAATGTGTCCACTAAAAATTATATTGTTACATTGTCTACATGTTATTAGTTGTTATTGACAACTACCACATGCACGACATAAGATTTACGGTTATTTTACATCGTAATTTTGTTTATTGTTTAATAAATTAACTTGGATGAGGGGTAACTATTAATTGTTACTCTTCATTAGTTTTGGCTGCCAAGTACTGGTGTTATAGACAACCACGAATTATGGTAAAATTTTCAAATGCCAACTAGCTATTATAGGGTTTGTTCACATGTACAGAATATTGCTCTATTATACGGAACTATACTAAGCTGTACAGCATACCTTGACGTACAGCAAAACATATAGGATTACCACCACACCGCATGCGGAGAGACTTAAGGCTATTAACTCCACTATAAATAAATGGGTCAACAGCTACTTAATAATAAAACTGTAAACCAGTAAGATCACAACAAAATTAAGGTAGTTAAAGACTCCATAAATGAAGTCAAAACATGCTTTAATTGTTAAGAGTTTTAAAAATGTTATTTCATTTTGCATTTTATTTTATCTTATTTTTAAATATATCATATTATTAGCAAAAGAAACCGGTGAGGATACAGGAAGGGGGTTTATCAGTGCAGAGCTAAATGTTTCGGTTTCATAGCTGCCAGCCAATTATAAAAATATTGACTTCAAAATGACCACCAGTTAACTCTTGGCCAACAGTTAAAGTACATCCCCGTCCAGGCAGTAATCTTCCTTTTGTTACATACTGAATAATTCATATAAGTAGTCATAGATTTTTAAAATATTTTTTCTCAGTTTAAAAAAATTATTAGTTCTATGGTTCCAATTTTTTAATAGATTTATTGTGTTCCTTACATCACTATCCTCAGTATCAACTGTGATTCCGGGATTGTTCCACAGGTTAAAAAGCAATTCATGAATCATTACAAAGCTTTATTTACTTGATTTCTCGTTTTGTTTGATTTATGCTGTTTATTTTGTTTACATTAATTATTGAGGTTAATTTTATCACAGAGAAATTGTACTATAACATTGCCTCCACAGAACAACTACAATGGCCTTTAGCTTCTTAGCCTCTAGTGGTTGTCAAATTTAACGAGGTCCAGCAGTTAGTTTACTGGACATCTGACCAGAAAAAAAGCTTACCCCTGAAATTAATGTGTATTGACCCCTTCACGAATCATATACGAAACCATAGTAAATTGTGTCGATATTGTCAAAAAAATTATCAAAAATACTACAACATTTGAAACACGGTGATGAGAACATTAAACTATGAAGCTGCTTCTCTTGATAATATGGGGGTTGGTCATTCAGTCAAGATTGAACGAGTTATGAACCAAGAAAGTACCGCGCTATTATGGAAAACATATGCGGAAAAAAATGTGATGCCAGTTATTTGGGTGTACCAGCACGATAGCGACCCCTTCCAAAGATTGTAGTAGGATAATGTTGTGACAGCTTATACTCTAGCCATCTTTTAGTTTAGACTTAATCCAATTGAAAATCTGTGTGACGAACTTAAAAGAGGATTGACAGAAAAATAAAATAGTATAATTTTAGCGAATTAAATTACTAAGTTCAACAAAAATGGAACTCTATGCCCTATGCCCGGCTAGATGTCAACATCAATTTTGAGTTGCTATGGACACCGTCTCAACCATTAGCTTCAGGTACCACCAAAACATGGTGAATATGATTACAATTATGATTATTTTTCGAGAGTACCTGAAGTAACAGTTCTTCAAATTCTGTTGGCAAGAGATATTTTTTCTGTGGCGCCGAAAAATTGCAGATGCTATAAGGACGATGCCAGATATTTTTTGTAGAACTTACGGCGCCACCTACATCGACTTTGGTTTGTCTTGACTTGACAAGTTTCCTATTTTATAGATTTCTGTTTTAGCGTCGATAACCCCTTCTATAATTGGTATGTTTGTGTATTCTCAATTTTTTTTTAAATCAATTATCTATTGAAGAATGTGTAAATTTAAAATTCAGTGATTTTACTGTAGTAAATTGTTATAAACTTGGTTTTACCGTAGATTCTGCAAATAATTTTTTATCAATTAAAATAAACTTCTTTCCCGCCGAAGCAGTACTTAGGGGTTTATTCATAATCTCAGTTTGCTGTAAGCATTTAAAATTGCTATAATTTATAGAAGAATTTAGAAGATAGCTAGTTAAGTGCCCTTAGAACCCTATGCGAGTCCTGATTATTTTCAAACGAGGAAGAAGTTCATGAACAACGGGAAATGTCCGAAAACACAGAGGAGTTGCGGGTAAATTATTTATTTGAGTTGCCATATTATATAGTAGTTATCTTGAGGGGGCTTTTTGCGTAAAAAGCAAAGAGTAAATCAGCTTGAACATAGATTAGCTAGTAGGTACCTACCTATCTAGCTATTTAATACACAATTATTATTTATTAGGCTTTACCTCATACTAGACCCTATATTATAAAAATGTATAGATAAGTATATGGAAATAATGTATTTTTTATACATTAATGCCTATAGAAGCAAAAATAATAAACCAACTAGACACTTATCAAGTTGATTTGATATTATGTATTTTTATTATTAGCCAAAATAAGTAATTGCCCCAAATAATTTCTTTCAAATAATTTCTTTCATTAAATTGATCTAATCTCTTAAACACTGTTTAACTTTTTTTAGAATATGCTCCTAAGTTTTCGGGTGTCCGAACTTCAGATGTTATTGGGGTTTGCTGGACGAAACAAATCAGGACGAAAGACAGAACTTCAATCACGAGCTCTTGAATTGCTTAGAGTTAGATCTCATCCCATTCATCAGAAAATCAGAGATTTGTACAAAACTATACAAGCGTGAGTACTAAATATAGGAAGAAACATACTGAAATCCTTAATTCCAAATGACAGATTTGTGAGTTTTTATATCTAAATTATTTTAAGTAAAAATATAGTAGGATCAGGACCAATGACCAGTAGTTATGGGTTTTTCTCATTGACATTATTCAAATTTAAAAATTATCAAATAAACCCCCAAATAAAGAAAACTTAATCTAAAAGTTAGCTTATATTATGTTTATACAACAAGGTTTAAGTGACAGGGCAAATCTTAAAAGCAGAATAGAAAAAGCAAAGGGAGGAAACACATGAGAGCATTGACCCAATAGATTGATGAATGATAATCAATAATTAGGTAATAAATAGGTTACATACAACATACAGATTTATAATACTATCTTATTAAGAAAATACTATATAAAACTGCAATTTGCCAACCAAAAGTCAATTAACCTACTCTTAGAAGTAATATGTCCCGATTGAATCATTTTTCCTCCATAAATCAAAAAATTTGTATTTAAAGTTATTGGCAGAATAGAAAGCTGTAATATGATTTGCCCATTGCGTAAGTGGTAGTGGAAATTGGGACTAAAATTATTTTTCAAATTTCTTATTTTCTTTATTATTTTCCTTTTTTTATGTGCTAAATATTTGTAAAAAAAATATCTAGTAGGGTATATCAGTTTAAAAAAATCAGAAAAATCATATATTAACTTAAAGATATAAAATTTTTAAGTCGCGCTTATTACCAGTCTGTTTTTTTTTTTCATAGACGGGTTCTCTGTTTTTTCATATAAGGAGAAATTAACACTGGAATAATTCCTATTGACTTGTAGGTACCTACTTCTTTAAAATAAGGTTCCTTTGTAAATTTTTATTTGCATTTTCATATCATATATTTATTGATCACCCTATAATACAGACCTTGACTTTTTAGTCTTAAAATTTAACAATGTTAGAAGCTTCTTATAAAAATGCTGTCCTACATTTACCTCTTATGACTCAATGAGACCTTAAACATTCTTTCAATCCTTATGAATAATACATTGGTTGTAAATGCTTTCAAAAGTTGAATCAAAAAGTTTCGGATATCTACTAGAAAAATTAGTATAAAGGTCCTCGAAAAAGCGAATGTTACCGAATTTAGCGACTGCGAAACAGGACCCTGCGTTTCGATAATGTCGTTGCAGCGAACCCTCTCGCCAGATATGTCAAGTGTCACGTGACATTAATGACTTGCCAGCTTATTTCTGGTTATTTATTTTGCTTAGGTTTGTATGAAATTCCAGGACCCTACTAAAATAGTACGTACGTTTATTTTAAAAATGAAACGAGTCTATTTATATTTTTAAATGCATTTTTTATTATTTATTATAGGGAATAAAACACACCAACACATTGTTTTTTTTGTTATTTATTTATTCAAATATATAAAATGAAGTCATTATCTATAATTACATGTCTAGTAGGTAACCTCTATCTTCACAAAAAGATTTGAAGTACGTATCTACATGTATGTCCATCTTTACCTACGGTAAACTTTATACAGTGTGTCTATACATGGACTTAACTATACCTGTAAAAAATTATAACATTAATTTTTCGATATAGTCATCCTTGATCATTTCTTTTCCCTGTTATATAAATACAAATCACTTGGAAACATGTTTTTGTACCGGATGCACAAAAAAACATTTCTGAAAATATCTATGGACCTTTCCTAAGGAAAGGTTATTGCATTAAAAAACTAAATATACGGTTTGCTTAAAGGTTGTTCACTCTTGTTACCTCTGTTTTAATTTTAATGTTCAATAGTAACTTATAAGTGTATAGTATCATAACAAGCAAATTCTATATGCACCCTTCTTTTGTATACGTAGGCTACGTATAGTGCAAATACGTACGCAGGTTACATAAGTCATATATCCTAAAAACTAATAAAATGGGTATTTCGGCCTTTCCCATTGGGATTTCAGGAAAGAGTAAAGAGATACGAAGTCGGTTAAATTGGGACAATTTTGCGTTTCGATTTTTAGATAAACATATTATTACACACTACATGATCAATAATTGCACTTGAATTCTGACCAAAACTAACATAAATATCATTTCCTACTTTCCCAGCTAACGAAACTGTCTGCAGTCAAGTCGCCACACAAAGTATTACCTGATATTTAACTGAAATAAATCTCGACTCGCTCAGAAAGAAATAAAACATATGGAAATTTTTTTATTAATATTAAAATTCACCTTAGTTTCTCTAACGGTGGCATCAGCTGAGGTAGAAGGCAGACAATAATTACGCTCCATAATTATTATTTTCGCCTAAAAACAGATAAATAAAATATTAACCTATAAATTTTACACAAACAACTCAATATGTAGTTAATCAAAGTTTTCAAACCAAATAAACTATACTAAAACGACGGAAATACACTTTTAAAACTTATTAGCGCCAAGCAAACTGGAAAAATATAAAAACACAACACGCTCAATGCGGTTCGTATAAAACTGGGGTATTTGATTAAATCCCCAAACAGCTGATCGATGACATGTTGCTGATGTCAACTGTCGAAAAAGCTTGAGGGTTCGCTGCAAAGACTATATAGTATAATGGTTTTATAAAAGAGATTTTTTTTTTAAATTTTCAATTTATGATTAGGTTTACTGGCGATTAGAACAATTAATCGTGCGTTCTGTTTTATTCTATTTATAGGTCATGAGCGATTGTTTTTCGCTGTATACTGTGTTTCTACTAATACTCCTTCAATCCTACGCTTCATGATTATTGGTGTTTTTCAGAACCGCCGGAACCTCTGTCAGCTAGCTTGTCGGTATTCCTATTGCATAGGTGGTAGTTATCACTCCGCGACAACTAGGTAGCTCATAATTTGAAAAGGGAAAGACGTAATACGTACTTACTTTTCTTATAGACTTGACTACAAGCATAAAATTAAAAATTTCAATGGCCAAGAAGAAAAACCGAAGAGCAACTGACCTATGATAATGTTAACATCATAGATTAGGATTCTGTTGGCCGAGAATAAAAAAAATATATACAAGGCGTTATGAAAATTGCTTAAGGATATATTTAAATGGGTTACTCCTTGTTCGTCCTTTTTTTTAAATCGAATGTTTAAATACTTAGGTAATATCCCACGTGCTGCGGCGCCATAAGCATTTTCAGTATGCCGGGTGATGCATCGTTAAGTTGAACATAGGAAATTGCAATGCAGTTTTTGATGTGGTTGAATATTGGTAAACATTAAATACATTTTGGTAAGGTAATCATAAGCTATTCAATGACGACAAAACCACGAAACGCTCATAGCTTAGGTAACACAGCAATCACCAGGAAATTTAATTTTAGCATTGACAAAACGAAAATTAGTGTTCAGGGCTTCACATACCAAGATAGATTTTAAGTTATACAGGGTGTTATGGAAATGACGTATTATATTTAAATGAGTGACTCCTGAGGTGTCCTAGAGAAGCGCTACATATATTTTTTTTTAAATCGAACGTTTAAAAAGTGGGGTAATTCACCCCTAAACCCACACACAACTCCTCGGCACAGTCATATATGAACATATTACATTGCCCAGCTCGGTAATAAACAGATGTTCAGGAACAATGTTGCCAAAATGTTTAAAAGTGTAAAACTTTAGTTTCTTATAAAAATAAATATTTAGCTTACTTATCACTAAACCCCAACACTAACTCATAATTACACTTTACAATAACACACATAGAACAAGAGCACTTAATCATTTCGCAATAGAAATAATAAAAGCGCTAATTTCTATGGGCCATTAACCCTTTACTAAAGATAAAATGAAACAATTATGTATGTTAACAATTGACAGGAACTACCCTTT
This sequence comes from Barypeithes pellucidus, assembly GCA_963991005.1. Lineage (NCBI taxonomy): Eukaryota > Metazoa > Arthropoda > Insecta > Coleoptera > Curculionidae > Barypeithes > Barypeithes pellucidus. The sequence continues at coordinate 64,008,654 of OZ022556.1, forward strand.
GAAATAATGGTCTAGCCCGTCTTCGGACCAGTCGTCGAACTATCTTTCCGAGAAATCTCCGCTCTCTAGAGCCAGCGCGGTTGCCATTTCCGAGACTATAATTATACAGGAAAGTAATATTATAGAAGGAGATTCGGCAATTTATGATAGTCGCTTATAAAACATCGAAAGTGGCAACGCTGTATTTTTAAATATTAGCCGGATTGTCCACAATCAGCTGTTTAAAGAAGCAGGCCGATATCGATCGAGAGAACCAACGTGTTATTTATTTTAAAAATTTTTAGATGTTAAATACATTATTTCCCAGACCACTCAGACAATAAGGGCGTATTTTTGTCTACACAGTAGCACTTTAAAGTACTAATTCAGATTGAATGGTACTTAGATGTGTTATGTGATTTTATTGTGCCGGTTTGTTTCTGTTCAAGTTACCTAGGTACTTGGTGTGGCATTTTTTCTCTAAAGGGTAAGTGGCATTTCTAAACTTTTAAGTTGTCCAGATCTGACGGGTGTCGTTCGAATTGAACAAATGAGAACATACCTGACCATTTAAAAACTCCGCGGCGGTTCAAGTTTATAAATCAGAGATTGTTTCCTAGCGAACTGAACTGAACGTAAAAGTTTATAATAATATTCCCTGAAAAATAAACAACTTGCAATCTGTCAAACGGTCATTGACTTTCTAAAGAGTTTACCCTGAAGATATGACAACACTGTTGTTGACATATGTTGCTTTGTTTACCTTCCTGACAGGGGCATCACATGCTCATTTTTGGTTTGACATAAGGTCATGTACAGGGCATATTAAATTAAAGCGCCATTTTTGGATATTTTTCTTCAATTTGTTTTCATCTCAGGAATTCCCGATTTAAATATAATACGTCATTTCCATAACACCCTGTATATGTTCTCTAATACCCTTAGGAGTCGAAAATGGGACACCCTGTACAGGTGTAGATGGTTGATCTTTTGTCGTACTTATTTTAAACCATCTAGGGGTAAGACACTGGTATTTTCAAGGTAACAATGGTTGAGACGTTTACATAATGTCATACTAAAAGTGTCAAGTAGTGATAATGCGACAGTGTTATATTTGCGGTAGACTAAAACGCAAATGTCCACGCATGTCTTATTTTTTGTAAGTACCTACTCAAATCAGTGGCGCATTTGTACGAATAATATCCATTAAAATAATATCTTTAAGGTTTCCCAAGGATTTAAACACCAAAATGATTTGGAACCGGAATTTAGGATTCCACCCCTTTAAATTATTTCCGAAGTGGGCGCATATATGCGAAAAACATTTCAGAATGGAAGACATTTACGTAACGCCAACCGGCAGGAAGCTCCTAAAAAAAGGCAGTTATCCTCGCGTTTTTGAAGATACAAGGTTTGAATATGATAAAATTATTTATTATTAATTTAAATTATCATTAGACGTATCCAGACTTCCAAAGGTATGAATCAATGTCAAAGATCCAAAGTCGAATTTTTAGAAAAGATTTTACCTTCCTTGAAAATACGTTAACAATACCCATTTGCTGTAACTCTTCACTTGCTTTCCGTCCAATGCAATTTAATAAACCTATCATATTTCTTCTCGTAAGCTTCTTTGGATTTTTCAGGCAATACATTTTGTGTTGCTTCATTGGCTTTATTAATTATTTCGTCTGAAGCGCATTGAAATAAATTTTGTTCTTCGAAATTATTTCTTTCCCGTTTTTTATGATTTCAAATATTATTGACATTTATAAGGTAACAATAACCATGCCTAGGCAACGAACAACGCGAACGCTGTTTTCATGACAACTTAATTTTATAAGCATTCAGAGAGAAGCGAAAAAATGACACGTTTCGACTCTTTCTTTAACGCTAAATTACTTTGTTAAAAGATGACCAATTTTATGCATTTATTTCCGTAAAAATAAATAATTTTTATAATGATCGTAGAAAAATATAATTTTCCAACCATAGGCCGTCGCCTTTGGGCACCTCCCAACCTCACCCTTACTACTATCTTCAAAATATATCAATAAGCATAAATAGAAGATTTATATGAAGTACTGACATTATTTCGACTTCCCCTATATACATATTATATCCTATCGTTTATGACCACTAGTTTCTGGACACCCTGTATATATCCCTGTGTATGTATAAAATACGTATGATATAAGTCTATTATATAAAAAATTACATCTATGTTATTTACTGGGGGGTTTGTTGATTTTGAACCGGAATTTAAGATTCCACGTCTTTAAATTATATCCGAAGTGGCCGCATATTTGCGAAAAATATTTCAGAAAGGAGGACATTTACAATCACAATCTAGTGGGAGTCCCCATATGAAAGTACCGACTTTTTTTGGGTACTTTTATTACTACTTATATTACTTTTTTAAGTAGCGTGCCCTGACAAAACACTAAACCTCTAAAAGTGCGTCACGAACTGAAAAAGGTTGGGAACCCCTGTGTGTCTATTCTTGACTCAGGAGAACGATCGTATCGAGAGACATGATTATTCCTGTCTCTACGCAACGTAGAGAAAGAGAAAAAGGAATAATCACTTTTCTCGATGTAATCGTTCTTCTTAAGTCGAGTGGTGAAACTAGTGTTGGAACATCGTTGGAAAACATCGATGTTTAACATCGATACTAACATCGTGACCGATCGATATAAGCAAAACATCGTTGAAATTACATCGATAATTATGTTTTATTATTTTTGGTAATTCCAAACTAGCGTCCTGCGATCCACAATTGTTCATGATGAGCTATTGCTCGTTGCTCGTATTAGTTAATTAATTCCGCCTGAACTATAGGTCGCATGCTCTCTACCGAGAATATACAGGGTGTCCGGGAAAATGTGGGAAATCTCTCGGATATGAAAAAACAAGTGAAAAGGGTACTACAAGTTCATATAAACTTTTTTTCGTATAGGCCTCCTCTTCGGAGATATAAGCTTCCAAAGAGATCCAATGGCATCAAGTAATTTTTTTAAATATGATGTATACAGACCCTTCAAATTACTATCCAAATTATTAACTATTGCAAGTGGAAGATGTTGGCCCACCCGGCATCGCCCGGTGAGATATACCATTGCATCGGTTTAGGCGGCGTGAAGTTTGCTCCTTGAGTTAACTTTTGCTCATTGAGTTGACGTTTCGTCGCTGTGCCAGCTCCAAAATTCTCCGGAGGTAAACTCGCCCCCCATTCGGATCTCCGGGCGGGGGCTGGACTTGGGGCCCCATCAAGCGAACAACAACCATTTCCGACAATTTACTGGGATCTAACAACACTCAACGAGGAAATGGTGTGGCACCTGCAGTTGCTAACCAACCCAGAACTAGCAACTTCAAAATTGATTTCTGCAATATTAGAGGGCTTAACACGAACATCAATTCAGTCCACCAGCACTTACAATCTTCCAAGCCTCACGTGCTCGCACTGACCGAGACAAAGATCAGATCGTCAACAAACACCGTCAGCTATTTATACCCTGAATACGATTTTCATTTCCGATTCCGACGCAACTTCGGCGTATGTCTTTTTATTCTAGATGATCTCTGCTGCCAACGAGAGCTTACACTTGATGTAATGTGGTTTAAAATATCAACGCCGAAAATCACCAAGTTATCTGCTGCCTTTATCGTCCTCCAAGTGATACCCATTACAGAGACCTTTTCTCATCACTAGCCAATACAATCGACTTCTTGCAAACCAACCATCCAAATGCCGAGATTGCTATCTTTGGCGACTTTAACGTCCACAATGTCAACTGGCTAAATACTCAAATACAGACGATGAGCAAGGCCGCGAGGCCGAATCCTTCGCGATCAGTTCTGGTCTAACTCAACTCGTAGAAGAACCAGCGCGGATTCCAGACCGAGCTGGAGATTTTGCTAGTCTTTTGGATCATTTCTTAACGTCAAATCCTGATCTATATACAGTCACCGTACAGCCTCCGCTAGGATCTTCCGATCACAAACTTATTTCAACTCTAAGCGAACTACCAATTAATTCTGATCAACCTCCTAAACCTCGCAAGATATGGCATTACAGATCGGCCAAGTGGGAAGACCAGAAAGACAATTTTCGCACTTTTCCTTGGATGAGCGTATGCTTCTCTTCTGATGATCCATCCGTCTGTGCTGGGGAGGTCTCCGACGTCATTCTAACGAGCATGGAAGCATTTATCCCCTCCTCCATAAAACTCTCATGTCTGGAGCTCTGCACCCAAACATACTCTTCGGCTACTGGATTCCATCGAAAGGAGGGCTATTCGTCTGATCGGAGACCACGAGCTGACGAAGAACCTCGACAGCCTAGAACATCGAAGACAGGTTGGGGATTTGACTCTCTTTTACAGATATTTTCATGGAAGGTGCTTGGCTGACCTTGCCCTCTTAATTCCGCCCAGAGCGACGAATAGCAGAAATACACGACGAACCACTGCCGCCCATCCATATGTGGTTAAGCTTAGTACTCCTCGAACTTCATTATTTAAGAATTCTTTCATCTGGAAGACTTCATCCTTGTGGAACGACCTTCCCGAGGTCGTTTTTCCCAACGATTCAAAACAAACGTGAATTGCTTTTTGCGCACACGCACCACTCCCAGAGTGCCCTAAAGGATTTTTCCTATAGTGCTTGTGTTGACCATAAAAAAAAAACTATCCAAGAAGGTGTTGTGAATTACTCATAGCTGCAGAGGCGGACTAGCTATGACACTCATTTCGAAAAAACGACATTTTGTTACATCATGTATTTGGCGTATCTCGGTATCTCTTTGATCCCATCAAATATTGAATCTCAAAATTCCGCTTTTTCCCGTGAGAAGTTAGGTGACTCAGTGTAAATAAAATGACGTTTTGTCGAAAACGGTTAGGATTGGCGACATGAGTGAAGCGTACTTAATTTTGAGTCAATAGTTAAAAGGTATGTAAACACCGTTGTCCAAAGTTCTTATCATACGGGGTGTTAAAGAAAAGCGGCCATGAGTGTCACAGCTGTGAGTAATTCACAACACTTTCTTGGATAGTAATTTGAAGGGTCTTACCTGGTATACATCATATTACCAAAAGAAATTTAAATATGGTGGTGGTTCAATAATTATGTGTAAAGAACTTCATTCCATTGGAGCTCTTTAGGAAGCCCATATCTCCGAAAAGTAGGCCTATACGAAAAAAGTTTATGAACTTGTAGTACTATTTTCACTTGTTGTCTTCATATCCGGGAGATTTCACACATTTTCCAGGATACCCTGTATCGATACTGCAATAATGATAAGCTGGCCGATTACTCGAATATTCGGTTCTGCACCTGGTTACCGCTTATTGCTTACTACCCTGTAGCCCAAACAGATCTGAACCGCTGAACCCACATCGCTAGATATTGTGATTATATGAGGGAAGTTATAGGTGCTCTCGCCAAAAATGTCCAGTGGGTTGCGAAACACTCACGTATCTCAAAGCCCCAATATAGAATTCATTCAGTGCAGCTTTTAGTAAATTGTCGCTGCACAACAATACCTCACCGTCGAAGGCCTAAATTCAGAATATTCTCGCATGGTCATTTAAAAATTGTCCTTCCTTTTTGACGTGTTCAACATTTATTTCAATTATTGTTTTAAATTATTGACCAAGCTTTAATAGAAAATAAAACATGGAAACATCTAAAATCTGAATGTTGATATCGATATTTCATACCACAGACATTGATATCAACTATCGCTAACGAAACAGCGATGTTTTTGAAACATCGCCAAACATAGGCGAAACATATTATAATACAAAGTTTCTGGCTTCTCTTGGCGTAGGACAGGTCAATGATAGGTTTGTTCCAACAGTCTATTTTTGTATCGTTCTAGAACCGTCACGAAACTGTTGGAATCGATTTTGTGCGCAGGCGTTAATTTTGCACTGTTTGTTGCCGATGCACAAGGGAGGCAAGGTTGGTACGTTTTTGTGACCATTCTGTGTAAAAATCTCAGCTGATCGCTTGTCTGATTCTAGGAAAGAAGTTTAGTAATTAGTTAATTATCATAACATTCATAAATCACAACCCTACTTTTGTTGTTTTGATTTCTTCGTCTGAGCTTGAGTATTATCTTTTTTCGTTCCGTTTTGTTGTATTTAATAATCATGAAAGAGAATAACGTTTAATGTTAAGAATATCTTGTAGGTTTGGGAACCCGATTATACAAATTTAATAAGAATAAATTAAATAATCAAAATATTAAGCAACAACTTCTACAAAACAAGGCTAAAAGAACTGCATGAATGCCAAAAACAACGGTTAAAATTCTTAGGGCGCAAGTCAGTACAAGCGGTTCTTGGTCTTGGCCATGTATCGTTTTTACCGTTCAGGAACTGGTTTGCGAACGATCACAATTTGGTTGGAACACCAAAGGGATCGCCAGCTACACCTTTTTGTGTCGGTTGGAACGCCTTTCGACTACTACGCATGTGCGTGACCGTACATTGTACGATTTTTAGGGTGGTTGGAACGAACCTTATGTGAACTTTGCGTGTTGTAAAGCTCAATAATAAATGAACACCAGCTGTAAATAAAACCAAATAAAATTGCAAGATCAAAGAAAAAGTCAATTTTCTCCAAGAGACCTGTTTGGCAACTAACAAGGGGTGAACTCAAAGTCACGGTCTCACAACTTATCTTTAGTATATTAAAAAGCTTAGGTACGTGTGGTTACATGTTTCGCCCATCTGGACAAGAACTGTAAACGGCGGCCATTATAAAATAACAGATAAAAATGATAATTATAATATAAATGGTTGCCAAAAGAAATTAAATCGGTAATAAATTGTTACTTTTTACTTTTTTTCGCAGGTCGCTGCACTGTAGAATCATGGAATAAATCACATTATACAGGGTGTTTCAAAAAATGTGCTATCGCTCGAGTGGTGATTCCTTTCCCAAAAATAAGACAAGTAATTCCTATCAACAGGGGTCTGCAGACGAACTGTATTAAATTTTTTTCGGTGTTTTCAACATATTTCCGAAACGCGTTTAATACTTTTAGTGAAATTGGGGTTATAAGAAGTACCTAAAATAGTACATACTTTGGCAATAAAAATGTGTGAACTGGTTTACCAGAGGCGGGCGGGCGATCAGGCGCTCTAATAATGTCATCAGAGTTCGGCAAAATCCTCGTATTGGTCAGAGTTAGAAGATCTTTACGTTGAAGACCAATTTATAAACTTGACGTTACGATTGACGATGCAGTTTGACAGTGACGACATATTGAAATGCATAAGACCATTTATACTTGGCGATGACGGTCCGTTTGACGGCCGACATAAACCAATTTTATCTTTTGACAGTGGACGGTCGTATCAACGTTCGTAGCAAGTTTACACAGCCAATCAAAATCGTGTTTGCCAGGCACCAAAATTAATATAATCACATAAAAATATAGAAAAGCCGAGAAAAATAGGTTATGTTATTGTCGCCAACGTAAAATTTATAAATCCAGCTTTTTACGGCACCGTCAAACTGCATCGTCAATCGTAACGTCAAGTTTATAAATTGGCCTTGAAGGTTGAATGCTTGTAATGAAGTTGATGTTGGCCATTGTTAATATTTACTGTAAATTTATTTAGGTGGACATCGTTTAATAGCTAATAAAATTGCATTTATCCTGTAAATGAAGCTGACTTTTTTTAGTTATATTAAGTTTCTAATAAATTCTGGTATGAAAATGTGAAAGTCAAGTTCCGTTCCTATATTTTGTTAAAAATTATTACAGCGCCTGATCGCACGCACGCCCCTGGGAAATACACCAGTTCACAAGTTTTTATTGCTAAAATATATGTGCTACCTATTTCAGATACTTCCTATAACCCAAATTTCACTAAAATTACTAAAGCCGTTTTAGAAATATCTTGAAACACACACTTTCAAACAAAGCATGTTGATAAACTATTTGTCGTATTTTTGGGTGAAGAATCCCAATTCTATACAATAAACATTTCGTTCATTTTGCAGATCACCTCCCTTATAATTAATAGTATATGATTTGTATATGTATGCTTCCCGAAATGGTTACTTTTCACATTTCGTTGAATTTCAGCAGAAGTTTATTTTAATTGGCGCGAATTGCAGTGTTTTTAAGTTCACTTTGAAATTAAACGACCAATGAGAATGTTTTGTGAAATTAGCTTCGTACGGATAGATATCCAGTCCAGTTTGGTGTTGCTACATTTACAATGCCGTATTCGTATCTTTCAGGCGACCGATGTTGCTTGCGGCTAACTTCATTTTGTCGCCATTATTCCGAATTCCGATAAAATGGCTGAATTGTGAATGATTTATCTTGTTTTCGGGAAAAAATTGTTTTTTCGTAAATTGTGAGAAAGCTGTTTGTAAAATGTCGTTGAGGGATATTTTATTTAGGTAAATTAATTGGAAATAATTAATTTTTACTATTCAATAACATCTGTATTGTTCTTATTAAAATAGAGCTATTGATATTAGAAGCACTTGATGGTCTCTTTAAAAATTGACCAGTGAACTTTTTTGTAGAAATATTTTGGTAAATGGTAATGTAACACCTTCTGCCTAAGAGCCTCTGTGTGTTTCACATTGAAGTTTATCTCTGGATATATCCTTAAAATAATAGGACGTGCCGAAATATGTATTACAGGTATTTTTCATATTTTCGTTGTGGTGGCTAGTTTATTTCCATTTTTCAACTTTCTTTGGAACCTAGAAAAAATTATCAGTTTTTGGCATAAATACATGAATTGGAATTTAAGTCGTGAGCTATAAAACGAAATTGTTTCTTCATGTTCAATATTGGCAATAAATGTGGGAATTATTAGAATTTTTTTAGCAGTATTAGTATTATTATATTGTGATAAACTTAAGCTGTAGAAAGTGATAATATATTGTAATATTGTTACATATAATGTTTAAGTAGCTCAAATCTAAATACATAAATGCACTTTTATCAGAAAGTAATCTAAGTAGAAACCTGATGGTGATAAGAGTCTATTGCATTAGTTTCTAGTATATAATTTTAATCAGTCTTAAGTAAGAAAGTAAGTCACACTTCTATTCTAAGTTATCCCAGTTGTAATATAATACATAAGTTTATGGCACACATGTTGCTGTCAGCAAATATTTTTACATATTGCTTGCTCTTCTAAGAAAAACATTATTTCTTATTTGAATCTGTTTCCTGATATAAATAAATTAATTCAGTTCAGTTTAGTTGTGACCTAGTGGTGTTCATAGATCAACACAATTATGTTTTGTCTTTTTTCAATTTGAATATTGGCAAATTATGTAATACATTTGTTTTCATTATAACTCCATATACATATATATTTTTTATTTGTATTGGCCTTGCAAAATGTAAAAATAAGACTGTATTCTTCCGTCGAGTCTTTGAACTGCCAATTCTTAAGGGCATAACTACATTTCAAGAATTTAAATTTTTTAAAGGTAACCTATGATCACGCTCACTGAATTATGACAAAAAAGAAATCTTAAAGCATATGCCAAAAAGTAATAATTTTTAATTTTCAGAGTAATAATTTTTGTTTAGTGTCGAAAGAAATAACATCTTCAAGTTACCAATTGTATCTTGGTCATTGTTTGTATGCTGCTTGCTGTAAGTTTATCTATTTAGTGTTCTGGCACGTAGTATGTTTTCTTGCTTTTTTAAATACTTGTTAAACTAGAATGGTGAACCTATGATTCCAAAAAAATCTAGGTCATGTACCATTATAATTAGACATTATTTGATATATTTTAAAGGCCTATACCTATATATATTTTGTCTTAATTTTTACAATTGACCCTAGTGTAAACAAATGTTTTTTAGTAAGATTTCATAAGCTTGACTTTCTTGTTATGACGAGACCACATTACCGTGAATCATTTTAGTTCAACCAATTGATACATGTTGGAAGAGTTTGCGACACAAATAGTAGAAAACCAGTGTAATTACACGTTTTTTACGTTAGTTTTGGGATTAAAACTATATGATTCTAGTCTCTTAATCTCTTTAATAATAAATCAGTGTGAGAATGTGTCCTAAATTACCTGTTTTGGCAATGCGATAAGAGAAGTCATATCCAAAACTAGACATCGGCCAATGCTGGATCTACAGCATGTATGTTGGAGTGCAGAAAGATTTTAAACAATAACTTACTAGACTTCTTTGTGAATAAAATGTGCCTGTCACAATCAAAGTTATATGTTAGTTATTTATAGTTTAAAGTCTCTGCAACCCCTTATAACATTATTTATAATTTAGAACTACCAAAAAGTGAATGTACAGCAAGAATATTTTTTTAAATACTTCACTTACTACTGATATTCTTAAATTCTGTTTAATATTTGACACTTAATTTATATTTTATAGAGGACACTATATCCCCAAATTCAATTATTGTTTTTAGGATATTGATATTTATAATGAGCAATAAGTAGTTTTGGAAGGTGCACTTTATAGAACACGATTTTCATGTCAACACTAGCTGTTACAGGGCATAATCCAACTGAAAAAAGAGCTAATTGTACCCAGCTTTTTTGACAAAAACACTTCTTGGTATACCCCTATAAGAAATTTTCAATTATTAAATTGTGCGCTCCCTGATTGCCATGAATTAATTATTATGTTCTTATAGGTTACCTTATACGTTACGTTCTTATAGGTTTATTCCTTTAGACGAGAGTTAAAAAGAACTTTAATATATTCTCCAACTTGTATTAAGGATTACTTGTCATTCTGTATCTTAAGGAAACTTTGAAATATCAGCCCTAACTACCTTAAGGTACAGAATAAAGTTAAGTCATGCTAACACAAGTTTGACCTTATATCAAAGTTCCTAACCTAAGGTGAATCTTAAAACTCACCATCAGGAATAGATCTTTAAGGATGTGGTGATCTTCCACTTTACGCTTCAAGTGACCCCTCAAATTAATTTAAAATATGTTTTTTTAAGGTTTACCTTAGCCTAAACCTTAGCTAAGGGTTAAACACATTCAAATATCAGCCCTTATATTACCTAACAACTATTCTGTTTGTTGGGATTTATCAAAGATCTTTGGGATTTATACAGGAGGGTTAGAAGATACGCTTTATTAAAATAGAGCTTTTTTTCTACATAGGGCAGTTCATTGTGAGTGGCCTATTAGATCTCTTGTACTAAGTACCTTATTGAAACTTTGGCACTGGACCATAATCTAAAGCTCTAAACTTTTTATTTTTTTGTATTATTTATGAATTTTATTAAACATTTGGTATAACAAGTTGTATATGAACATTTGAAAAATAACATTTGTTACATCGGAAAACGGCGTTCACGTTCCTATATTGGTTTTTAATTTTCTACCGATTTCTGTTCAAAAAGCTACTAGGGGTGCAAATCCAAGGAAAAATCAATCTCCCAGAATAAATTACATATTATATGAAAGAGTTCTTTGAAAATGAACTTGTTTTTTAAATATTTATTTTAAAACTAACAATTTGACTAAATTATATTTTATTAATAAAGCCCTAACTTGACGACATGTTTCGATAGCCCCTAATACAAATATACAATTTACAAAATAATTAAGCAGATTATACTTGCAATAAGTTAGGATCAAGTTTAGGATGCACTGATTTTTTTTCGTTCTTTTTTTAGAAATTTAAAATGTTTTCTTTTTCATTTTGTCAACAGTATGTAAGATTTAATTTATATTTAGTGTATTTAGTAAACACACAATGTTAGTTTTTTTTTGAATTAGTCCCAGAAGTCCGGAATTAGATACGCTCTATCTGGAAAATCCCAGGATTGGAACAAAGCTTTGGGATTGGAAATTTTGAATATTAACCTTTGGGTGGAAAATGACAACCTATTATTGGAATGTGAAAGAAATTTTTTTCTAAGATGCACCTTTATGGGGTCGTCTACCCAATAGGTCACGTTTCAAGCGCTATATTCTACAGTTCGTTGTGTGGAGAGAAATCGAGATACAGAGTTGCCGTTTGGTACACGTCTTTATTCATATATCATAAGTATGAGTGTTTTTTTTTAATTTTGAAAATTGCGGAAGTTGTGGTCCTGAGACGGTGGATACGAAAAATCGGCAACGCTGCAGAACTCCGGTGATTGTAGGCGAGTCAGATGTCTGAAAGGAAGCAACAAAAAAAAATCGGTATCTGCACACTCTTAGCTATGTCCCCTACCAGAATCAAAAGAAAAGAACAAAAAATCATACTTTGGCGTAATTTTGAAAACAAAAATGGATTTATTCGTTTTTTTGAAAGGTTTTTTGCTTGTAAACAAAAAAAAATTTACGACAGTCATTGAGGTACCGGTTATAGCGATGCATGCACTAAAGGTCTGTGCCAAATTTCAGCCGAATCCGTTGGGAACTTTCCGAAATATCACCGGAGTTTACCGGAAAAATATTGTTTCGAGAAAAACGAGATTGAAAATCCGAGGATCGGATCATTTTTTATATAAATAAATTGGAGCACGTGGAGGGAAAGATGGAGAATAGTCGACTGCCGAGAAGAAACTAACCGTTTACAATACAGGGATCTCCGTCAGTCGGTCAGGTCAATCGGACAACAGAAGTGGGCGGAGAAGCGAGGTAGTTACCTGAGAGCGCTCGCTCGGGACCAGGGCAGCGCTTGCCTTTTCATCTGTATCTCCGTTAATTATGGAAGAAAAAAAAATCCTCTGGCACAAATGTTCTTGAAACCCTAGAAATCAAATTTATGTAAAAAAAAACAACCGAAATGTTCAAATTTCTGGGTAGACGACCCCCTTAAGGTATTCTAGCCTGTCAATGTGTGCAATTTGTCAAATGTTCCGATCTCAAAAACCATTAATTCTAGATGCACTAAGGGATGTAGTAGTAACCAGGACTTACCAGTCTGACAAAGAAATTGGATGCTGGTAAAAGAACTTTATTCTGAAGTGCATATAACATTTTTTTCATTCAAATATTAATAAGAAACTGAAAGGAACTTTAATTATTTTATGTGAATGTGCCTTTTTATTATTTGTTACAGTGTTAAATAATTATTAGAAGCTATGATTGTTACTAGGTTTTAAATATTAATTAATAAGCACCATCACATTATAGGGACACATGCTGTGTATTGTATGCCCAGCCGTTTCTCAACATCGGACGTAATGCGAGCAAAAAATTAGGCTATGTTGCCGTTAGTTATGTTGTAAAAATGGTTAACAGGAAAGAATCGTGTAATTTGCAATTAGAACAACTACTTACCAGCAATATAATACATTTTAATATAACGGTATGGTGTTATCAAATCAACCTAGACACACGTGTGTGTATAATTTTCTACATTATTTAAATTAATATAATCAATCTCTATTCATTGTCTTCAGATATATGGCAACGCTGTAGTCGCGATCTGTTTGTTGCTTAAGGCCGTATTACACTTGGGAATTTTTATGGCGCCAGCAATGGCAATTATAATTGAAGGATTCAGGCGCAGTACACCGTTCTCCGTACTACAGTCAGAAATTCTACTCTTCTGACAATTAAAATGACACGGATTCATGCGCAGTACACTGTTCCCGATCAGCTGTCTCTCATTACCAGAAATGGGGCAGGCGCCATTTTAATTGCCCTTGCCGGCGCAATTGGGTAGACATTGATTATTCTGTTATTTTTAACTGTTTATTATTTGGCCGAACCAGGTATGAACAGGTAATGGCCATTTAAACCCACTGGTACTTAAATTAGCAGTTTACATTCTTTATTAAACTTATGGACTGCTAATTCAGCAACTTTTTGAACCTCCTATTTGTAAATAGCAGTAGCTGCTTTAACTGGTAATCAAAACGAACAGGTTTGCACATCTCTAATTCTGGGGATATTTTAGGGATTTCAACAGTACCCACTGCTGTTCTGACCGTTGACAATGCTCCAGCTGATCGAAAACGGTTTACTGCGCATGAATACGTGCCATTATAATTGCCGGCGCAAGAGAAAAAATTGCCTAGTCTAATACGGCCTTAAGGGGCGAAACCATGCAAGATTTTTTCATAGTCTTTCATTAAGCTAACGAGAATTAATTAGGTCAAAATTGACTGAAATGTAAATGAACTCGAGATAATTTGTTATATTGACTCATTATACGTTTCATATATCCTTAAATGTGTTTTTTCAAATTTGACATCCTACACTAAAACAAAAACTTCATTAGCTTCATTTTATTTATTATGTTGTTCCGCTCTTCGTAGCGCCGTTGAAACGAACAGACATTTGTATTTACAGTAGCGTGAAACGCGGGGAAGAAATTTTGCGTTTGTTTATTATAACGGCGTTGGCGTTTTGCTTATATCTTTTTCTATCAACTAATAATTGAATAATAATACCCGTCAGAAGGACATTTTGTGAAAACATAAAATACGAAATTTATTTGTTTTCCATTTAAGAGGTGCGTTTAATCACAGGCTGCCAAGCACGCACTATTTTGTGTGAAGGTTTAACCAAATATACTTAATTTTTTTCTAATGTAAAACTGGATTCGTAAAGTGAAATTATTGGAAAACGGTATGAGAAAATTGCGTTAAAAAATATATTGTTATAAGAATAATAATAACAATTTTCAATCAACATGCCAACAATCTAAATATCAATAAGTGTCTAAAAAAATTTTATTATTAACGACTAAAACTTCACGAAAATATATATAGATCAGTTAATGACTCTTGTCTCTTTCTAACCTGCCAAGAAGCGGCATATTTTTTAATTGAATTGTTGCAACTTAGATTGTTCATTTGGGATTATTTAGGATCCTCATCTTAATAAATTATTGTTTGAGCAAGCCTATATGAAGACGCTTTCTAGCATGTTTTTTTTCTCCCCTGGGTAATATAATTAGTTTCCGCTTACATCCTATTGTCGATGGTAACTAATGACTACTACACTAAATTCCACTTACTATTTTAATTTTAAAAAAATAATGTTAAAATAATAAATAATTCTTCTTCAGTCAAGAGCCTCTTTAATTGACTCTTAATATTATATATTGTATCATTATACAGGGTGTCCGGGAACATGTGGGAAATCTCCCGGATATGAAGAAAACACGTGAAAAGAATACTATAGGTTCATATAAACTTCTTTGGTATCGGCCTCCTCTTCGGAGATATGGGCTCCCAAAGAGCACCAATGGAATCAAGTTTTTTACACATAATTATTGAACCACCTGGTATATTTCAATTATTTTTTAATATGATGTATACCAGGTAAGACCCGTCAAATTACTACCCAAGAAACTGTTGTGAATTACTCACAGCTGCAGGGACGGAGTAGCTGTAACACTCATGGGCCCATTTTTTTTACGCCCTGTATGATGAGAACTTTGGACAATGTTTTTTACATACCTTTAACTATTGGCTAAAAATTAAGTACTCTTCATTCATGTCGCTAATCCTAACCGTTTTCGAGAAAACGTTGTTTTATTTACATCATGTATTTGGCGTATCTCGGTAAAAGATACATCTTTGTTCCTATCAAATGTTGATACTCAAAATTCCGCTTTTTCATATTTAACCCGTGAGAAGTAAGGGGACTCTGTGTAAATAAAATGACGTTTTCTCGAAAACGGTTAGGATTAGCGACATGAATGAAGAGTACTTAATTTTTAGTCAATAGTTAAAGGTATGTAAAAAACATTGTCCAAAGTTCTCATCATACAGGGCGTAAAAAAAATGGGCCCATGAGTGTTACAGCTAGGCCGTCCCTGCAGCTGTGAGTAATTCACAACAGTTTCTTGGGTAGTAATTTGACGGGTATTACCTGGTATACATCATATTAAAAAATAATTGAAATATACCAGTTGGTTCAATAATTATGTGTAAAAAAATTGATTCCATTGGTGCTCTTTGGGAGCCCATATCTCCGAAGAGGAGGCCGATACGAAAGAAGTTTATATGAACCTATAGTATTCTTTTCACGTGTTTTCTTCATATCCGGGAGATTTCCCACATGTTCCCGGACACCCTGTATATTTATGTTTAGAATTATAAATAAAATCTAAAAATTCAATAAAATTGCGTTATTTATGATAGAAATAGATAATTCGACTAGTTTCGGATATCTTCTAATGTGAATATTTTTGTCATAGTAAGGTGAAAACCGTTTTTCACTAAGATCTCCAATCTCTGTTCCAATGGTGGTCTCTAAAAGTGTGATAAATGTAATTTTTCGATACATCAAAATCAATTAAATTTAGGCATTATTAAATTTAGAAATTATGTAACGGTTTGCATTTTATTTGTTAAAAATTCTGTACTATTATCCTTCTATCTTGCTTAAACATACATAACTCACTGAAATCAATCAATTTTTAAATGGGTCCATATCATTACTCTAGAACTTGAAAATAATCCGTACGTTTTCTGATTAGCGATTTTTCCAGGCAAAGCGTAGCCTCAGTTCCACAGGCCAATTCCCCCGTAACGCCAGAACAACAGGCACAAGCGCAGGCCGCCGTGATGCCGCAACAGGGCAACATTGCCAGGACTACGGCAACGGTACATCCGTACAGTGTTGACACCAGGGGCATGGCCGTAAGTATTTCAAGTTTTTCTAAATAAAGTAACGGTTGAGATGATAGATGGCGCCCATACGTTGGAAAAACCGATGATTTTAATAATCGAGTAGTCTGTACTCGGGCGATTAGTCACTCGAAATTCCTATTCATCAAGCGATGATGTTACCGATCGCCGCTTGAGCGGTGAAGATCGAATATTGAGTGATGAGCGACGAGCGATATTTTTCGCTTGAATTTATAATCTCGCCGAATTGAAAAAAAACACGAAGGAATTTTTTTCAAGCGGCACGTACGTACATTATACCATGATATGAGTGGAGTACGTAGCCCGAAACGTCCGTCCGTTGTGCGCTTAATAAATGATAGGTAACTCTAAACGTTTTCCTTATCTGCGCGTTTCACGTAAGACGTTTTTTGATAACCCCCGTATAACCAAGTTTCCCCTTGAGTTTTATTTGAATTTAATTTAATCAGATTATTAAGTAGACGGCTATTTTTGGAAATTTAATTTTGTCCCCATTTTTGAATTCTATCCAGAGGTGAATTCCCCACCCAGGGATTATGTATTTAGAGCCAATCTACTTTCTTAATCTTTTAAATTTTGAAAATGTATGATTGCTGGTCGACATTATGAGTTATGTCGCCAGTCTTGATAATTAATGAAAAAGTCATCGCAACCGAAGACGTTCCTACTTAATTAGTTTTACGGGCGCTTATCTTGATCGATTATTCTAAGAACCCGTCGTTTGCCGTTGCTTGCTGGAATTATCGATCCATTTATTTGGTAAATTATTAAAAAATAATTTGACCGGGAAATCCTTAATAATTTTCTTTAATTGGAAAAAGGTAGTTTTACAACAATCAAGTGATCGCTCAAACGATTAATCACTCGAAATTCCTAATTATCAAACGATGATGTCACCGATCGCTCTAGCGGCGAAAATCAAGTATTGAGTAATAAGCGTTGAGCGACAATTTTCCCTTGAATGTATAAGTCGAGTAGTCTTTTCAATAATCAAGCGATGCCGTTTATTTCAATAATCGAATAGAGATAATGTATTAAATTTAGAATAGGTAAAGTAATTATGAATCCTATCCGCTTGTATTCAAGAAGACGACTTAATGACCGATTCATTCATTTCCGAAGCCATTACTTCATGACCATCCGTATCCGCCATCAACTCCTTATCATGATAGCAACAACCATAGCCAGGCTCTCACTTCTTTTATCCACAGCAGGAATTCTTGTTTATATTTCATAAAAGGACGAGGGTGTTGCGTTTCATAATATACATAACTCAAAATTAATAAGTTAAGTCTTGTGATGGTTAGGTGTATACACCTACCCTGTATTGACGAACAAAAGCGTTCGAAACCGGTCTGAAGGTGGTGACATACTACAAACAGAAAGGGCTTTTTTTCTTGGTAATACCATTGAATCTGAATTACCATTTTGATATCTTACTGTGTTAGGCAAAATACGACAAATTTTGATTGCTATTTAGCGCTCGATGGGGCCCATGGCCCAGAGAATAGCATTATTTTTTTATCATTATTGTGGTCAGGTAGTTAAGAAAAAAATTTCCATACATATTTATACATATACTTTTTAAAAACAGTTTTCTTAAAAGATTAATGCCTAAATTATTCCATAAAGTTAATCCAAACCTTATTCAATCCCCGGTGTTTGTATTATGAAAACTACTGACTTCGTCACGCTGTCGGTCTCATAAAAGTTACTAATCCTTGTTATCTGGTCTTATGTAGACTAGTTGGGACATGCTTATTACTTATATACTTATTGTTGTCATTAGCTTCTTGAATTATATGAGTATGTGTATCTAGAAGTTTTTTTCTTCTTAAATAGTATTACAAGCTATGAATATCAGTTTTCAACTGTCCAAGGGTCACTCCCTAGAAAATCTGACCGCAAATAGCCCACTTGCGTTCCATCACCACCCATTGCGTCCCATAAATTATGCAGGTATTGCTTTCTTTGAAAAGATATAAAACTCTGCGATGACTAAACTTAACAACCAAACAATAACTTTTACACTAGATATGTATACATAGAGGATGTCCAGGCCAACTTTTCGTCCGTCGTGGCATATGGGGATAGCTCCATTTGCTTTAGGGCAAGTTCCCTACATTTACCCTCTAGACCAGGGGTTCCCAACCGAAGGAGTGTCAACCTGGGGCGCCGCGAGGTGATGAGAGATTTTCTGGTAGAGGTGCGGTGCGGCCTCATATGAAAGTACCGACCTGATAGTAATAACCCCTTTTTAGTTGTTCAATCTCTTGGTGTCCACTGAAAGTAGCGACCTTTTTTAAATTTTTTAGTTGTTTGTTGGTGTCCACTGAAAGTAACAACCTTTTTTTAAGTGCGCTGCCAACTCAAAAAGGTTGGGATCCCCTGCTCTAGTTCGCGACCAAATCGGATGGCAGTGACCATAGAAATTGTCAAAATGCTGTGTTGTCATTGGTGGTTTGCATTTGTTGCCATGGTTTCGACTGCTACGTCATTGCAATCTGTTTTGGTTACGAACTATAGAGACTTACAGATTCCAGATTAAGCTTTGGGTTTTATTCAATTTCGTTACGAAATATTGGAGTAGATTGGAATGAAAAATTTTGTCTATGTCAATTTTAACGAAAGTTCGTATTCAAATTAGTGCATATGTGGTTTTTACTGCTGTACAAGTTCGTGGTTAAAAATGGACGATATTAGTAGATTCATTTGTACAGGGTGGTCACGTGTAATGTCTCTTCTCCCCCTCCAATCTTAACTTGTTTATTTTTCATACTTGTGAAAAATTAAAAGTGGTATATAAGGGTTTTAAAGTAGTATTTGCAACGGGATCAAATATCATTTTAGGTCTGTTGATTTACAGGGGGGACAATATTTTTGTGACATGCTGTATATTACTGATTTTCCAATTTACGTGAAATTTTGGACGTAATTTATATAACATAACCCTACACCCAAAGTCGAGCGTTTTCGATTGGCAAGACCCAATATTCCAAATATGTAAAAGTGCAGGAATGAAATAAAATCGTGATTGCTATGGAATACAAAGAACCGATAACCTATCGCCAGAGGCCCCCCTTCAGGGGGCTGTCTCAGTAATGAGAGGACAACGACAAAATTGTATATGAACTTCTAACCTTGTTTTCGCCCAATATACTTAATGCCTAATTATTGGCCATACCTTTTAAGACACCCTGTATAAAGTAACTGAAATAAATCCATGCAATATTCATTCAATATGTATTTAAAGGTCTTGTTTGAAGGGACTACACCACTGGTATGTCGATTTTTGCAACACTTAGTAAAACGAGACAGAGCACACGTTATATCTCGACGTCCGTGACGCTCGTGGCTTTCTATTTGTTTTGGGCTTGTAAAGTGCCGTTTCATCCGTTCCCGTTTCGTCCGTTGGTGGAATTCTACCTGTATTTATTTGTCCCTGTTCGTCAGTTCGCAATTTTAATATTTTTGCGTAGTGCTGTTTCATCAGTTAAATATCTACCTGCTAAGAGGTGGATGTTTGTTGATAATACGTTTTATTTTCAATACTAGTGAGAATTTGTTAAAAACGTAAGAATATGGAAATTAAAATCATTCAGTCTAAAAGAGGAGGTAGTATTCTTCTTTATGATGGATACAGGTTTAATAAAAAAGACACCTATAAAAACTTCAATGTGTTGTGGAAGTGTTGTGAAGCAAAATGTTCAGGTAGTCTTACCACTAATGGGGACTTCTCTCAAGTTTTAAAATTAAACAAGGAACACACTTGTGAACCTGATCGTGCTAAAAATTACGTTCAAGTGTGTCTTTTTAAAGCCAAAAAGAGAATACGTGAAGAAGCTACGCCAGTGCCGGAAATTTTCCGTGAGGAGCTAATGAGTGTACACGACATGGATTTTATGACGAGTGTTCCACAGTTTTCGTCAGTAAAATCAGCATTGTATCGGTCTCGGCACAAGGCATTGGGTATCGCTAGTCTACCCAAGCACCGCAAGGACACTGTAATACCGGAATCGGGAACTGATGAAACGGGCATAAATCATTGGGCTCATCTATTTTTACCGAATTCTGGAAATCCCGTCAATAAAATACAGATGGATAGTGGGTTAAGTCAGGTACTCTTATTTCCACTGCTATAGTAATTATGCCTAATTAATGGCCATACCTTTTAAGACACCCTGTATAAAGTAACTGAAATAAATCCATGCAATATTCATTCAATATGTATTTAAAGGTCTTGTTTGAAGGGACTACACCACTGGTATGTCGATTTTTGCAACACTTAGTAAAACGAGACAGAGCACACGTTATATCTCGACGTCCGTGACGCTCGTGGCTTTCTATTTGTTTTGGGCTTGTAAAGTGCCGTTTCATCCGTTCCCGTTTCGTCCGTTGGTGGAATTCTACCTGTATTTATTTGTCCCTGTTCGTCAGTTCGCAATTTTAATATTTTTGCGTAGTGCTGTTTCATCAGTTAAATATCTACCTGCTAAGAGGTGGATGTTTGTTGATAATACGTTTTATTTTCAATACTAGTGAGAATTTGTTAAAAACGTAAGAATATGGAAATTAAAATCATTCAGTCTAAAAGAGGAGGTAGTATTCTTCTTTATGATGGATACAGGTTTAATAAAAAAGACACCTATAAAAACTTCAATGTGTTGTGGAAGTGTTGTGAAGCAAAATGTTCAGGTAGTCTTACCACTAATGGGGACTTCTCTCAAGTTTTAAAATTAAACAAGGAACACACTTGTGAACCTGATCGTGCTAAAAATTACGTTCAAGTGTGTCTTTTTAAAGCCAAAAAGAGAATACGTGAAGAAGCTACGCCAGTGCCGGAAATTTTCCGTGAGGAGCTAATGAGTGTACACGACATGGATTTTATGACGAGTGTTCCACAGTTTTCGTCAGTAAAATCAGCATTGTATCGGTCTCGGCACAAGGCATTGGGTATCGCTAGTCTACCCAAGCACCGCAAGGACACTGTAATACCGGAATCGGGAACTGATGAAACGGGCATAAATCATTGGGCTCATCTATTTTTACCGAATTCTGGAAATCCCGTCAATAAAATACAGATGGATAGTGGGTTAAGTCAGGTACTCTTATTTCCACTGCTATAGTAATTATTTTTAAAGAAAATAGTAGATTATCCTGTCTCTCGTTCGAACGAAATAGCAACACAATTTTTTTTACCAATTTATTTATTTATTTATTTATTTATTTATTTATTTACAAACTCTACGGCAGAACCAATTACAGAGTAGGATAGTTGACACACAGTATATCAAAACTCAAAATATTTCGTTTAACATATTCTTCAGCTTGGCGTTACTAATATTAAATAAATCACATTGGTTCTGAACTACATTATACAGCATGCACATTTGTATAATTGGTGAATTCCTATAGTAATTCGTACGGGTGTTATCAACATACAATGTTATAGGATGTCTAGTTCTATAAGACGGCACATAAAAATTTAAATTAGATATTAGGCTTGTATCATTAACCAAGTTATTCACTAGTTTATGCAAAAAAAGGACAGATGCTATTTTCCTACGATCCTCTAAGGTCTTAAGATTGTATGTTTTCATAACATCCGTTTTGGGTATATGCATTTGATAGACTCCAGTTGCCTTATATTGGATATATCTTAAAAACCTATTTTGTACCTTTTCTATACTATATTTATGGTTTTCATAGTATGGACTCCATACAACTGAGCCATACTCTAAAACACTTCTGACATACGCAACATATAGAACTCTTATACATTTAATATTTGTGAATAATCTGCAATTTCTTACTATAAATCCATACATTCTAGAGGCTTTTTTCGTTATTTCGGATACATGTGTTTTAAAGGTTAGCGCAGAATCGAAAATGACTCCCAGGTCCCGCATCTCCGTAACTCGGGCCAATGCCGTGCCATTAATTAAGTATTCATAATTTATTTTGATTTTCTTCCTGCTATAGCTAAGAACATAACACTTACTTATGTTGAAATATAATCGATTTTTAATTGTCCACTGATATAGTTTATTTAAATCCTCCTGGAGCCTTCGACAATCATTGACATCTTTAATCCTAATATAAAGCTTCAAGTCATCTGCAAACATTAATATATTGGATTGATTGACTACTTTCACTAGACTATTAATATATAAAAGAAACAACAATGGTCCAAGGTTAGAGCCCTGCGGAATTCCGGAAGTAGCCGCAAAATAATCAGAATTATATCCTCTAACAACCACTCGTTGATTTCTATTTTGCAAGTATGACTTGAAGAGTTTAACCATATTTTCATGAAATCCAAATTCGGACCGCAGTTTTTCTATGAGGATGGAGTGTGATACCTTATCAAACGCCTTCGCGAAATCAGTATATATTACATCTACCTGACATTTAGTGTCCAGGCTTTCAGCTATGTATTTCATAATATTACATAGGTTAGTAGTAGTAGACTTTTTATTTAAGAATCCATGTTGCCAATCCGTGATTTTGTTTATGACAAAGCTGTACACATACTTATATAAAACAGATTCATATATTTTAGCCGGGCATGACAGTATAGCAACTGGTCTATAATTTTGTATGTCGGATTTATCCCCTTTTTTGTATATAGGACATATTTTGACTTCCTTCCACACTCGCGGAAAGGTATTTGTCCGTAATGAAATATTAAACAGTGTTCTAAGAGGGTCAGCAATGAAACCTATTAAGCCTTTAAAAATGTATGCCGGTATGTTATCAGGTCCGACAGCTTTGTTAATTTTTAGGCTCCGAATACCATCACACACATCCTCATAACTAACCTGCTCGATCCCAAAAACCTCAGATATCTCCGGTCGAAGATCCCCAGGATTTTCCTTGACATAAACCGAACTAAAAAATGATGCAAATGCATTTGATATAGCCCTGCCTTCAGTGTACTCAACATCATCGATATGCATCTTGTTTGGAAATCCAGTGTCAGTCTTACTACCCTTGATATATTGCCAAAATGACCTTGAGTCCTCATTAATATCTACCTGAATTTTATTGAGATATTGTGCATGTGCAGCTTTTATGTCTCTTTTTATTTTGGTTCTAAGTTCTGCAAACTGATTTCTTATTTCCAGATCACCAGTCTTCTTACTTTTGATTCTTAATTTATCTTTAATTTTTATGTCCTTAATAATATTTTTATCAAAGTAAACAGGGTATTTCCGGCTGGGTATGCATTTTGGCACACATATCTCAAAAATAGTATTAATCTTATTATAGAAGTATTTCACAGCTAAGTCAGTGTCATTAAAGGATTCAAGATCACTCCAATCAGCACTCTGAAACAACTGATACATAGCCTCAAAGTCGGCTTTTCTAAAGTTGAATTTAGAGACGTTGTTACCGTTTTCCAAACATTTTTGCTTGGGACTTTTGAGTATCATTTCGATGCTAAGAGGGGGATGATGTTGATCAACATCGACAAAGCTGCATGTACTTTCATGCACATTACAGTTTAGGTTAGTTAAAACAATGTCCAATATATGGTTATTGATATTTAAAACACGATTCAATTGCTGACAATTAAAAAATTCAATAAAGTTAGACAGCATCTCTGTTTGACGATCCTTATACTTTTTTGTGTAGTAATCACTCAAATGTGTAATATTTAAATCCCCAACTATGATAAATTTATGTTCATAAAGAAATTCCAAGCTTTCCAGATAAGAAAAAAAATCATCCCGTTTAGAAGAAATACAGCTAGGTGTAATATAAACAACGAATACATATATGTAACTTATATCATTAATATATATCTTAACTCCTATTAGATCTATCTCGGGTATATTAAAATTCAGTTTCAATAGCGTACTTTTGTATGTCCTTTTGACCGCTAGTAAGACACCTCCACCACGCATATTGACTTCTCTGTTCCGATTTTTGTAAACCAGAAAGTTTTCAGGAAACAGCTCACCATCCAAAACATGATTTGATAACCAGGTCTCACTTAGTGCCACAACATCATTTTCATTTTCCGTTATCCATATATTATTGTACAAATCTGCGGTTTTACTGTTCAATCCACGCACATTTTAGTACGCGATATTAAATGTTGATTCTTCGTTCTGATCTTCCAAAACTGAGTTTGTCATATAATCATCATTAAAGTTGTTACTTGAGTTGATTAAAAATTTTCAGATGTTAAGTAATTTGTCATCTGTTGCAATTTTTTTATTCTTTGCATATAAACTGGACAGTTTGAGTCTCGAGCTGTGTGATTTCTATCTGATTGCTTTGATCGCTTGCAGTTTGGACAGTCATAGTTGGTTGCAGAGCAATCTGCAGCCCGATGTGCGTCTCCACATTTATAACAGCATTCTTTCCCTTTGCAATATTTAGCCACATGGCCAAATAGACAACAATTAAAGCATAGTGCGACATTTGTATATTCTTGTACATATGCTGGGCACATGTCAAACATAAGTGTGTTATTCCTTATAAGCCACTTAAATATTTCAGGGGTTGTTTGGAAAATCCAATTTTCCTTTGCTTTGTTCCTACATTCCCTTTTCGTGATAAATTTAAATCTATGCATAACGTCTTGGCCAAATTTATCGGCAATTTCATAGTTTTCCACAATAAGTTCGTTAACAAATTCTTCAGTTGAGTATCCCTTAAGAATGCCAGTTATCATTATCATTGGTTCTGTATTTGTAATATTCTTGACTTCGATATCCTTGATCACCCTGGATAAATTATCGTTTAGCTTTTGTTGTTGAGCTGCATTTTGGCATTCAATAATGACACTCCCACTGGGTAAAGGTTTGACGGTTTTAAAAGTTCCATTCACGCCCGTAGCTTTAATATTATTTT
Source organism: Barypeithes pellucidus (assembly GCA_963991005.1). Classification (NCBI taxonomy): domain Eukaryota; kingdom Metazoa; phylum Arthropoda; class Insecta; order Coleoptera; family Curculionidae; genus Barypeithes; species Barypeithes pellucidus. The sequence goes on from OZ022556.1 coordinate 64,034,105, forward strand.
TTATTTCCTTTATGACAATTCTTGGGTCGTCCTGTCCTCTTATTTTTACGATAGTTTCATGCTTTGGTTTTTGTGGTGGAGTTCTCCACTCAGACTTATCCAATGTAGCTGTTGGATTGTTACTAGCTGGGATATATTTCAATGCTTCACTGAAAGATGTTGTTAAATTTGCGCAACGCAACAAATCGGAAAGATTTTATCAATTTCTGTTTTGTTTCCATTTCCGGCAACACTCTCGGTGGCTATAGGAGTATAGGCATAAGTCAAACATTTCTTTAAAAAAACTTATAGTATAGTCGATAGTCTCTTCCGATTGTCCCAGGCCAATATTTACGTTTTTTTAGGGTGTGAGTATGTGGACTGCGGAAAAGAAATTTGGCTGTTGGATTAAATTTCTCCCCTCTTGGAGGTTAGGTTTTTTTTTCTTTTAAAGATTTTTCGATGACAGCTATAAAAGCAAAAGTACATACTATTTACAATTTTTTACGGCAAAATAATTAGTAATTACCTTTGTTCGGAAAACTGAGGTTCAAATTTCAAAACAAAATAAAAAATATATAAAAAAATAATGATACTACAGCGCAGCGTTGCCAGGTATCTCGTGAAATGTCACCAGATCTGTTGATTATTTTGTGATTTTATGAATAATCTGGTGTACAATGAAAAACTTTTTAAAAAAGTCCGTTTTCGGGTGTTACCAGCTTCGTTTTGGGGAGGTATATTTTATAAATCACAAAAAATCACCAGATCTGGTAAAATTTCACCAGATACCCGACAACACCGCTACTTCGGCACCGTTCGATGGTGGGGATAAGGGGTAATGACGTAAACGGTTCTGATTGGTTAGGATGGTGTCGCTGGCGACAGTACGTAACTCTGAGAACGCGGCTTTAGATTGGTTACAAGTCGAACTGCCGACCGGCAAGGTCGCATTTTAATCTAATTACTTTATCGTACCAGTAAAAAAATGTATAACGCTTGAAAATAAATTTTTATAAAGATTTCTTTTTAATCACAATAAAGTGCATTGCTAAAACGGCACAGTTTCTTCTAACAAAAATAAATAATATCCAATCCAGTAAGTGGTTTCTTCTGTCACAAGCAAACAATTTTGCTGGTATAGATAGAAAATATGCCATCCCAACTAAAATAATCCTAGCAAAGATTTTTTAGTTGGAGGTTTTCTCAGTATGTAATCCTTCATATTCAACTTTCAACGGTTTATCGGTATAACTGGGTTCGGACTGACCTGGAAAGTCATGGAATTTAAAACTGGCCATAAAAATCCTGGAAAAGTCATGCTATTTAAAACTGGTCATAATAAACCTGGAAAAGTCATGGAATTTCGTAATTGTACCCAAAATCCTGGAAATTTGATATGGCATCCTGGAATCCTTTAACGTATTTTTTTTTCACTAAATTGAATTCCATATACGTTGCGACCATTTACTCTTAGTTAGAGAGAAGGTGACAATAGGGGGTCCGTAAAGTGCAATATCAGTAATTTGGTTTTTCGTGGAGTTTAGGTCCCCCTCTACAACTTTTATATCTGATGAAATGCCGTAGAGCGTTGCTGAGAGGCGCTGTACCGCTTTAGATAGGAAATTGTCAATAAATTCAAAATTATATCATGGGAAACACATTTTCTGACAAGTCAACCCTTGCATATGCTTTTCCGAGCGTGTAAAAGAAAATGAATAAAAAAATTATAAAGGCTCAAATGGGTCCAAGTGGGCTTAATCGATTTGTATTCACATGGAGATGACTCGTAAACAATTTTCTGATAAAAAGAATATTGCGAAAGTTATTACTCCAGTCCCGCTTTTCTCTCTGTCATACCTTCCGGTACATAATATTATCAGAACTCCGCCTAGCTAGGTGCGATTCTTCTGAAATTTTTTTTGCACAATATTTGGGTGTCAAGTAATGTAGTGTGATAATTTTCTGACATGTCACGATCGTTTTACGAATTTCCTCCGAGGAGATTTTTTAAAAATTAAATTCCAATAATGAAATGGCGAGACCTGGAACGACAAAAATGTTTTCACATATTCTTTAACATATCCATTCTAGAAAGTTTCAACTTCAAATTCCCTTTTTTTCTTTCTAATTTTAATTTTTTTTTACAAGCTCGGAAAGTATATGCAAGGGTTGACTTGTCAGAAAATGTGTTTCCCATGACTTTGGGGTCACGCAGATGCTGTAAATTCATTTTCAGACATGGCTCGATATAATTTTGAAATTATTGAGAATTTCCTATCTAAAGCGGTACAGCGCCTCTCAGCAACGCTCTACGGCATTTCATCAGATATAAAAGTTGTAGAGAGGACCTAAACTCCACGAAAAAACAAATTACTGATATTCCACTTCACGGACCCCCTATTGTCACCGTTTCTCTAACTATCTCTTTTTGTTTAGTTTTGATAAACCATAATACACGGTTGGCAAAAATAATGGAACACCCTAATATTTTCATAACCATGTATATTTTCGAAAAACGCTGGGACCCGTCAATCTTATTTTCAACTTTTACCAATTTTGAGATTTTTTTAGTATTCTTCAAAAAGAAACGCCAACTTTATTTTTTTAAATAGAGTACTCCAAATTTTAATCGATTTTTGAGTTCTACTTGAAATTCTGAATATTTTTCATGTAACATACCCTATTTAGATCTTAAGCTGTTTTCGAAATCTAAACACGATTCGATGATCAGAGATAGGAAGAAAATATGTAAAATTATTACCTTTATTGTAGTAACCTGGTAACAAACCACAGTATTATACTTATGTAGCTACTGTCATTTTAACTTAAGTGACATTTATTTATTTCCATGAACATTGTCATCTTGGTTGTATTGTGATATCTCGAAAACAGCTCTGAAAATCGAAATCGGGTATGTTACGTGAAACTATTCAGAATTTCAAGTAGAAATCAAAAATTAATCAAAATTTGGGGTATTCCATTTAAAAACTAAAATTGACGTGTGCTGCGACTGTTTGAACAATCCTGTATAATACTGAACATTTGAAAAGTGAAAAATATCCGAGCGTTTTCGAAAAAATACGTGGTTATGAAAATTTTGGAGGTGTTCCATTCATTTTAACAACCGTGTCTATGGCAATCTGGAAAAGTCATGGAATTTTACAGCTGTTGAAAAGTCCGAACCCTGTATAATTATTTTTTTTAAAGTTTCGTAGCAATTTAGTTCAGAACTATTTTTTCACAATTGTTTTTATTTAGACCCGCCAAGCCGCCGCCGCCGCTGCTGCTATCTATAGTCAACAAGGCATGCCTCAAAATATGTACTACCAACCACAGTATACCAATCCCAAACAAGCCCAGGTTCTAGCCAGTAATTTTCCAGTACATCCGGATGTCAGATTTAAGAGGCTTCCGTTTTACGATATCATTGGTAAGTGATGTTAGAAAGATCCGGGGTGAATTACCCACACTGGATTTTTCAAAATAATTTTAACTGATCAAAAATAGATTCTAGAGTTTTAGGGCAGAGCAGTTTACGTCCTGATGCGTCTAATCGTACGGGGTAACGCATCAAATCTAGATGCTTGTAAATTTCCCAGCATTTCTTATACAAATTGAATTAAATTTTTCATGCAAAAGCAATTAGAGATATATCTGCTTAACAAAAAAATTACCAGTTCTTCTAAGTTATATTGCCGAAAAAAGGTTTAGTAAACAATTAATGCGACTTTTTATCACTTGTGGCTTTTTCTACATTAAAAATCAAAATGATATCAACAAATAAAGTCTATAGTACAGAGTTGTCCATTTTTGACACTTTAGCTGGGCATCTCAGTTATTATTGAACTTGATAAAAAAATTGAAAAACTGATGTACAGTTCTATGTCCACCAATAATTATCCCCCCTCATGACATTACACTTTTTTGGGACACCCTGTGTAAACGAAAATATTTTCCTGAAACGCATTCTAAGGTAGAAGAAGGGGGGGTAAGATGCAGGACCCTGTATAACACACAATATATTTTATTATTCAAATAATTGAACAATTTCAATTTTTCTATTAAATCTGTGCATTATGACGTAAGAAGCCGAAATAAATATTCCTATTTTTCTGAAACTAGGAACCAATTTCTGATTTATAAACTTGAACTGACTCGAACATGTACATCAGGTTTTCAAGTTCAATAATAACCGAGATACCCACCAAAAGTGTCAAAAATGGATAACCCTGTACAGAGTGCTACTCAATTATCTATTGATTTAATTGATTAACTTAACAAAATAAAAACTAGGTCTGGCTAATGTATCTGAACGATTTTGTATTTATAATGTTATGTAAATGAATAGATAATTGAGTAGCACTCAATTGTTTATAAAACGTTTTTTCGACAATATAACGTATTTAAAAGAAAAGGCAATTTATTTGTTACTGTGTCTAACCCAGTAAATTGAAGAAAAATAACCATAAATGACGCTTTGAATTACTAAGCGGAATATACACTTTATATGAAATCTCAAAATTTACGTGGCCGCTCCTGAAGCCCTTCGCAATCAATATTTTATTGAGGCAGTCTCCAGGTTCAAAAGAGGTTAGCGCATTATATGCGATGTTGTCATATTGCAACACATAATTATAAACGCACGTGTTCATTTTTTGACAACAAGGCGTCTTTGACGCGCGCTATCACTTCTTTTCAAACTTTTTAGACAAAGAAAACTACAATTTTAAGGTACATATCTCTTATATTCGATCGTATTTTAAAATAATCCGTTTTATAATTAAATTCCATAAAAAAATAAAACACAAAAGGTATGTTTTTCAACAGAACCAACAGTAGATAATATCACACAAATTTGAAATCACGTCACAACATTTATTATTATGAATTATTTCACAACAAAAAAAAATCGGGCAATACAACTAATAAAACGTTTAAAATTCGTATACGCCAAGCACGTGGCACCCTCGACGTCGTGGAGCCAACGTCGTTCCACTCCCGAGTCTCGAAACATACTTAAGTATGATGCGGCGCGCGGCCGGTATTCAAGCTACGGCGAGACACGCGGTGTGATCTGACAACACTCGGTATACTCTAGTGACCCACATTGTTGCTAACTGAATCCAGATGGAACGGGGCAACAGTATGTGGGTAAAAAGGGTTTTTACCCACATAGATATTCGATTTAAAAAAAAATATGTAGACTTTCTCTAGGACACCCAAGGAGTCACCTATTTAAATATTATAAGTCATTTCCATAACACCCTGTATATCTAATTGGTTTTCATGCACTACCCCGTCCAATTAGTCGTATCAGCCCGGAAACTATTCTGCTCTAGAATCAATCAATCAATCAAAAAATACTTTATTGTATGAAGAATATGAATTCTTATTTACAAAGCTCCTAAAAGTATTTAAAAAAATAAAAGTATAAATATAGACATAAAGACTAAAAAAATAAAAGGGTCAAACTTAAAATGGCAAAATCAAAATTCGAAAATTTTCGCTCGCTTAAGAGGTATGGGGAAAAATCAACAAATTGACAATTTCTAAATTACCCCACATTTTCCCAGTTAAACGAGATACAGAAAAATGTTTTATACAGAAGTTTATTCATAACGATTGTAGAACAATCTGCCATTTTCAGAACAAGTATACAAGAAAGTTATCGGACCTAACCTCTCTTTTTTAAATGGGACACCATGTATACTTTTATCTAAAACGCATTTTAAACACTCTTTTCTTATAACACACCATGGATGATAGATATCATATAAAATTTTTTACAATTTGGCATTAACTGGCATTTCAATAGCCCTTTCGTCATATTCAATCGAAAGTCTCATGGAAAAATTCCTCCATACTATAATAGGGTCTCACAACCAGAACCCTTACCAAACCCCTCCTAAATGCTTTTATACCTTTAATCCGTCTCAAAGCGAAGGGAATATGGTTAAATATCTTTTTTTTTAAATCTGTATTCTATTAGTTAAAACAATAAATGGTTCATTATTAAGGAAATAACTAACAGCTTATTAAATAAGATGTGAATTTTTGAATAATCGAGAATTAATTGGCGTGGTGTATTTTAATTTTATATTATTACTGATTTTTATACATTCCTCAACATCATATGTGGATTATTTTGGAACCATAGAAATTTAAGACATTGTTGAGACAGGTAAACAACATAAGATTGCGTAACTGATCCTTCAAATTTACAGATGCAAATAAAGACTATTGCAATTTTCATTCTGGTTGTTCGTGGTGGAGAAATTTTTGGGCGGAATTTGTCTATTTTTGACGTGTTCGGGATCAGGATCGTTTCGGCAACAACAAGTCATTATTTCCATTATTGTTTTAAATTAATTGAATATTTATTTCAAGCTTCAATAGAAAATAACATTGAACATCTGAAATCTGAACATGGATGTTGTTATCGATATTTCATACCGCAGACATCGATATCAAAATATTGACTATTGTTAACGAAACGATGGTTTTGAAACATCGCTCAACTCTAGTTAGAACATTTTAACATACTACTTGTTAACAAAACTGACAAATTGTTAAAATATTTTTTGTTTTTGGTGATATAGTATTAATTAATAACATTTAACCAAAATAGTTTTATTTTCGGAAATAGAGCGGATAATATAAATATAACCAATTTTTTAGCTGACCTCATTAAGCCCTCAACGTTAGTCCCCCAAACCAATCAGAGAATACAAGAGCAGCCATTTTATTTTCACCTCACGCCACAACAAGCGACAGACATTGCCAGTTCCAGAGATATGCGACCGGGAGTCAAATGTGATTACATCAAGCAGGTACAGCTTAGGTTTTGCCTTTTGGAGACCACTTGCGAGCAGGAAGACTGCTTTCCGCCCCAAGTCATGGTCAAAGTCAATAATAAGCTGTGTCCCCTTCCAGTAAGTAAACTCTTTTACATTTTATTTATTTAAAAAAAACTATTGATATTTTCTTTTGGTTAATATAAACTTTAACAGCCATATTTACTGAAGAGTCCTAAATTTAAAACTTGTTAGTTTATTACTAGACCGGTACTGAATTTTTAGACTAATCATTTCAAAGCTATGAACTGGAAATGTTTACTATTGTACTTTGATAACTAGATATCATTTTCAAAAACTGACTTATATAAATAAAACGGCCAATACTCCATTCATAAAACTGAAAGTGAACCTGTGATTGTGTGAAATGTTATTGAAAATCAGTAATGGGTGGAAGAGAGAACTACATGCTTCTTTGATGAATGGCAACAATGCTGAAGTCTGGTTATATCCAATGACGTTTAAATGGTTATGGACCGGCCTTTCTCGTTTACCGTAAGTTCGTTTCTTTGCGGCCAATATTAGAAAGAAAGGTTCGAGAAAGAGGCGTATAATTTACATTGAGATTCTGTACGTTTCGCTTTTACCTATTCAAAAAGTGTAGTTTCGAATATTAGTTATTTATAAAAAAGATAGAAATATTTATGGCCTTTTTAAATCCACTTTTTATATACAGTGTGTCCAAGGATCGATTTAACTAAATATGTTTAGCATCAATATTTTTGGTGTATTCATTACTCAATGATACTTTCCAGATAGAAAAGTGTAGATTGTCATATTTATCGCTAGAGTATCTTGCAAAATCCCAATTAAAAATTTGTTAATTTGACAATTACAACTGGTTTAAGGTTAATGTGCAATTGCTGGCCAATTAGCAAGGAGGGAGAAACGGAATGAGAGAATATTCTCGTAAATTCTACAGTGTTGTTAATTCGCAGTCATGGTTTATATATTTTGTTTGATTTGTGTTTTTTTTTGCGATTATTGGTGCGAAATCGTCTTTATTATAAACAATCGTGGTGCATTCATGTGTAGTTTGTAAAAGAGTGGATCATTTAAATGATCATTTATCTTTTCATCGGTAAGTATGGTTATGTTTTAATAATTAATCATCTGATAAGCCAGTGGTGTAGGATTCGAGTCTTGCATATTGAAAAATCGTCTGCAAATTGAAGCTTTATTTATTGTTATATTATTGAGTTAATATTAATATATACGTTATTTAGCAGTTGGCTAGTAAAAAACAAAACAGGTACAGTACATATTTACAAATATTGTTTAGAAATACTAAATTGCACACTTGCGTTAAGCCAACTTTTAGGCACTCGTTCGGTTTGCAACACGCTTGTGTTGTAAACTCCTCACTCTTATATAAAACCTGTCTTCACACACTGCAAACGTTGTTTAAATACAGAAAAATAAAGATGTGAAATATTTTACTCGTTTCTTGTGTATTTCATTCCCATGTACATTAACTTCATAATCTTCTTTTGTGAAGGGTTTCTCACAAATAACTGTTGTATCACGTGGACTATAAGTTTTCCTTCTTAAGGCATGTAACCAAGTTTGCCATAGGCTATGATCTTTTGGTATCCTAAAGAAATGGATAAACATTAGGTACGTTCTTAAACAATAGTGATGCAAACTCAAAATGTACCAACCTACTCTGTAATCGGATGTCCATAACCTTTTAAACGTCAATGGATATATCGGAGGTGCTTACATATTAAAACATAACCATACTTACCGATGAAAAGATAAATCCTTATTTAAATGATCCACTCTTTTACAAACTACACATGAATGGACCATGATTGTTTATAATAAAGACGATTTTTCACCATTAATCACAAAAAAAAGTCACGAATAAACGAAAATAAACAATATTTTATAATAATGGCACTATTGCAACACTGTTAGAATATGGTTCATTTGGATATCCCCTCCTAACTCTTTGGCCACACCCAGTGTACATGATCGTATAATAAAATAGTAACCGACGTTGCCAGAGTGCCGTTGAATTAGTTTAGATTCATTTGATACTTTTAAGTATAATAATATTATTTTAAAGATTTTCTCATCCTTTTCACAGTTTAAATTATTTGGAAATAGATTTATTTTTAGAGCAATTGTGGATTAACCTTAACCCAGGTGTAATTGTCAAATTAGCAAATTTTTAATTGGGATTTTGCAAGATACCTTAGCGATAAATATGACAATCTGGCTATGCTGCAATCACAACAGGAGGGTGGGGAAAGCATTTTTGCATTTGTTGGATAGCCTAGGCCTAGAAATATAAACATTTCTATCTGTAGTTTGTAAGATATTTGGTAACGACGGTCCCTTGTCGCACTGCTTATAGAAAATCCTGCACCATTTATAATTTTATTAGGCAGGCCGCACATCTGAGATGTCTCACATTTCTGCCGCAACATTTGTGGCTCGACATATATTGCCCTACTTAACATGAAAGGTTCTAACTGCAAAGTTTTACTTTTTTCACTTCTTGGAGTCTCTCACATTTGACAAGTGTGTGCGAAATGAGGACGTCCTACCTAGACGTTAAGCACTATATTACATGTCTAAAAGATTTGTCCTAAGTGCATAAAACACCACTCTTGCTAGCATAAATTGTCCGATCATAATATCCTGAATGAATATGTTCTATCTGGTTGTAAAAATTGCACTTTGGACATTTTAAACTAGTAAGAAGTCCAGGAGGTTGGTTACTCCAGACAATGTTCTCCAGTATATTTAAAAGACTGCATAATAATTAACCCGACCAAAAATTAATTCAAAATAACAAAAAATACATTAATATAATCACCCTTTGATAAAATACATACATACAACATAATCAAGCTATTTTGCAAATTTATATTTACCCCTGTATGACTAGCTTGTATGTACGATAGGATTTGTATGATACACACCGCCCGTAAAATTCATTTTACAAAATTTAATCCCTACAAAAAGAATACGCTAGCAATATATCGATCTGTCGTGTGGTAAAGTTTTTGGGGTTCCTTATTGCAACTACCTTAAGTAAGGTTTATTTTATACTTTTTTTCATTTCAGAATCCAATACCAACAAATAAACCAGGTGTAGAACCAAAACGCCCTCCACGACCGGTTAACATAACTCAAATGGTTAAATTCAGTCCGACTGTCGCCAACCAGATTACTGTCTCGTGGGCAGCAGATTATGGCCGAGGATATGCAATGAGCGTATCACTTGTACACAAACTGACATCCTCTGATTTGCTCCAGAGACTGAAGAAGAAAGGGGCGAAACAGGCCGACCATACACGAGCACTAAGTAAATATATATTTTTTGTTGCCGTCATATATAGAAAGGTGACATACATTGGTTGTTTTTTTATAATCGCGGAATAGATTAGTTCGCTGTGGAAAACGGGCATTATATTGTTCTTTTTCTTTGACTAGAAACGTCTCAGCTACTTATATTTATTTTGAAGAAACCCGAACATAAAAGAGTACCCCTGTGGAAGAACATATTTGAAGATGAAATTTTGCAAACTGGCTCATAAACGAGCAAATTTAAAAGAACTTAAAAACTTAATAGACATTTTATGTGTAATAAAGATTGAACAATAATTAAGAGACCATTATATGTAAAAACCCGAACAAACCCTTTGTTTATACTGTTTAATTGACTGCTTTTAGCAATTTACAATTCTTCACACGTAAAATTTGGAAAAGAATTACCAAAATTCAAAACTATCCTCTCTGACCTTTGGTTTAAAATAATGTCGGGTTGTAGAAAGATTATAAACACTAATTTACACCCTTGATTGCGACATCAATAGCCCCCCATACACCAACATATAAGTTGGACCGATTTGATCCGTTCGGATTTGGCCTGCCAATTAGGCTCGGCACGTACCAAAACTCTCGTCAATTTTGGGCAGTCGAATTTAGCTCGCCGACTTAATCACCCGATTAGATTTGCCTGATTAAATCGTCTCGTTAATGGGACAGAATTCCCTGTTTTATGACAGTTTTGGTTTGGCTCGCGATCTTTTGGAATTCCCGAAAGATTTAACCCCGGTTTTAGACCGACTTAGCAATTTATTTGTACTAGTGAGTTTTAAAAATGAATAACATTCGTAGATGACGCGCTATAGCTTGTGCCATGGCGTATGTATTTATTGCCAATAAAAAAATAAAAAAAACGAAGCGGGTAAAGAAAAATGGAGTTCTCACACGGGACAGTTTTTTACTAAATTCAACAAATCTTTCATATGCCCTGCCTTGTTTTTCAAATTTTTGTTCGTGTAAAATGTTTGCATTCAACATTGGTAAATGTTAATAAATTTGGTTATAAATTCTTTCGACATGTAACGTGAATCGGCAGACATGATTTATAATTATTATTTTAAATTTACATTTCAAATTGGTCAAACTAAGTTGGAAGACTTGGTACGCGCCGTCCGCCAATACCTAGCGATCTACTGATGAGTTCCGGCCTGCTGATTTCATCCGGGGCCGATACTAAACGGCCCGATGAAGCTCGGCTCGCCACATACACACAAAGTTTTATCCGCATATTTGGCTCGTGGCATATCAAATTTGTTAAGATATCCGCTGGTGTATGGCCCGCTAATGACTCTAAAGTTGGGCAGTAGTATAACTACAAAAGTAGTTAACTATGTAGTTTAAAGCTTGGGTTAATCACAGCTTGCCAAGCAGGCACTATTTTATGTGAAGGTTTAGCCAAATATACTTAATGTTTTTCTAATAAGAATAATAATAACAATTTCAAATATGAACAATTTTCAAATTTTTCACACCGTGATTCCTTGCTTCTCGAGTATATAATATAACTTTATTATTAACCGCTAGAACTTCACGAAAATAAATATTGATCAGCTTATGACTCTCGTATCTTTCTAACCTGCCAAGAAGCGGCATATTTTTAAATTGAATTGTTGCAACTTAGATGGCTCTGATTGCTAATTTCGGATCCTCGTATTAACTACTTTCTTTATAAAAGTAAAGTATTCTTGCCACTTTTTTTTCTCTTAGTACTTATGCTCGATTACTTTAAATCTGCATGAAATATTCGCTAAAAGTAGTTGAATACTCACTCAGTCATAACTACTAGTTTTATGTTTTTTTTATCAAAAATTACATTTTATTTTTCCTTATTTGATATTGAAATCCTTTTTATCTATTTTTGTAAGTATTGCATTGTTTTATAAGCCATAACGCTGCGGGTTAGTTTTGTAGTTAAAAAAGCAGTTACCACTACTAACCTCTAGTATTCGGGGGTTAGGTTAAGGGTATAAAAACCGCTACTATGTTTAAGTAGTTTGCCCAGTTCTGTCAATGACATTGACAGAACTTATTTACTCACGATCAAAGTAGTTTGGTTAGCAACTCCAGAAATCCAAATGTTTCAAAATTTTTTATGACTATGCCATTTAGTCATAATGTTGCCGGGTTAGTTATATATAACATATAATAATAATCTTTCTGCAACCCGACATAAATGTTCTAATGCCAATTTGTATACATTTGATTATATAAGATTATCTTGGTCACATGAGACAAAAATGTTGTTAATTGTAAGAAACCGTTATAAATATGGTAACATTTAATTTTTTTACTATCTTGCATTTCTCCCCCCTCCCCTTAAATCGGAATTTTCGTTTATTTTTACGATATTATCATCGGAGAAACATATATTATTATTTTTAATCTTCCCCCAACACCCTCAAACCCCCTAAACCGCAGATATTTTCAGTTGCACCTTACTCAGGGCTCTTTAAAGACTAATAAAAAAATAGTTTGTTCGTAATCCATCGCGAACTTTTCTATATTTTGCCAGACACAAATTGTTTTAAATAATTTTTAATTTATTTTAACCTCTACGAAATATATGAAATAAAAAATACTAGTGTAAATATATTTAATTTGAAAATTTTATGGGATTCTACTCACCACCAGCCATAGGCTCCTTAATAGTTTTTCAAAATTTTCAGAAAAACATAACGGATTTTTTGGAACATTCCAATTTAATTGAGACACCACACTAGAAAAACCAACTTTGAACTGAAATACTTTTAAGGTTGGCCATGATATAAGTATAACGGGTGATTTATGATACTCTGGTTGTTACTTAATTTAATGTTAATAATTTTAAGACATAATTCTAGCATCGGTTTTAACGAGTATTAACCACCTTTTACCTGCAATTACCCTTGTGTGCTTAGTATACAACGTGTCCAAGATAAGGAGGGCCAGTACAGGGATCTCGGAAACCGTAAGAGATACGAAATCGGTTAAGTGCCTAATAATATGCCGTTTAGAAAGTTTTAAAATTCCGGAGATATCCGGAAGAAACGAAATTCTGAAAAATGGTTTTATTGTTTTCCTGGTTTTTTTTGAGATCGAATTCTAAAGTAAATTGCACTTTTGCATTGCCACTTTTTCCGCTCAATCTAACAGCGTTAATTGTTTTGTAATCCGACGAGTCCATATTTAATAATAAACCACAAATAAGTGAACAAAAATCATTCCATAACGGTAATAAAACGAACAACGAAAAAAGTAAGGAACTACATAATCAGGTGTTCAAAATGATTTCCGTTATTCTCTAAGCACAAATAACATCTTCTAACTGCCACATAACAGTTTTTTTGAGATAAAATAAAACATGCGATAGAATGTCAAACTTTTCAGCATTTGTAAATTTATGTTCCATATTTTCTTGAAAATATAGAACCTCTTAAAACGCTCTCAAACGATCACATGGAAATATCAAGTGAAACAAATCACGCGTCTCCATCTTAATTTTTTGTTTCAAGCGCCTACCTTTCTTTTAAATTCCGAATCAACAGAAGTTTGAAATAATGTTTCTGTATTTTGTTCACTTATTTGTGGTTTATTATTAAATTATTTGTTATTTATTGAACTAGTCCAACATAAGTAAAAATTTAGAGCTTACTTTTATGAGATATTATTTATAAAATTAGGAGAAATACAGGACCGTATCACAAAATTTCCTGATGTTGTTCAAAAATCCCTCGAAACGTCATTAAACCACAATGTGTCATACATCGTTGCATTCGGAAGAAAAAAAGATCTCAAATTCCAATATCAGAAAAACAGGACCGTATTTAAAAAAAGAAAGTTGATAATGGCCCTTCGAAGACGACTCGTCGGATTACAAAACAATTAACGCTGTTAGATTGAGCGGAAAAAGTGGCAATGCAAAAGTGCAATTTACTTTAGAATTCGATCTCAAAAAAAACCCAGGAAAACAATAAAACGATTTTTCAGAATTTCGGGTTTTGTGAACTACTCGGAATTTTAAAACTTTATAAACGGCATATTATTAGGCACGTAAATGCGCAACTTTACCTCCATTTATTTAACCGACTTCGTATCTCTTACGCTTTCAGAGATCCCTGTACGGCCATCCTTATCTTGGACACGTTGTATTATTGAACATCAATGCATTTTAAATGAGAAAACTTAACTGAGTTTAAGCCGGCCATTTGCGAATTGCAGGCTGAAAGAGTCGATAACAGTGACTCATTATAAATAAACTCAAAATAAACTGTTTTATTTTAATAGGCGGGTTTTCCTCAAAAATATGTTAGAAATTAGTTTTGAATATTTTGTGACTAGGTTTTATTACAATTTAGTATAATTATTTTTATATTCTTATTTATTTCAGTCAAAGAAAAACTTAGCGACGATGGAGACTGCGAAATTGCCACCACAAGTTTAAGGGTATCGCTAATGTGCCCCTTAGGGAAAATGAGAATGAGCACTCCGTGCCGACCGCAAACTTGCGGACATTTGCAATGCTTCGATGCATCATTATTCCTACAAATGAATGAGCGTAAACCTACGTGGAACTGTCCTGTCTGTGATAAACCTGCATTGTATGATACTCTAGTCATCGATGGGTAAGCTCATCTAACTTAAAACTAATTTTTTACATAATGGTTAGCCATAGAGATGTTAAATTCGCGTAATTGCATTACAACTGGAATTACGTACCGTATTTTACATACGATCTATTTATTAATTTTAAAGCACAATTTGGGTTTAATATTTCCTTCAACAGTGTCTGTCAAATTGTATCGTAATTTTAATAAAAAATCTATATTGAAAGGAGAGCGTTCCTACACAATGCGTACTTTTGTTGAAAACAAACAAGGCGACCTTGTTTAATGTGCTCTAAGTGATTACTAACATTGATAGCATGTTGTTTGCTATTTACGGTAGTGGTCGTAGGTAATGGTATATTACAATACAAGTACGGGAGGTACGTCGTTACCGCATGTGCGTGATGTTTAACAAAACGAGCCGAAGGCGAGTTTGGTGTATCGCGCAAATGCGGTAAAGACACCTACCGTAAGTGTATTGTACGATATTTTTATCTACAAGCGTGTTTTAGGGAACCAATATTAAAAACTAAAAGAGCATTGTTTTAATTTACCGTTAGCCGTTATCAACAATGCATTAATATCAGGTTGCTAGGGAAATAAATTATAAAAATTTAATGGTTTATATGACATGTAATTACTTACGGCATTAGTGCGGTAAAGTGCTACTTACCGTACTCAAATCAGTGCGGTAAGTAGTTATTTACCGCACGCGAATAGATTAAGATGTTTATATGAACTCTCACAAGCTATAGTTTAGAAAAAGAGTCAGTTTCTTTTTATCTTCTTTTTATTAACACCAACAAACAATAAATTGTTTAATCGGTATTAACTCTTTAACTTTCTGCGAAAGCTCTAGTCTCGACTCTTCTGACATTTATTCTCCGTCACTTTCTTTATCGGAGATGCTGGTGCTGCTGCATAGGTCAACATTTACGTCTGTCGTGTTTTTTTTCACTTTCGTGTTAATTATTGAAGGTTCAGGTACTTCCAAATCAGTATCAGGATTTCCTATCTGTTTTTCTTTATGATTGGTATTTGTTTTTTTGGGCATGCGAGGAGAATCTGCTTACAGACACATGCACCTGGAGTGCAAAGTAGTGTCAGGATGGCTCTGTTTCTCTGAGGGAGAAACCTATTCCTCTGATGGAGAGACCTATCTCTCTGAAGGAGAGACACCGACCGACTAAACCCGCCGTATTGTGTTAGTGCCGTTTGGCACTCTTACACGCTTATGAGTGGGTGTTGATGTCACCAAGAGCCATTTCTGGCCTTTGGCGACCAGATGTTTTGTGTGTGTTGTTTGTGTTGTGTGTGTGGTTGTGAAGTTGATTGGTATTTGTTAGTTCTTTTTTGTTTTGGTCATGTTTTATGTTAACTTTGATGTTCTAGCGATACTAAGTGGATTTGGTTTGTAGATATGATATGAAAAATATGAAATACCTTCCTGTTGCTGCTGATAAACTTATAATAGCTATAGCAACATCTTTCAAATATTTTTTGAACATATCCCTTGCCACAAGTTACTGTGTTTGATGAGACTCAAATAAATTTTTTCGCCCAAAGATCGGGTTTTGCTATGTATTGTGTTAATTCTGAAAGAATTTGTGCGTTATTGACTTTAAACATAGTACTCCTTCAATTATATCTGTAATACAGCATAATGTATAATTTTTACAGCCAGTTTCACGTTTTCTGCAAAAATCCAAAATATATTTTGCTTTTCCATACGAGACTGGCAAGGCTGGTACAG
The DNA here is from genome assembly GCA_963991005.1 of Barypeithes pellucidus. Classification (NCBI taxonomy): domain Eukaryota; kingdom Metazoa; phylum Arthropoda; class Insecta; order Coleoptera; family Curculionidae; genus Barypeithes; species Barypeithes pellucidus. The sequence continues at coordinate 64,050,619 of OZ022556.1, forward strand.
AATTATCAAACACAATCTTCACAACCTCTACTCACTCAAAGTGAGCATATCTCTTTCTAATATTGTAATCCACTTTAAAATGGGCTTTGGCAGGCTACTTAATTTTTCCACTTTAATCCAAAATATGTCATTATCTAAAATATAGATATTTTAACATTGTGATTAAGATTTGGGGAAATATCATCAGAAGTTTTTGGAAATATTGTCTGCAATAATGCCAACTTTCTAAACAATTAATAATGCTACTCCATCTAGTAACAATGGGCAGTTTCAAGCTTATGAATTTATCAGATTTTTGTATTTTTTTAAATTATTCAGATCCGCGGTAGCCCCTCAAACTAAATACATATCGACGAAGGTCAAGCAAATATGACGTAATCCGAATATTCAACCGAATTATCGCGAAAATTCGCATTCTTCTCTTGGAAATATTCGCAGCTCACATTTCTACTTAGCCACCTGGAAAATCACCCAGAGGCCATTTGAGTTCATTCAATAAGAGAAGAGTCGACCTTAAAAGTTATTTTTTTTTTATGTTCAAGCGCCAGCACTATAGGGAAATAGAGCCTTTAAGGCGCTCTGGGAGTGGTGCGTGTGCGGATAAAGCGACTAACGTTGGTTTTGAATTGTTGGAGGTTATATTCGTTGGGAACCACCTCCTCCAGATGAAGGAATTCTTAAATAATGAAATTCGAGGAGTACTAAGCTAAACCACATATGGATGAGTGGCAGCGGTTCGTCGTGTAATCCTGTTATTCGTCGGTAAAAGAGAGTCAAATCATCAACCTCTCTTCCATGTTGTAGGCTGTTGAGGTTCTTGGCTCGCCATTCGATGGAATCCAGTAGCCGAGTATCTTTTGGTGCAGAATTCTAGACATGAGAACAGTGCTCTGGGCTTTGTAGAGTGTCAAAAAATGTAGAGGTGTATACAACATTTTTGTCCAGCAAAGTACACCAAGTATCTGCGAAGCTGTCTTTGCGATTGCCACAGCGTGGTTGTGCCAAGACATATTTCCTCCCAGATTGACGCCCAGCAAATTAATAGATGAAGCCAGTGGAATTGCGTGACTATATCCGATTCTGCAATGTTAACCTTTCCTTGAGATAGCTAGACAACATGCACAGAATCTACGGGACGGGACGTACCATAAGATCACTGTTTGAGTCCTTCATGAATTAGAAGGAGTCCATTGGAATGAATTCATGGAGTTTTCAGTTTTACCTGACAAATATGCCAAAATATGAGCTTTAGAATTCGTTAAGACAAACCACCTATGGCATTCTTAGCCACCCTATAATTATAAGATCGTAGATTCCTCTGATACTAAATGATTTCGACCCTCTCGAGAATCGCTCCATTTCAATTATCAGTATCGCGAAAGAGAAATTATGTGCGTTCGACTTACCTTAAGGAAAATAAGAAAGGAATCACTTCGAGTAAAGGATGTTGAACGATCGATGCTTGTATTGTCTCTCCCAATATCCTTGTAGCGTCGTCCGTCGCGTCCAGCTACAATGTACTGCTCCGGAAGTACTTCGAAAGTACGGGAAAAGGCGTAGGTACGCTGGACGGCACAATTGTAAATGGCAGTAGGTTTTTTAAATTGTCAAAAGTAGGCGTATTAGTTTAAAGCTAACTTTGCCAGCTCTTCTACTATTTTGTAACCAGAAAATAGCTATCAAAGAATTTTTTTTTCCAGGTATTTCCAAGAAGTATTAGTTTCTAATTCTTTACCTTCCGAATGTAATGAAATACAATTGCTCAAAGATGGCAGTTGGAGTAGTCATAATAACGAAAAGAAAGTTCCTAAGGTTGAGAAATTAACTACAACAAGCATCGCGATAGATGACTCGATTGAAATTATCGAAGATAATGTTGGTAAGTTAAAACTGACTTTGCGTGAATTAAATCGTCTAGTAAGTACAGGGACTGGACTGGAACTGGAGATACTAAACATCATACAAGACCGATTAAGTCATAGAAGTTTTTCGAAATGTTTCTTATTCTAGAAATACAGGGTGTTGAAAGTGAAATTTTATTTTCGAAAATAAACCACAATTTGAAAACGGTTCAATGTATGGAATTAAAAGTATGATGGCGGTATGATGTTTTTATGAGTAAGAAATGAGAATTTATACAAGGTGTTAAACGGGTGTCCTAGAGAAGCGCTACATATTTTATTTTTTTTAAATCAAGTGTTTTAAAAGTGGGGTAACAAGCACTCTTACTAACAGGTCAATTCGCGCTGCTGTACAACATTTCACCCAGACCCAATGGCAATGTTGCCAAACTTAAGGCCGTACTTTGTAGAGAAAGAAATTTATTAGCGACTGAAACTCCCGCGAGCTGGACATACTAGCGATATCATGACGTGGTGCAAAATACTCATCGAACAGCGGCTACACACTGAAATACAACAACCATCGAATTGAGCCAATCGGTGAATCTTCCATCTCGGCATATTTCAAAGACAATGTTATTTTAATGCTCGCAGTAGTCATAGTCTTCCCCTTACCTCACCGCCCGTCACGGCAGTTCGAATAAAATATAATTTCTTCTATTTAGCCCTTTCTTGAATACTCAAGGAAGGTCAGCGAGAGTTTTCGCGTTACCTACGTAACATAATGAGAAATAGCTCTTACCATATCACATCAATAATCGCAACTACATACATAATATTATTATATATATATATGCTCAAAAACACTAAATATGTTTAAATTAAAACAATCCAAACACACAATATTACACAAACGATCAATAATTATTAAAATTATTATAAATTCAAATACTTTTTATATTTGAGTTTTATTGTGTTGTAAATTATGTACACACTTTTTAAATTTTTAAGAAGGCCTTTTCTCAGAAAACTCAATTTTTCAAATGGAAACCTATTGGCCCACTCCGGCATAGAGCACTTTTTTCAAACAATTTGATAACACATACCCTTTTGTCAAGTTAAAAAAAGGAGAGATAATTTATTGAAAATACGAATTCATGACAAGAAATACAACAAGAAGCTCTAACGACTTTGCATTATAGCATGGCACTTAGCCAAAATTATACTGGGTGTTCTATTTAAAAATCCAAAGTTGACGTCATTTCCGGTTAAACCGGAAGTGACAAAATTTAGTCCGACATGTCATAAAATGCAAATTAATATCACATACAAGCCACCAAATTTTATTTCTGTAATTTAAAAAATAAAAAATTTATAGAGGTGTGCGTTCCTGCTGAAACACCCGGTATAACACACCCAAGTATAACTAACAATTAGTAACATGCACACTCTTGCACACGAACTCGCTCAACCTAACAGGTATGATTTCAATTCATACTAAATATCGGGCGAGCGCACCAACGACACGAAAAATCAAGGTCCGAAAATTCGGACGTCCGCAACGAACGGGTACTATTTAAAATTCGGACGTCCGCAACGAACGGGTACTATTTCTTTAGGCAATGTAAAAAACTGAAAAGTCAGGAAGAACAGGACATCCACTAACAATCACAACAACAAATCTAAAGTTAAAGAACAAAAGAAAAATAGTAGTTATTTTTTAACAAGCCGCCATTTTGTTTTGGGTATCCAATATTCTGGTATCGTAAAGTACTCGATAGAACCTTTAAAATGACGTATCGCAAGACCTCACTTCCTATTCAATTTTTCTTATCAAGATGTTGCTCCGCGGCCATTTTGAATTTGAGCACCATGAAATATACAAGAAAGAGTAGCTCTCTAATTCCTACTATGTCAAGTTGCATTTATTTTCCTAAGACGATAAATGAAATAAAGGATAATAAAAAATAACAACTATGCAATTTTTAAAATGCCTCCATTTTGTTTTCGTTGGGCATACAGAAGTAATATTCTGGGATCGTAAAGTACTCGATAGTATCTTCAAAATGATGTACCGCAAGTGCCCCCTTCCTATTTAATTTTCTTCCCTAAAATGGCGCCCATCCGCCATTTTGACAGTTAGTACTGTCATTATTCCTCCAAAATGAAGTTACCATTCCCCCATATCCCACACCCAAATTTTATAATAAAAAAATTAGCGGCTCAAAAGTTATTATGCCGTTTCGACTATATACAAATACTGTATATGTTAATATGCAAGTGTTTTTAGATCAAAAGTTAAAAGTAAAACTAATAGTAACGCCTTATAAAATTAGTACAGATATTATGTGGTTGGCACTGACAATACAAAAAAACACATACAATTTAGCCCTATTTTCTAACCTATATGTTTTTCTCAGTGTAGCATAATCCTGTACCGTGATAGCTTGTTTCACGTCTACCGACAATAAATAATGCTGGACATAGGCAACTTCTAATACATTTCACCAAAATTTTTCTAAAACATGCTTCGCGCGCTGCAAGATTACTCGCTTAGAACGAAATTGTAATATCTCAATTTTTGGAATTTTTAAGTTAAGACATGAAAGTTCTCGCTACTTTTTTCAAAAAAAAAATATTAGCGACGATATTAACCTTGAAAAATGCCTAAAAATAAGCACTTTTGGTCCGATTTTAAAAAAATTTTTACTTACTTTTTGCAAAAAAGGGCCATGTACCTTAGAAATAGAAACATTTCTTTACTAAAATTTAACTTGTCCCGTCAGGTAGTTCAAATAGCCTTTCCAGAATCCTGCAGTAGCGAAACGTTGTTAATCATCCTATAAATTTGCGCATTGTACGCCCTTAATGAAAAACTGAAATTCCATATAAAATTATAAAAATAATTTATTTTCTACCTACTTGTATTTATCTTTATACCTAAAGAACGATGAAATCCAGGCACAAACACAATCAGTTTCTTTTCTTTGTCATCGGAACACTCCTGGAAACACGTTATGTACACACAGTAATAGTGAAACAGAACCGATAGTTAGCTTTTGAAAATACAATAATACAGATTATACTACAGATTATTAGATTTTATTACACGCGACGAAATTTGACGTCCAGAAGAAACGCGTCAATGAAAACAATATTCAAAGATTATTTATGGACGGGCAAGATACACGCGTAAACCGAAAACCCAGAGCGGATTGCTGAGAGTGTGTTGGTGATCGACACAACGTATCCGGCCGCTGGTTGGTCTTCGACTAACAACCCGCAAGCGTGCGGCGCTATATGAACACAGCCGATGTAAGGCGTCAAGTGGCGACCTAGTGACGTACGTGCCTATTTCAAACTTATTTGATACTATTCCATATGTTTTTTCGGGTTGTTTAATACATAGCTCGGTGTAAATGTTCTTCAATTAATTGTACAAAAAGGTATTACAGAATGGAAAAGTGTTTAAATTATTTTATTTTGTCTAAAGAGTTTAAGGTGTACATATGACAACACCGGCCAGAATTGATTGCTTACATGTATCGTAGTCCACACAGGTGTTTTTCTGGTTTGACGTCAGGTCACTTTTACCGCTGAATGAATTGAAAGCGCCATTTATGGGTATTTTTCTTCAATTTGTCTTTATCTCAGGAATTGCCGGTTTAAATATAAAACTGTAGAAATTTTAAGTTTCACCTTAGAGGGCGCTGGTTACATACACTGGGTTTAATAAATATGATTTTTTTCTTACCTATTATTAACTATTTTTAATCCAAGATTCTCGAAGGACAATTTCTAAACTAAAAAAGTATACTTTGCTCAATCTTAATTAATATCTCTAACCTTAACGGTCGTTATGTAAAATTCTAATTAAATTTTTTGTTTTAAGTGTATGTTATAGAATAATTTGTCTTCATATTTTTTTTATATATTTTACTTATATTATTACTTAAGAAATGGCGGTCAAAATAGTAAATTAAACATTAGGGGATTTTGTTTATTTACAACCATGTATGTAATGTTGACATTTCAGACTTTTTAAAAGTTTGAAAGAATCATATTTTTAACTTTGACATTTATCTAGGTGGAAAGTGACATTTACCCGGGTGGAAAGCGATCACTTTCCACGACGCGACTGAATATTGATGAATATATTAGCCGGTGCAGTGTGAATCATTAATATTTGTATACTTTCCGTCGTTGGAAAGCGTAATTCTGCTACTCTTCGCCCCGTCACGCGCTGGTTGACTTGCGATCGAAAATATTTAATAACTACCGATCTAATAGAGGTACCACTTTTTCGTAAAATGGGTTTTGCAGATAGAGAACAAAATGGTATTTTTTAAAATTAATTTAAGATAGGTTAAGGGCATGTTAAAACTATTTACACAATTAACTGTTATTATTTTTCGTTTGTTCACAATGACATTTTTTTTAATACACTTCGAAAGCTAACGTAACAGTATAAAATAAGACCTATATTGATCCGATCAGTACAACTGGAGATATTAAATTTGAAATATGAGAAGTTTGGAGACAATCCAGCGAAATTATCACAAATTAATATTTTCTAAAGAAAAAATGTTTAGCAAAATCCTGAAATACGTGTCAACTAATTTTATGTATATAAGTTGTGCGGTTTGTCAAATATACGTATTCCGAAAAGTAATTTATAATTTCGGAAAAAAAAATATGGCGGCGAAAAACTGGCGTTCTATTTTTTATTACATCAAAACTTGCCATTTATTTTTATTTCAAACTATCGAAAAATTTGATGTTTTCATAATCAAAATCATATATTTAACAGACTATCCACCACTTAAATTTTCGAGATGTTATGAATGACATGAATTTACTTTAAAAATACGATTATATTAGTAACAAATGTCGAATTAACGAAAAATACGATGAAATAGTTCTGAGAATAACTGTTTTTAGGATTAAATTCAACTTAAAGCACAAAAACTGGATTGACACTTCAAAATGATCAAAATAGCAACTTTGAGTTAACAGCTTCAAGTTCCACTACGATTGTAACTTTTGTCTTTATCTAACACATTATTGGACTCAAAACGTATTGCGGTACTTCTGGAATAAATAAAGATAGGGAGTTTTAAGTCACGATGGCTCCTGATCCCTGGGTTTATGACGCACGCGTAAAGATATAACGTACTGACTTTATCGTAATTTCTGCTTAGAAGGAAAATATTAATTAACGAAGAAAAACAGAATACCTAAATTTATTATTTTAAAGAGAAACCAATAGAATTTTGATTTCCTTCAAAAACGAATGTACAATTTATAGGAAAAATAAGGTATAATAGAAGTAATTTTCATTAAAAGGTAATTTCATAGTAAGTCACTGTGATGAACAGAAGTAAACCTCTAGCAATGCTTCGATTTGCAATCCCTTTTTTATTTTTTCAGAAATTGTTACTACCAATAATACTGCCACCTCTTCAACAGACGCACCAAAGGAACCTGAGAAAAAGAAAGAAGTCGTCGACCTGACGCTATCAGACTCTGATGATGATGAGCCTTTAGCGAAACGCCGACCTCCACCTAAGCCAGATTCTACGATCAAATTTAATGGTGAGTCTTAGAATGTGCAACCGCTTTATCCCTTTAAGCATATAACATTCCAAAACTTCTGCCAATATTAGCGATATTTTATTTTGAAAATAAACTGATTTTTAGTTTTCGTAACTTATAATATCAATCATCTGTTAAATGGTAATAGTTTTAATTTCACATTCTTTTTACAGAAACTTTATAAATTATTTTTTATGTTGTTATGTGCTTAAATTGTTCTATTTTTGTAAATTTTTCATCTGTTAATTCCTAGTACCATTATTGTATTAAAACAGGACGTCAGTAAATGACACATTGTTTGTAACCAACTGCTGCTTTAAAATGCCATTTTATTTCTTAAGAAAAAAATGAGTTTTAATTGAAAATTAAATGTAGTTCGCGTTGTTTTTATTTGTGGTATCCATCAAGTGACTTATTAATGTACATGGTGTCCATTTTTTGGTGGTTTTACGGGGTATCTTCGTTATTAGTCAAAATAAAAGGATGCGGTTTTCCCAGCACTGTGCTATTTTTTTGTGTGTTTTTTTGAACTCCAACTAGGAGTAACTGAACTTAAAATCCGCAACAAAATCGCCATGTAAAAATGTTAAATTGGCAATATTTCGAAAACTAAAAATTTTTGTAATAAGACAACCTGTAAATAATTATAAAATTAAAGGAGGTTCCATTTGCAGACAGTTTTCTCAAATTTCATTTTTAATCTTATTTTTTGAAGACCCTGTATTAAATGATTAAAAATATTATAGAAAAATTTATTAAAGCAGGCCCCTTTCAACAAGGAATAAAGGCTTCCTCCTCCTTTATAGGAAAAAAATTAATAATTATTTTGAGGTCTGCAAACGTCATTTTGGACATAAAACCTTAAAATACCTACCTAAAAATGTAATAATATATAGAGTATTCCGTTTGAAATAAGTTGACACCGACTTCCGGTAAAACCGGAAAGTAATAGATACGTCAAAATACCTTCAATTAAGAAGATCAGAATCTTTTATAGCAAGTACCAATATTTCACATAAATATATATCTTTTTTAGTTCCCAAGATCTTTTAACCGTGACCTCTATACGAGAAGGCATTAAAATTAGTACGGTTTGAAAATAAATGTAGTAGACAGCAAGGACGATAATTTGTCCTTGTTCAATGTTTCAATCAAATACCGCCACAAGCCGAATATTGAAAAATAGCACATATTGTATTTTTTAAACCCTTTTTTTTTAATTTGGCAAACCGCATAATCATACTCTGGGTTAAACCAGTCTCGAGACTGAATTTATTGATGGTATTATTTCTCGTTGGGTCTGTATTTTAAGTAAATAATTATTTACCAAAATTCAAAATATTAAAATCCGCTATATTTTTTTACTTTCTCGGTTTAAGCCACACATTTTTGTTTTACTTGCTATTAACTTATTTTAAAGGGTTATGTCGTTAAGAGAAAAATTGAAAAATTTAGTATCATGTTATTTAATTGTTAATTTGTTTTGTGATATCTGTTTTCATTGAAAAAGTTATGTTATTTGTGTGACAATCGATTTGTTTTCGAATATTTTTTTGTACAAATTTTACTTATTTATTTTTTAAATTTTTAGAAGGCGGTTCTATATTCGTTATAACACTCGAAATTCGTAATACTAGCAATTTTTTAAGACAAGAAGTGTTTCCTCTGTGACAGTCGCGGGGTGCATCCTTCTAGCTATTTTTTTACAAATACATTCAGAACGGTTAAGAAGATTGCGTGGAAAACCCTTCTCACGAACATTTTAAAATGTTTTTCACGCATTAGTGCGAGTATCATTTAAACCTTTGGGCCCGGTTTTTAACTTTCTGTTATAACTTAGGTTATTGTCCCTGAAAGGTGATGCGTCGTTGCTTAAATTCTTATTCAAGTGGAGAAAACGTCAGGTTATAGTAGGATAATTTCAAAAAAAATGTTTAATTCTTGCAGCCAAATAAAGTACGGGCTTGTTAACATTAACTTTACCCTATCAAACAGTTTAGCAGTCGGTTCAAAAAACCGGGCCTTACACATTCGTTATAGGTGAGATTGTTCAACGCAGAAAGTAATAATTTTAATCATTTTTTTATAGATATTGATTGTATAGCAAGAAGGAAGAATAGCTTAAAATGTTTCTAAAATAAGAAATCGATTATTTACTTAGATTGTAAGATTTAAAGATTTATGATAAAACTATGTTCATTGTTTCTCCTAAAAGATTTTTCGAAATTATATTTTTAATAATTTTTAATTCGCCTTTTATTTTTGTTTCGTTGTTTTTGTTAGAAGAAATGAATTTGCATTCTTTGTATATTTGTATATATGTGTGTGTGTTTGTGCAATAGCAAAGAGAACGTTCTTTTTTTGAAATTTAATTTGCAATAGAGAACAAAACTTCTCTTGTATACATATTAGTCACCCCTATTTTGTTTTTAAATTTTTTTTTAAGTATTACACTTTTCGTGCAATTGCGCATGTTTTAATATACAGGGTGTTTCATAATCGAATGCTGATCCTAAAGATGAATGATAAAGATGATGATTCTATGAAAAATTCTTTATATGAAGGTCCCCGCAACCGTTTTATTTCTGAGGTTGAGGGTGTAGAAATTTAAAACAAAATCAGTCTTTCCCCCATATCACTAAAACCGCTTTGTAGTTTTGTTTCAATTTTTGGTACATACATTTTTCCTGCAATATTTTTAAAATTGCCCCCTGTATAGTCTCATTTGTTTGTGTCTATAAGCGATTTTTTCTACTTAGTCCCATAAAAATAAAAAATTGGGGATAAAATCAACTTGCATACATAATCATAATACGTGAAACACTGACCATTAAGAAAGAGTCAAATTAAATTGACAGTTACTTAAAATATTGAAAAGTACTTTAAATTTGAAATTATTTAAAGCCAAGAAATATTTTGTGGATAATATAGAAATTAATTAATTTAGAAAAAAAAAACAGTTTAATAATTTTAGTTTTTTTTTATATCCATATGTATTATTACTTATGTTATATATTATTCAATATTCCCTGTAATGGCCTTTAAAAAGTTTGTTGTGAATTGAATAAACAAAGTAATAATAAGCAAAAATGCTTAGTTAATTGTTAATATTCTGATCAAAATAATGCTTCAATCAAAAATTCGCACCGATGAATTTAAGAGTAAATTTTGGTTTATTATTTACCGTAACAAATATTGTGTTTCCTACTTAATATTTACTACGTATATGCGAGGCGATATTTTTTTGACAAATACCGTTTCCTTGAAAGTTCTTTTCTTTACCATACTGTATTGCATTCTATATATTTTTGCACTGTAATGACGGCAGTAACAACGCTACGTAATAACGCTTTATCGAAGGTCATTTTACAACCGGCCAGATATTTCTTTCCACGGGTTGAATTGTGCAATCTGTTAGCTACTACATATATTCTTCAGTCGCCGTTGGCTACCACGATGATGCGCTGTCGAACTCCCCACGGTTACAACAATGAAGTCAATGTCAATTGAACCCCAAAATAAAGACAGTGCCGCTAGAAATCACATCAAAACAACTGTACGTTGATGAGTTGGCTGCTGCCCTTGAAGGAGTCGCAACGTATACCGAAGACAAAGTTTACAAAAAACGACGTTCCGATTGTAAATTGTTTTCTGCTATGAAAGGCTTATTTCCTTCAATTACACTTCTGATTTGAATCGTGAATGTTCTTTAATATAAGACATCTTTGGTTAATTTTTATCGAAAAAGGAACGATCAAAGATTCATTCCATTTGAGAAAAGAATAGAACTGGCAACAATGTTCTAATATTTACGTAAATTCTGGAATATGTATTATTATTTATGGGAACCACCTCGAACCCTAGCGGAAGAAATATCGTACGTACGTAACCTGTATTTATTTGGGTTTGTTTAATCATAAATACAAAACTTTGATTGTACATGGTTTCATTAGTGCAGCTGTTCTGTTAATAATTGGCTCAATTTTTCCTCGTGAGTATGACAAATTGTTAATATCTGAACAAATTTAAAATATTTAATTTTTCAGTCAGATTTAACCTAATTGTGCTTTAAAATAAATTGTGATTCAATGCATTTTAGTTTATTTAGATTGTTGATGTTTGTATGCTGTTTGCTTGCTTGAAGTAACATTCGTTTTTGTACTAATGGGTATGCCCGTGATGCTTTAGGGTTTCGAGCAGCTCATGATAGGTTTCGAGAATTGCGTAAATGGTAGAAATTTTTTTAACAAATTCGATATTACAAGGATGCAACACAGGTTTTTTATTCTTGTAAGTTCATGTAAAATCTTCAGAATATAGTGTGAGCTTGCATTATAGACATGAGTTATTTCGAATCTAATTCAATAACCAGGCAGTCACGTTTTCTACCAGACTTCATGTCATTTTGAAATGGCCGATAGTATGAAATAATGCATTTGCAGTTGCTCAGAGCTTTATTATTCGACATAGACAGTAAGTTAGCATTATTTTAATTTTTTTTGAATTTTGAAGCAGTCCATCTCTCAGTGGAATGAAATTATGAAGTGGTAAATAAACTCATAGTCTGTTCCACTAGTTTAACAATCAATACTTAAATTGTAAAAGGAGGTAAAATAGTTTACACATGCTCTTATCTTCATTTGAAAAATACATATGAGGAACCTTGACAATGACAATTTCAGAAAATCTTTTGTAGCAGAAAAAAAAGGCAAATTAAATTTTCAGAAAATTAATTAAACAATAAATTAAGAAAAATAAATACTTAAACAACATTGTTAATTACAAATTTTGGATAAATTCCAAAAAATGTTATTAAACTGTTCCGTTTATTGCTTAATTAATTTTCTGAAAATTTCATTTTTCTTTTTCTGGCAATGTCGATAAGTTTCCTCATGTGTATTTTTCAACTGAAGATGAGGGTATATGCCTTCGAAATATGTTTGGAATAACAATTTAAATATTGTTTATTGAAAACTAGTGGAGCATGATTTAGAAAAATCTAACGTTTTTTACCGTGTTATTCAGCAAAAATATTATTCAAATGATAATTCTTCATAAAAGGAACAGTAGTGATTAATTTTTCATCCAAATTAAAAAGTTCCCATGGCCTTGATTCATCATGTCTTTGCTAAAAGCATTATGTCCTTCACCTTTCAGACAACCAAAGCACCATAACCTCATCGAGCACCACACCACAAAGAACTACAACCACACCTGGACCATCTTCCGTTTCAAGTTCTGGTTACCCAGCAAGTCCTGGGGTGATCAACTTAGATAGTCCGTCTCCGCCACGATCTCCACAGCCTCCGGCCCAACCTTCTCAGCAGCCGCCATCTTGTATGATGGTGTCCAGTGAGCAGCAGAACAATTTGATTAATGGAGCTCAACAAGTACAACAAGGGTTTAGTATGACCACTCCTCCAAGTATGCCTTTTATAGATATGGAAAATGAAGCTAGTGCGACTATAAACTATCCACAGGGTTATTAGGACATTATAATCTTAGGAATTACATGGACTGTTCTCTTCGAACTTAGTTATTTACTCCAAAGTTTTTTAGAAAATTCGTTTTATTCGATTCTCTTTGATAGTGGTTAATTTAGCTATGAAAAGACTTTGTTTAACATTTTTCTATCCATTATTGGTTACTCTTTATAAGAGATGATAGAAAAATTGGAATTAGTAGATGTTGATGCATTGAAAGGGTCGGAGTAAGTTTTACCGCGGAAAGGGGTAAAATAGTTTGGAATCTCTTTTAAAAAATTGTTTGTCTTTCTACATTGCTCCTTAATAGAGACACGCGTTGGACGTATATTCTTAGACAGTTTCTTTCCATATTACTGTGAACATATCTTTTTGTTTTCTCGGCCGTTCTACAGAGTGTCCCTTTAAATACGGTGGGCCACTATTGCTATATCCGAAACGGTAGGAGTTGCGATACAAAAAGTTAGAGTTTTTCATTCTCTACCGAACGCACTTAACGTTTTTTTTTTAATGACGCTTGACGTTTAAGTTATTGCTACTACCAACTCAGATATTTTCCATATGGACCTGGATTTTTATTTCCATGTCTCTGAAGAGAATCCAATTGAAAGAGGCATTTAAAAAAAAATTAAGCAAAAAAAGGTTAGGTTTGAAACATTGATATGTATTTTATCTATTTGCGTGCGGTAAGGGTAATTATAAAAAAAGAGGTTGATGATGCATTTAGGAATCAAAACATCAGAAAATATACTTGTGTGCCATACCGTTGAATTGCAAATTGGATCCTCTTCCGAGATATAGAAAAACAATTTCAAGTCCTTATTGAAAATAACTGAGTTGGTAGCAACAAGCATCATTTTAAGAAAACGTTAAGTGCGTGTGGTATACTGGGTGACCCAGAAGTCCGCAATAAAATTAATATGCCTTAATCTGTAACTTTTGGGGAAAACGCTCGGACACGTCAATTTAGTTTTATATATGCTCACATTTTGACGTTATTCGTTTGTTTTTTTATAGACATTTGTCAAAGATATGACGACATCGATATTTTTTTCAAATAGAACCATACAGCTTGTGATACATCATTTGAAAGCTAACATCTCTATATAGATATTAGCTTTCAAATGATGTATCACAAGCTGTATGTTTTTATTTAAAAAAAAAAGATCGATGTCGTCATATCTTTGACAAATGTCTATAAAAAAACAAACGAATAACGTCAAAATGTGAGCATATATAAAACTAAATTGACGTGTCCGAGCGTTTTCCCCAAAAGTTACAGGTTAAGGCTATATTAATTTTATTCCGGGCTTCTGGGCAACCCTGTATAATGAAAAAAAGCCAGAACTTTTTGTCTGACATACAACAATTTTTGATGAAATCAGTGGTTTCGAAGTATTTGGAGGAAATATTTTGATGAATTTTCACATTTACTTTAATATCTTTAAAACTAAAAACTACTTGGCAACAATGTGAGCACATTATAAATGATCACTAAAAAAGGGCAACTTTTCTCTAATTTAAACGACCTCATAACTCTTACCGTTTCGGATATAACAAAACTTTTAATCCATGATATGACCGAGAACATAGAGAAAAAAACGACTATAATTATGAACATAATTTAACGAATAAACGAAAGAATTTACGTTGGCACAATCTTAAAGTACCGTAAAATGAGGCGAATAGTAACAGGTCGACATATTTTGATGCGTAAGAGACTTGCATTGCGAATTTAAAAAACAAGAATTAGATAGTCGGATGTAGGTAAAACCTTTAGAAACCTAATGTTGGGTTACATTTGCGATCAACATACAGGGTGGCCAATTAGTGCGACAAAGCTCAATATCTCTTTTACCGCTAGGCATAGCCGAAAACTTTTTTCACGAAAGTTATTAAGCGTTAAGAGGTGCAGCTTCTAAAATTATTTTCGACCATACAGGGTGCTCCAAAAGGGCAGTGTGATAAAAATTTCATATTTTTTAAATGGGACACTATGTATATTTTTACATATTTGAATTCACCGTAAAATTCTGCACATAGCACCGTAATTATTTGTACACATTTTTGCAACGTTGCCAAATAGATTGCAAAATTCCTAAAATTTCTGCAAAAACATGGTTCAATGAAATGTGTAATATTTCTTAACTTATAATAACTTGAAATAAAATATTTTTATGTCGGAAAGAGGAATGTTGACAGAAGTCCCCTATAATAACGCATATCAATATTTTTATACAGGGTATTTTCTATGAATATGCCAACATTACGAACTTGAAACCTGAGTTTCGTAAGTTTTTTAAATGAAACACCCTGTATATGATTACTTTATCTTGTAGATATTTTAATCCTCTCTAATTTTTATTAAGATCTTTCTATGCATATCTCTACCAATCTTGGTGGTATTTCAATTTTTATTTAAACTCGAGCAAAAAAAGTGGATGTATTTTACCATTGTCATTTTTCTAGTCACCTATGACAAAATAAAAACAAAATGTTGTAATTTAAAAAAAAATATTTATTCACACGGGAGGATACGACACAAAAATATTTTAGCGATTCAAGCTTGTGGACAATTTCTAAAGTAAATTATTACCTAATTATTTGTTCATACAGTGACCCCCATTAACTTGAACACATAATTCAATACGTTTTTCAAAAGAATGAGTCATGTTTCTACACATTTGGAACTGTTTTCAATTTATTACCTAATTATTTGTTCATAGTGACCCCCATTAACTTTAACATATAATTCAATACGTTTTTCAAAAGAATGAGTCATGTTTCTAGACATTTGCAAAGTAATACTTTGAAAACAGTTGAAAATGTGTAGAAACATGACTCATTCTTTTAAAAAACGTATTGAATTATGTATTCAAGTTAATGGGGGTCACTATATGAACAAATAATTAGGTAATAAATTCCTTTAAAAATTGTCCACAAGCTTGAATCGCTAAAATATTTTTGTGTCGTATCCTCCCGTATGAATAATTTTTTTTTTAAATTACAACATTTTGTTCTTATTTTGTCATAGGTGACTAGAAAAATGACAATGGTAAAATACATCCACTTTTTTTTGCTTGAGTTTAAATAAAAATTGAAATACCACCAAGATTGGTAGAGATAGGCATAGAAAGACCTTAATAAAAATTAGAGAGGATTAAAATATCTACAAGATAAAGTAATCATATACAGGGTGTTTCATTACGAAACTCAGGTTTCAAGTTCGTAATGTTGGCATATCCATAGAAAATACCCTGTATAAAAATATTGATATGTGTTATCATAGGGGACTTCTGTCAACATTCCTCTTTCTGACATAAAAATATTTTATTTCAAATTATTATAAGTTAAGAAATATTACACATTTCCTTGAACCATGTTTTTGCACAAATTTTAGGAATTTTTCAATCTATTTGGCAACGTTGCAAAAATGTGTACAAATAATTACGGTGCTATGTACAGAATTTTACGGTGAATTCAAATATGTAAAAATATACATAGTGTCCCATTTAAAAAATATGAAATTGTTATCACACCGCCCTTTTGGAGCACCCTGTATGGTCGAAAATAATTTTAAAAGCTGCACCTCTTAACGCTTAATAACTTTAATGAAAAAAGTTTTTCGCTATCCTTAGCGGTAAAAGAGATATTGAGCTTTGTCGCACTAATTGGCCACCCTGTATATACGTTCATACGTATAATGTCCGCTTTCCCAACTCATTTCTTAAATTACTATGAAAAGTGTAAAATTTAAGTTTACCTTAAAATAAATTTTCTTGCACCAGCTGCAAATTTTGATAACTTTGCAGCGAATAACAGTGGCAGCATTTTTTACGAAATGGAACAAAAAAATATCGGGAAAAGAGCCCGAAATTATACGGCAAAAGAACAAGATGTTCTTTTAGCTGTTCAATGATATCGAAAACGGTAGACACTCCATGAGAAATAAAATTAATTGACACAAAAACTGGCAACTTCATATTTGATTTAATTAAAAATTTAGGTTATAAATCATGACTTAAAATTTTTAGTACATAAATTTGGCTACTTAACGTATGAGCCACTTACATGGTGTTTATGTGCTGGTACAATGCAAAAAAGGCAATTTATTCCCTACTTAACATAAAGGCGTCCTTAACGTGTTTTTATTGAATGTTGTGCAAACCGGCATAAATAAGCTAAATTAAAAATTACCCTAAACTCAACTTTTAACTTAAACCAAAAGTTCTGGTTTGTTCGCTAATTCGCGATAATTTGAAAAATGTTTTGACCGGTGACAAGAACCTGACAATTAATGTTTTTACATCAGCTGTATTTTTACGGCTGTCAATTCGGCACCTGTGGTCAAATATTGTTATTTTTTCTTACAAAAAAAAATAATTTAATTTTGTTGGTATAAATTAACAAAAGTAATAACTTGTTTAGTTTAATTTTTAATTTAATTCTCAGTTTTGTTTAATTCTTAATTGAGAAGCATAATGAGGCCATTAGTTATTGAATAAAATCTTTCTAGAGCCCAACAAATGTTTTGTGAAGAAATAACCCCGATTCGGTAAACAGTTTTAAGTTTAAAAGTGTTTTAATTTTACTGTTGGGGATTTAAGGTGACAAATGCAAGAATAAATCAAGTTTTTTTAATGTAAATAAATAATTTTTTTTTTTCTTCAATCTTGGAAAGAAAAAGTATTTAATCATGATTGAACTGTTGTGGCGATAGAACTTTAAATATTATCGCAAAAGACCTAAAATAATTAGCTTTTTCACTGTAAACAAAAAAAATACGAGAAAAATCATTTTTTTAAATTTATTGCTGTTCTGTAATTCCTAGTTTTAAGAATTTTCGAAAATAATTTTATACATTACTGGAAAACTCGAAATTAAACTTAAGAATAATTCCAGGAAGTGTTACTATTGGTACTCTGCAATTACTATTCGCCCCATTTTACGCTGTTCAGTATAATTTTTAAGTCCTTTTTCAGCAATTTTTTCTATTTATAATGGTAGTTTTTGAGAAATCCAGGAATTTAATTATGCTTGGTTGTTAAAATACTTTTAAATATCTGTAAATAGAAGGTGATTGAATGCAATTATTTTCAAATAAATTTTGATATTTTCTAAATATAATTTAAGGGGCAAATATTTACAATCTCTGCTGTAGCTAAAATGCTAAAAAAAGGGTTAAAGAATTAACAATCTAGAAATACCCCGATAATATAGGAGCAGACTTTCAAATCGCACTATGTCCATTTTTAACATTCCTCAGGAAACGAGAAAAACTGCCACAGGTTTACTATTAAAATTACAGAAATTGATAAAATATAAAAAAAAATGTATTTTATTAGTGTATTAATTTTATCTTTTTAAAGCACAACAATCATTAGCAGTTTTTCAAAAAACAAAAAAAAAATGATGGACAAATAGCTGTTTGTTTGTCATCGATGGACAAAATTCAAATTGTTTGTCCCTGAATGACTAAAACAAAAATACACACTCAAATCGCATTCTTTATTTAATATTTAAATAATTATAATCAATTGTTTAAAAAACTAAATGACATCTATATTGTCCTCCACAAGGCAGCAACACTCTTCGTCATCTTCACATTGGTCACAACTTTGCTCTTCTTTTTCTTCGTCGACATTACCATATTGTTTTTTTAAAATTGTGTCTAACCAAGTTAAATCTGGATCCGTCGCCCATTCTTTACCTGACAAACTAACTAGAAATTTGGATAAACTGTCCAGCTTTTTCTTCTTAATAGCATGCTGGATTGGTAATTTCTGTAATACTATTTTACTTAGTTTTTTCTTTGGTTTAAGCAAACTTGATGGCTTCTTAGATGAGTCATCATTTCTGTATAAAAGTTCTGTCTTAAACAGAATTTTGTCTTCTCCAGTAGTCGTTTGTCTTCCTCTAGTTATGATTATTCTTTTTGCCGTACTAATGCCTGTAATTTTCTTGAGAGAAAGAACGGCATCTTTGATATCATACAAAATCCAATTAGATCCAAGCTTACGAACTTCCCCTTTTTTGGAGAAGATTTCATAATATTTTTCTGGTGACTTTATAAACGCATGAGAGCGTAATACTATCTCAACTTGACCAAAAACTCGGTCAGCTGGCATAAATGAGTGGCCACGAACGGGGAATGTCATCGTAATTGTTTCAATAGTTTTTGGAGCGTCATTAAAAAGCCATAACATGAGCGCATGTACCATATGGGAATTTTTGTTTTGACCCCCACATCCGTCTGAAAATAATCTTAAATGTTTAACATCTGGGTCAAAGTCAGTCCTTCTTAAAAAGTCAGTTAATGCGGAACTTATTTCGACCACACACTTCCCGCTTCATGTTCCATCCAAGTATAAAAAACAGGGTTTTTTGTTGAAACATCTGTCACGCAAAAAATATAAAAAGCTAGTTGCTGAGCATAAAATGCTTCTGTAATAGGTGCTTTTGGTAGAGCTTGTACCTGTTGTAGATCGAAACAATACGTCACACTTCAGTCAGCAAGTTCTTCCTTCATGCTTAAAAAACTGTTGTGCACGTGTCTTATGAATCGTCAACTCGGTTTTCAATTTTATTTTTTTTTGTATATCCTATTTCTGTTTTTGTCCTTATGCAAAAGCCACAAACATCGGTAGCTGGGCTTCCAAAAGCTAAAACAAATGAGCATGTCAATAGAAAAATAGTGTAGGTAAATAAAAGAAAAAATAATACCTATATTAAACTTGTTGCTAAAGATCCGAGAAAAATATTTGTAGTTTGTTTGAAGTAAATCATCTTGGACCTGACCATTATACATCTTCCAAAGCAGTTTTATATTGTACTCAGATGACAAATAGATTCTTCTAGACTTGGCTCTACCATAGTGGCTTTCGTGACCCTTTAAGGATGATATAAATTTCATAACACTTTCTAATTTTAGGACGTTTTTCTGAGACTTCATATCGCCGCCACGATTGTCTCTTATGCCCTTTCCCTGCATCTTTTTTCGTGCAATCGTATTAATTCGTCTTGGA
Organism: Barypeithes pellucidus; assembly: GCA_963991005.1. Taxonomy (NCBI): domain Eukaryota; kingdom Metazoa; phylum Arthropoda; class Insecta; order Coleoptera; family Curculionidae; genus Barypeithes; species Barypeithes pellucidus. Next base: position 64,070,563 of record OZ022556.1, read on the forward strand.
CCACAATTAAAAATAGACGAAAATAATGTTTTACATACAAGAACTTTCTTGCCGTTTTTCCAAACCTTAAAAATAAAACTTTATTAATACTTTGAAGTAAGGAACATTATTATAATATAAATTGGTCTTAGATTAGATATCTATGATGCAAAATCGATAAAACTAAAAACTTACATTAAATTCTGTATGGAAATCATGTGACTTTCCATTCTTCCTCTTTCTTTGCCTTTTTGTTTCCTTGATATCCATCATCTGTGCTAATTTGTTATCTAGTAAATTTTTGGTATTTTTATCGTCATTGTAGAACTTTTGTTTAATGGTTTTTATGTCGGATATCAAAAGTTCTTTACATTTAAATTGTTTTGACTTATGGACACAGCTAATTTCAAAATTCAGTAGATCCGGGTCTACATCTGAATATCTAAAATAAAATAAAAACTAATAAAAATATCTAGACATAACCTACAAAACTTTGAATTTACCTTATTTCTCTTTTACGTTCTTTTGTCGTCGAATTCTTTTTCCTTTTTCTGGTCCCTCTATCTATATCACCCACTATATGCTCCCCATCAATCATTTTTTCTTTTATATTATGAGTTTTCAATTAGAACTTATTTATTTCGCACTGATATCACCAACTTCACTCCCGCCGAACGAAATAATCGTACGTCAATCGTTATTTTAAATGGAGAAAAGCATTAGGAGACAAACAAACCGCGCTTTGTCCCTAATAATGCTATTCGTTTGTCTCCCGGTATCGGACAAAATGCGTTTAGATTGTCCAGTTGATTTTTAAAGTTAAATATATACGTGAAATAATGCGTTTAGATTGTCTTGGACTTTTAAGTGTTATTGTTAACTAAAATAACTATCCAACGCCACCTTCAGGTCAAAATGTTAAAATATGGACAAAGTGCGATTTGAAAGTCTGCTCCTCTAGTTTAAAACAGCAAAATATCTATTGCAAAGAAATTATACCAAAGTACAAGAACGTCAAGAATCCACATTAAAAGCAAGCTAATAATGATCATTTCGGGTTTGTAAAATATTGTTTTGTATAAGCAATATTTAGGGTCGATATTTGAATGTTACCTTAAGTTAGACCTTAACTAAGTTAGCCTTAACGTTAAGGTAAACCTTAAAAACACTATGTTTTAAATTAATGTAAGGGTCACTTGCGCGTTAATTTTAAGATTGTCACGTATTTAAAAGATGTATTCCTGTAGATGAGAGTTAAAGAGAACATTAATATACTGTCAATTGTGTCAAGGATTGCTTGTGTCATTCTGTGCCTTAAGGTGACTTTGAAATATCGGTCCTAAGGGCCTAAGATGTCTACAAAATAATCGCGGCATAATAGATTATAAGATTTTACCAGTTAAGGAAATTTTTGATGAGTCATAATAATTTTAACTTAATTTTTTTTAGCAATTTATTATACCAACATTTTAAACAAGTATGCAGGGATATCTGTTGTTTAAACAAAATTATTAGTTGTAATAATTTTTGTTATGAAACCCTGAAAAAGGCTGCTTAGATTAACCAGCAATCATTGTAAATAACAACTTGTACAGTGTTAAAAAGTTACCTTTTATAACGTCGGCATACTTTTACAGATTTTTTTAATCCAAGGTATTCTTTTTACAAGAGTCAAAAAATAGGATTTCCTTAGTTACTGGTAGAATAAGGAGTATGCAGGAAACATTATAGCCACTTACGTGGTTTTATCCTTAAGGGGGCCACACACGAGCTTAGATGCTTTAATACATGAATGTATAGCCATGTGCGCGCAAACAAGAACGATCGTTTGTGAGTATTTGTTCGTCTCGCACATATGGGTGCACTCAAGTGTGCATACATGAGTGTACGCTCATATTCGAATATGTGTGTGTCAAACGAACATGCACGCCGTGTAGCTTTTACGTTACATTGAACACTAACATACAAAATTACTATTACATATGCATTCGAACATACAGTGAGGACGTAAAGTAAGGAATAAATTCATTATCTCGCAAACTATAATTTTTTAATAAAATCGCTCGGACCCTTCGATTTTGTTTTTCGAACGCGCATATTCTGACGTAAAATGTAGATATACAGGGTGTTGCAAATAAGAGTGACACAAAAATTTTTTTTTCTTAAATAGAACCCACTGTATATTATTGCATGTACGGATTCTTCGGAAAATCCTAAACATTTTTCATGTAGCATATGCTATACCTTAGCCCAAGCGTTTTGGAGTTATTCTCATTCAAAATTTGAAAAGTGGAAAAAGTCATGGAAAAAACAAAGAATAAAATTATTTTAAAAATGTCTTATTTATCGAAAAAATAGTTAGGTGAACTTAAAAATAATTTTTCTAAAGTAAATGTTCGAAGTGTCTTCCGTTGGTCAACTGACAATAGCCTAACCGATCTACAAATTCTCGCTGAACATTTCGAACCATTTGGGGTGTAATTTCCTGAATTTCTTGCCGGATGCGATCTTTTAAATCATCTAAATTTGCAGGCTGGCTTTTGAATACTTTTCCCTTAAGGTAACCCCATAAAAAAAGTCGAGTGGTTTTAAATCGGGTGACCTTGGCGGCCACTCATTAAAACCACCTTTTCCAATCCACCTGCTTGGAAAAGTATCGTCCAAATATGTACGAACTCCCAAAGCGAAATGTGGGGGAGCACCATCTTGTTGCAACCAGATATTATGATGTGGCAAATCGGGACGTTCTAACTCAGGAAAAAGGGTGGCCAGGGCTGGAACAAGTTCTTGTTCTAAAAAACTCAAGTATCTCTCGCCTGTTAAATTTCCGTCAAAAAAGAAAGGTCCTATAACAATGTCAATCGACAACGCCAGCCCACACATTGATCTTTTGATTAAATTGTGTGTGTCCTTCCCTCATCCAGTGTGGATTTACATCGGATCAATATCGATAATTTTGGGTATTTACGTCACCATTCAAGCAAAATGTGGACTCATCGGAAAAAATTATATTTTTTACAAAATTTCTGTTTACGAAACACATATCCTGTAAACGCTCACAAAATTCAAGGCGCCTCTCAAAGTCCCTTTCCAAAAGTTCTTGGAGAACTTGTATTTTATAAGGATGGTATTTATTTGTATGCAGTATTTTAAGAACTGTTGTTTTTCCAATATCCACGTCACTTGCTACCTGCCTAGACACCACATGCTGGTTATCTTGAACTGCCAGTAAGACTTCTAATTGTTGATTTTCATCAACTTGAGGACGACCAAATCTAGGGACATCTCTTACATGACCGAATTGCCTAAACTTGTACTCAATTTTGCTTACTGTTGATTGTGATATTGGCGGACGATTGGGGTATTTTTATTAAATAACTCACAAGTTTCTTGCTGTGTTCTAACCCTATCACCGTAGCCCATCATCATCAAAACCTCTATGCGCTGTTTCTCAGTGAGCCGCATTTTAATTTAATTTAGTTATGAAAAAACGAAATGAGTCTTTTGAAAACTAGTAAAACGTTGGGAAAATACACATAAAACTGACAATAACAGTAGGTAACTATTGACATTAATTCTTTTGGTTCTTGCCTCATAACTCCAAAGCCTACTTGACTTTTCTTGCGCTTCACGCATGGTGACTACAGGTTTTCCTCAGCGTGCATGAATCATGCAAGTCTTGATTGATTGCGAAATATCTGATTTTCAAATTTTGAATGAGAATAACTCCAAAACGCTTGGGCTAAGGTATAGCACATGCTACATGAAAAATGTTTAGGATTTTCCGAAGAATCCGTATATGCAATAATATACAGTGGGTTCTATTTAAAAAAAAAAATTTTTGTGTCACTCTTATTTGCAACACCCTGTATATCTACATTTTATGTCAGAATATGCGCGTTCGAAAAACAAAATCGAAGGGTCCGAGCGATTTTTTAAAAAAATTGTAGTTTGCGAGATAATGAATTTATTCCTTACTTTACGTCCTCGCCGTCTGTGCGACGCGCACCGTGTCCCATTTTCGACACTTTCTGGTGGTATTAGAGTTATTATCAAAGATAGCACGCTGTGGTTTTCACTTTAGTGACCCATTGTTTAACGAAACGAAAGATTCCGGTATCAAATTTGTCTAGACTCTTGGTTTTTAATCTACAGGGTGATTTTGAAAATCTTCGCTTTTTAGATACCCCTCGTATTTCCGTTATGCGTTAACTTATCAAAAAGGTAAAAACTAATTCATCATTTTCAGTGACGTAGCCAGTTTTACAAAACAACAACAAAAGTACAATTTTGGAGATTTATTTTTTGTAAAGCCTAAAAAATACCGTATGTAACAGTTAATATATTTTATTTTAACTAAAATTCATTCTTCAGGTTCTGTTAAATTGAGGCCTACACCAAGTAAGAACACCGCTTCTTGTCAAACACTTAGAGGTAGATATGGTATCTGCCAGTCGCAATATATTAAAATTACAATTATATGCGAATTAAATTAACTAAGTTAAGTGTTGAAACGACAGTATAATAATCGCACTTGCAGTGTTTTTGCTTACTACGGTAGAATAACTCTAATACCACCAGAAAGTGTCGAAAATGGGACACCCTGTACATGGTTATACATTCGGTATTATAGGTTAGGTTTAAACTCGGGGCAGAGTTTAAACTAATCTTGAAACACAAAATCATTGGTTTAACTGCCAACCTTGGAAGATAATCTGAACTATAAAACTTGCCATAAAGACTTCAAAATTGCTATAAAATACCTATTTGTGTCTCATTTAAAAATGTAATATTTCTTTTAGTCCCGCATGTTGAGCCACCCTCCAATAATTTTACAAATTTTTAAAATATTTTCAATAGCGGAGCATCGCACTGTACCGCACTCGGAGCCAGATACATATTTTATACTTTATAGAGATGTAAAATATTCACAAACCGCAAAATAGTCTAGTAAATATTTTATTGTTAAAAGGACAAATGTATAATACACCATTATATTAAATGACATGTTAGTCATATTACCTTTCAACCATCGATATTGAGTATAAAACCGTTTTTCTGACAACCTCTGGTGGCAGATTTACGAAATTGTTGACCGTCAACCAATCAGAATTTTCCTAAGAATTTTTCACATCATGTGCAGTTTGAGGTTGGGAAATGTAGTCGTTGGTTGACATGTTGTCTTGTATGTGACTGACAGGACAACAATATTTGACTTGGCATGTTGGCAGTCAATGGTTATAAGCTATCCTAATCACCCTTTTTGGATTTGCGAGTAGCCAACAGTGTTTTTCGGAAAGAACCATCATCACCATGTAAAACTTTTTAGCAGTCCCTAGTCCAAAATTTATATTTATCGTATGCTACCATCAGCGACAGATATTTTGGTTCTTATACTTTCGTTTTAAAATTGTAAAAAATTACACGGCATCCAATTTTTGCAAAACGGCGGTTTGGGGGATTTTTTACAAAATTATGAAAAGTAATACGCTGCCTCGTTAGTCAAACCGGTATATACAGTGTGTCCGCGGATGAGGGTACCCAATACGGAAAAATCTTTATTAGTAATTTTACGACCAAAAGTCATTCTTTATAAAAAGTTATGCTTGTTGAGCAAATGAATTGACGATAAAAAATTTTTTAGATCCAACGTACAGGGTGTTAATAAATTAGGAAAATATTACCGTACACTTTACAAATGGTTCGCGGCACATTCAGATCATGGATTGCTTCTTCTATGCGTTGTTTTAATATTTCCCTATCATGTGGAAAATTATCTGAATAAACCTTTTGTTTTAAGGCACCCCACAAAAAGAAATCTAATAATGAGAGGTCAGGCGATCTAGCTGGGTAATGGTTTGGGCCAAAATTTCAAAATTTGTATTTAGACTTTACGTTAGTTTATAAACAACTTTGTTTTAAAAAATTTAAAAAAAACATAAATAATGATAGTTCTCTCTTGAAGCATTTTCATATTTTCCTAATTTATTAACACCCTGTTCATCGGATCTAAAAAAATTTTATCGTCAATTCATTTTCTCAACAAGCAGAACTTTTTATAAAGAATTACTTTTGGTCGTAAAATGAATGAGATTTTTTCCCTATTGGGTACCCTCATCCGCGGACACACTGTATGTAATTTTTCGTGTTCGTGTTTTTTTGGGGATTAACACCCCCCCACCCCCTGGATCCTTGCTTGTAATATATATAGGGTGTCCCTATAGTGTGTCAAAATTCAACAACTTTTGTACTGTCACAAATAAGTCGTATATCTAAATCTAATAATGTTCGAGATAACCGATATTTTATTTGAAAAATTATATATATCTTAAATGTTGCAGAACTTCAAGAAGGGTTCGTTACAGATCATTCACGTAATGATATAGTATACCGGATGTTGCATTTGAATAAATTGAGAAAATCATGGCCTCTAGTTTCTCCCTATAATGTATAAAAGTAATGATCTTTTGAGAAACTTGTAAAATGTGCCAAAACTAGATCATGTAGAACTCGCACGTCGCAAAAACATGCAAATTGACATCTGTAATTGAGGTACAACGCGCTCAGCTCATACCGATTTCAACATAAAATGAGGTATATCTTTTAAACCACCCTGTATAACATATCGAAACCCCTGAATCGATAAGTGCGGAGAAGCAAGAGCGATCCAAGTTTAAAACAAAATGGGCACCATTCCATTTAAAAAAATGTTTTAAATGGCCTTGCATTAATTTATAGAACTCTCTTTGTGTATTTATGACAGTAAAAGAGTTATTGGGACGGCCTGTATATCGAGGAAGACAACACCTGTTTCTTCACTATGGTATTAATAATAACAGCATTTATTAGTAACCATGGATATTGCAACAGTTCACAAATATCGATGGCTTAAGCAACCGACACATTTTTGAAAAATACGATTTTCGCGCCATTTGACTCTGCCGCCAGATATGCGTATTTTGACCAAACATTGTAAGGCACAGCCGTCTAGTAATTTAATCATTGTGCTAAATCAAATTGTCGTATCAACAGACTGCATGCAATACAGTATTAATAAATTTATAAAATTCTTGGTTTCCCCTACAAAATTTGGTCTGATGTTGATACGACATTTTGCGCATAAGCCATCGATATACAGGCAGATTGGCAAATTCGGTGATATTTGATTGGTTACAAAAATTCGATTGGTCAAAATAATGTTAAATATAATCTACAAAACTGAATACCAAAAGTTCTTGTAAGGACTGTAATATGATTTTAAAATACGACGCGTTTATTAATATACAGGGTACACCAATTAAAGTGGCCTATTAGAAGTATCTCGAGAACTAAATGAGATTTTATTTTGAAAAATTTGGCTGTGGCTATAAGAGATGGTTTTCTACGTTTATAAAATATTTTGGGTGGTGCGGTGTTGCCGAATCATACCGAAAGTAGTAGCAACTTCGGAATTTTAAATGAATTACCCTATATATTATATATTTTTTTGGAATCTAGGTAAAAATCTAGAACAGTTTTCTGTATAATATCATATACCTATCTTTAAGAGTTTTTGAATTATAAATAATCTCTTATAGCCACAGCCAAATTTTTAAAATAAAATCTCATTTAATTATCGAGATACTTCTAGTAGGCCACTTTATTTGGTGTACCCTGTATATTATTAATATGTTCAATGTCTACTCGTTCAAATTTATTTCAAACTGAGCATAGTAAGTAAATTTGTCAAAAATTTTATTTTTGTTTATTACTTCTTGTGTGTTTTAATTTAATAATAATTGAAGATATTGTTTTATTGATATTTTCAGTTATTTTAAATTTGGTATTACTTAACATGCCCAGATAAATATATAAGTGTTTTTTTTATTTATTGTAAGATAGGGGTTAAATTTATGTTCTGAAATACCTTTTTTTTATCTTATAAGACTAAATGTACTTTTTGTAAAAAAATAAAGCTCTATTTATATTTTTTCTTATAGTTTGTCTCATTCAATACCTAAAACGAGAGGAATAATATCCGGACCATTTGTGTTTTAAAGTTTAAAAACATGTAACCAACCAAAAAACAAGAAATGATTTTGAGATTGACACTTGCGTCATTTAATCAATTTTCAGTTTCAGGAGAAGAATGGAGGATTTTTCCATTGTGATGTCGTTTTCGACTGGGGATAATTTTTAAAATATTCGTGAACTCGAAGAAAATTTACGGTAATAATCCAAGCAGTCGGACAATTTCACACCTAAAAAGTCCATTCGATGTATCATTATTTTGACATAAATATTTCCACAGGATGAATATTTACAGAAATATTTTGAGTTTCAATGGTAGCCAAACAAAAAACACGTCTCTGATTGGCTTAAAATGCTGGTGTGAAATTTTCAAATGAATCTAAAGGAAGTGAAACCTCGATCGACCCGGGCACATTGCTACTGTACACGAAAAAGGTAAAATAATATCAAATTTGGCACCTAGATCGATTAGCATTTCCGCCGTCCACGCATAAGGTTTTACTTGTCAAGTAAGACGTATCAGTTAAAACATTAGGTGTGAACGGTGTGTAACATAAGGTTTTACTTGATTAGGCAAGACGTCCGTCTTATTACGAGTCTGTCTTGATAAATAGAATGCAGGCGAAAAATAACAACCTAAAACTCCATCACTGATCTGAAATATGAACACTAAACTGTGCGTGTAGATACGGGTTTTGAAACAATTTTACCTGACAGTGTCAGACGTCAAGTAAAACTAGTGTTGGGAAAAACCGATGATTTTTAATAATCGAGTACTTGATACTCGAGCGATTTTAATAATCGAGTGAATCGCCTGAAATTCCAATTTACCAAGCGATGACGTCACCGACTGCTTAACGGGCTGCCTAGCCCTTTACATGTGACCAGGTCGGGTATTTAGTAGGCACGTAACTACGGGTGGGCACAGGTTTAGCTAAAAAATTATAGTGTCACCAAAAAAATTCCAGAAATTTATTTATTTGTGAATAATGAATTTTTACCACGTGTCTCGATACCAAACAAAAGAACTGCAAAAAATCACCCAAATATGTATTTATTGTTCGGGTTTATTATTGTGCGTATTTAACCCGAACAAAAAGTATTACCAAGAGTTATTTTTCTTCACATCTTTCTCAATCTACGGGCATAAAATAAGTAGATATTTAAAATAGCTTGTCAAATTCTTCCATTTTAAATTATCAGGTGCCCACTGTGTGCACTTCAAATATTTAGGCTTAGTTACGCGACTGGCAAAATAAGAAAATTGGTTATTATTTTTTAAATTCATGTACTCATATTAAAGTTCCTGTTTAAATTTAAGAATGCTTACTTTTAATTACCAAAAAATTTGTCGATACTTATGTTTTGTTAACTATTTTGCCCGTTTTCTTATTTTCCATTAACATTTTCTATAATGTATGTTATTTTTGAGAAGTCTTCTTGAGTTTAATAATAAAAAGTTCCTGTTTAGATTTAAAAATGTTTACTATAAGATTACCAACGAATTTTTCTATATATTTTGTTAACCATTTTGTTCGTTTTGTTATTTTTCATTAACAATTTCTATTATTATGTTATTTTTGAGTAGTTTTCTCGTCTTTATAGTAATTAAAAATTTGAAAATTATATCTTTTAATTTTTTAATATTTACAATCAGAGACCTAAACGACTCCGCTAAAGGATTCAGCATACTTTTTTATATGCACCTTCTCGTTTATGTGCCTTTAAGAAAGACGTATGTCGTGTACTTGCTCAGCGTCAATCTCGAACGTCGCCAATCGGATCGCGCGGTGCTTAGACCGGAGGTCGTCTATCAGATAACCGGCGATATTTTTCGGTTTTTCGCCTGATTCTTAACTAGAGTATTTCCTATCAAGCGAAAAACTGTTTGAATATACGAGCAGTTTTTTAATTCGATCACGCTACAGCGGTAAATTCCGGCGGCGGCGGCGGCAAGCGAAGCGCGGGTATCGAGTGACAGATAATAAGTTACGGGCGACGGTTTTCGCCTGAATAGATAATTCGAGCGGTTTTTTTAATAATCGAGCGATGTCGGTTATTTCAATAATCGAGTGATCAAGCGGTTTTTCGCTCGAGTTATCACAACACTAAGTAAAACCTATGTGTGGATTTATAAACTTGACGTTCCGCCGTTCTACTATGTATAAACTTTAATGTCCGACTTAACTCTAACGTTAGCGGTTAGAAAACGATAACATAAACTGTCGTTATAATGTGCCAAATTTCACGTTATTATTGTATACTTTTCGTTTTATTTTACACCATTTCACAGTTACAAAATAACCAATTAACAAATGGGTATCACAGATATACAACATAAAATAATGCTTCGACGAAAGCGACAAGGACTTGATAAGGCGAAAAATCTACACCATGTACGAAGAGCAACGCGTACCTTCATTAGATTCTCAGCAACGGCTCACCAATGATGAAACCCAAATAAGTTGTAGCCGCACTAGCCTTTGGAGAGTTTTGTCGGAAATGGGATTCAGATACCGCAAAATTGACAAAAGGCAAGTACTCATGGAATCCCACCGTTTACAAAAATGGTGTCATGAGTATATAACTTCTCTAAGGAAATCCCGTTCTGAAAACCGTCCTATAATTTACCTAGAGGAGACTTGGTTTGACACGCATGAAACACCATACAAAGGCTGGTCTGATTCTTCCGATAAGTGTAAAACAAAAGCTCCGTCAAATAAAGGGAAAAGAATAAGCATTTTACATGCTGGGTCAGAAAACGGTTGGGTTCCAAATGCCTTGTGGCTTTCTGCAAAAAACATTAAAGACTCTTGTGTGGACTACCATGAAGATACAACGGCCGAACTTTTTGAGGAATGGTTCAAGAATTCATTCCTCAGAATAGCGTGATAGTAATGGACAATGCGAGCTATCACAGTCGCCAATTACATAAAGCTTGAAGCTCAAATAATACAAAATTGGAGATTCAGAACTACATGGCGGCGAATGATATATATTTTGAAGAAAGTTATAAAAAAAGTGATCTTTTAGAAGTTTTAAAGACATTTTGTATAAAAAAAGTATATGTTTGTGATACATTGGCAGAAGAAATTGGACATACAGTGCTACGGCTCCCACCCTATTATTGCATTTTTAACCCCATAGAGCATATGGCACCAGTTAAAATCACTAGTTAGGTCTGAAAATATTTCTCCGACTTTAAGTTCTAGTGTTGTAGAATTAATACGAAAATGCTTTAATGACATTCCCCCAGGTAGTTGGAAAAATTCAGTCCGTCACGTAATAACTATAGAAAATTCGTATATTAGTCTGGATCGTATAATTAATCCAATTATAATTAATTTTGATGAGGATAGCGATAGCGAAACAGAACTATCTATAGAATGACATTATAAATGTAAATAAATATGACTAGTAATATTTTAAAAAAATGTTATTTCATATCATTACTTGTTTTCCTTAGTCCGTCCCTTCATACTTCACTTGTTTATTGCCAAGCTCTTGTCGACACAATGGGACCGACCCAGGAAATCATTAAGTCGTATCCAAATTTCGTAAAACGTACTTTAATCATAATAATACAAGAACAAAAAAATATTTGATAGGAAGAAATATTAAAGGTATTATATTAATATATGTGTATATATTGAGGAGAGTAATTAGATGCCTAAAGAAAACACTAATTTAATCTTATATTGGATGGGCTACAGCTGAAAATGTCAAATTTATGTTGGTGCAGATTGTAAGTATTGCACAATCGATAAATGGGGGAACATTTACAGATATTGGTACGCGCTGCTGGTATATAAAAAGTCTGGGAATGACGTGTTCTAGGAACGAGAAATTGCAGATATCTCAATATATCAGTGCATTGCACTCTATTATGCAAGATGTTGCAAATATTTACGTTGAGCAATGGTACGTCGATCCTCTAAGGAGCAAAACGAATGCCTGCGCAATAGAACATCATCTGGAATGCCGATCTCAGGATACTGACCATCAATTTTAGAACTCTTTAGGAACGTTAGAAAACGTTGGACCTTCTCGATGCGATTTACCTGTAACTGTAATCGTACACAAGGGTATGTCGCTTTAAAGCAAAGGTCATTACGTTAGATTTACTTATATTTAACGGTAATTTATTTTTAACACACCAGCTATATATCATGTCAATAGACACTTGAAGGCTTGCACAGTCCGCCAGGTTACGGATGCGAGCATAGATTTTCTTATCATCAGCATAAAGCAAACTATTAATGTCTAGAGAATTAACCATGTTATTAATGAATATAACAAACAGTAAAGGACCCAAAATGGACCCCTGAGGTACTCCTGATGTAGTCCAGATGACTGTCCACCACACTCCACTACTTGTTGTCGTTCATGTAAGTAAGAATGAAAAAATGTTATAAGACGATCTGAAATTCCAAACGAACTGAGTTGATTAAGTAACATTTTATGATCTAATCTGTGAAATGCTTATGAAAAATCCTTGAAAACAACATCAACCTGGCAGTTATAACCAGAGGCTTCTGCCACAAATTGCGGAAAACGAATGAGGTTGGACGTTGTAGATTTGCCCCTTACAAACCCGTGTTGTTTATCCGAAAGTTTATTTTTTACCTGCAAGTTCAAATTTTCATGAAGAAGAATTTCAAAACACTTGGAAAAATTATTAATAATACTTATTGGTCTATAATTCTCTTTTTTTTACTGCGAACAAACACAAAACAAAAAAAAAACACACCGCAAAATCAACAAATTGATTTAATTATCGCAACAACAATAAAGAACATAAAAAAATACCCAAAATTGAAAGTAAATAAAGAATCAGTATCTGGTGGTTCCACACCTGCCCGAATTACCTCCCGACATCTTTAATTCCTACTTAATATTAAGGTTCTGTTCATTCTTATCTAAGCTATAATTCGATGAGCCATTCGCCCAATTCGTGTAAGTTTTGGGAATGTTACTCTTAATTTTGTAACATCCTACCGATAAAATCCCAAATATATTCAATATGGGATTTAGGTCTGGGATTTTAACTAAGAAAATCTAGGCGCATTTAATCAAAATTTTGTATTTCATGAAGTAACAGATAAACAAATGAATCAAAAAAGAGAATGTAAAGGAAACATGAAACTTTCATGCGGCTGTATCTGCTATAACGTGCAATGCATAGTAGGTATACTCCACAGGGTGTTCTAAATTTTCGTAAAAACAACAGTTTTATAACATACAACACCCAGTATAATACTAAAGTTACTTTTTAAATCAAAACCAGTGATAATCTTAAGAAATAAAACGGAGAATAGAAAAAAAATCAATTAAATCGACCAACAAATTTCGATAATACATAACATCAAAGTTACGGCAAATCTCTTTCGTTAATTAAATTGCGCAGTGTAGTTTAAAGAAACACGTTTCGCAGCCTCATAATTTATTTTCTTAATAAGCAAGCATACCTAATCTTGCTGCACACTAGTATGTTCGGATTTGTGAGACAAAATTCTCGTTTCACTGGACGCGCTGATAATTCCACAGATGTATTTTACAATTTCCTCCATCTCCATGGTTTTGAAGCATTCCCAACGAGCCGCTACAGAATAGAGTGAATCCAATTCGTTGCTTATAAGAGCTTGCAACTTGCCACAATGGTCGATAAGTTGATCTTCCAAGTAATTAAAATTGTTGTTGATCTGTTTTATTAGGTCCAACTTGACTTTATCCTCTGGAATTTCCAACGGATCATTTGCAATGGGTTCTTGTTTACGTTCCTGGATATTCACGCTGCTGGACGCTTCTGTTTCAGTGGAAAAATCTTTTTCCTGTCGAAATAACAAAGATGCTCCAATTGGTATGGGACAGTCATGCGTAAATTATCTTTTAAGGTTCGGTAGTTCCAGTTGGACCGGGGAACGTAAGTCTTAACTTATTAGTCATAGCAAAGATCTGTTATTTTATTAGATAATGAAAACGGATACGACGTTTTTCTATGGAAATGAAATACAATTCCAATATATCGGACGGAAATGGAAAAATTAAAATATGGACATTTATATTTTGTGATTCGTGTGGTTCACAAATTATTTCAGTTTCTAAACGAAAGTACTTTGCTATACAGAGTGTAACTAATTCGTCCTTCGCCATTGGGATTTCGAAAACGGTAAGAGATAGATACCCAGTAAACACAAACTAGTTCCAAAGACGTTCCAAGGGCGTACGCACGGGATGTAGCCCTAGGGACATCCCCTATAAATCTCTCAAATCTCTGGGAGGTCCATGGAAGGTTCCATTGAGACAAATTGGGATGTAATGTGGACGTCTCACTTTCGTCCTACATGATGACATAGGGACTATAATAGGACTGTAAGAAGGCGGTTTGATCTAAATGGGACATATGTAGAATGTATTTAATACTTATATAGGATGCGTTTAGGCTTGTGAGGTGAGGTAAATTACCCGATATTCAGCTATACGTACGTCAGAATGAACTAAAATCTTATTGCAGATGATACTATTTATCTGGGTATAGATTCTTCACCCCTATAGCCCTTATCTGATATTAAAAAGTCTTATATATTAAATATAGATAGATTAAATTGGGACATTATGGGTCAAATAATATGCCGCAAAAATAAATACAGGGGCTTTCAAAATATTTGGAAAAATCTAAAATTTCGAGTTTAGGTTTTTATTTTTCCTGACTTTGATCGAAGAGATGTCCAAAAATAAATTTCTCATTTATTCTCCATACGATGACATCATCACATCTTTAATGCGATGATTCGTCTTTATGTCATCATCATCAATTATTTTTTTTTTTAAAACTGGATTTTTTGTTTAAATTATGAAAGAAGAAGAACTAAGAATCTACGTTCAATGATCTACAACACTTACTGGTTTTCCGACGTTTTGTTCCTTAAATTGACCATCTTCATTAAAATACCCCAATGCAATTGTTCCTGCAATAGATTTTTTTTTTAAATTTGGTGAAAAAATTCTGTTTAATTCGAAACTGTAAACTCAAGAATAAAATTTTGTATTAATAGAATAAATTACTTATATTTATAATACATCGATCTTACACTAAGTAGAAATTTGATAAAATTATTAGTTTGAAATTTAAAAAAAACAGTCGTAGTGCGTAATAATAAGAATAATTAAAGACAGATATAGCAATAATAATTTTAAAATCTACAGTTCCTTCGAAACAAAAGTAAATCACAGGAACGTACTAGGGGTATTTTAAAGAAGATTGTCAATTGAACGAACAAAACGTCGGAAAACTAATAGTTGTTCTATACCGCTGAACGTAAATTCAGTTTCTTTCATATTTTAAACAAAAGAATCAGTAGCGGCCGTGCCCTATGAAGTATCATGAAATTATTTTAAAAATTTTATTTTTCTGTAACGACCAAATAATTATAAGTATTCTTTGGCGTTTCAAACGTAGGAAGAAAAAAAGCAATAAGAAAATGCGTTGGGAAAAACATATTTTTATTAATTTTTTTAATTTTACACAAGGAATACAATTTTTGGAAAATAGGAAAAGTTTTATTAGTGTATAGTGCTTAAACGTAATGTCCATTCTTCGTTTCTTAATTGTAGAAAATTTATCAATAACAGCCGCATTAAAGTTTGGAATACCTCTACACATTTTTTTTTCAATAGATAGCATTGCTAAGGCTGGTAGCCTTTCTTCATTCATACAACTTTGCAAAAATGTTTTTTTTCGTTTAATGTCGAAAAACATCGTTCACCTTCGGCCGTGGTCATTGGTATGGTAACAATTATTTGTAAAAGAAAATATGCTATGAAGATTATTTTCTATTCCATTTTTTGTCCAGGCAGGCTCCGCAACGCCGCGACCAAACAACAAACAGGAAAAACAAAACAAACGGTTAATTGTGCTGCATCCACAAATCCAGTTACTTTTTTCGTGTATTTAATTTTTAAACTTTCTAATAAAGTGCCTAGATTTACCCTTTGTGGTCTGCGTTAAATTAATTTCGGGTTTAGGTCTTCCCGCATTCTTCACTCAACTTTTTTGCTCTAAACCCAAAGAGCAAAAGCTATTTTTTAAATAGTCCACCGTCAAACTATTCATTTTAACTTAATAAATATGTAATGATAAACAATTGAAACATCCACGCTCGAATTACTATATACATGCGCGAACAAACAGACAAAGGAGCACTCCAAAACTGTGCGACTTTTCTATGTAAAATCGCCATATCCCCACTATCCCCCGCCACCTAATACTAAACAGAAACTGCATTATGTCCCGCCGATTTGAGCGCATATGCGAGCATTCTTCGTCATCAATTTAACTACTGGCGCGCCGGCCGGATCGCGCCACTGTGAGAGCCGCCTATATACAGTTTAGTTTTAACGGTACATATGGGAAGGTCGGACTTTATACGATAAATAAACTTAAATGAATATAAATTAATATTTTTTTATTCGTTTTGGGAGTGCACGTGCGCATGTGCTTCTGTGGAAGAACCGCCACTGTAAAGAATCCAGACCCGTATTTAAAAATTAACTTGATGATGGTGACACAATCACAAAACGTCGCATTAAAGATCTGATGATGCCATCTTATGGACAATAAAAAGTTGCAATGAGAAAGTCAAATTTATCTTTGGACATCTCTCCGAACAGAGTCAGGAAAAAATAGGAATTGAAAACTAAATTTTAGATTTTTTCAAATATTTTGGAGGCCCCTATTTGTAATAATTTTTGATTTTTTTGCGACATATTATTGGGCCAATAATTACGCACTATGTCCCAATTTAACCGACTTCGTATCTCTTACAGAAACCCGAAATCCCAATGGTAAAGGACGAATTTGTTACACCCTGTATAGAATTTAGTCATCACAATCAGTTCTATTAGTTACAAATTTGTTCGAGTTTCTGTGGTCTGTGGTAGCCAGGTAGTGTTAAATATTTCATATTTATATGTTATAAAAAAATGTGTTTTGTTTGAATATCCTATAACAATAACCAGTGCTGGGAAATGGAGTGTCTAATGTGTGTTTGGTTCCAAAAGACAAACAGTCGCCTCAATGTGATAACTACCATGCTCAAATTTAGTAATGCATACCTTATTAAGTATATTCTCTAACACATAACTATCTTCTGCCGTCATGCTGTCACTTTCCATCAATTCCAAACCCAAGCCATTTATGAATGCCACTTGGTTTACAGCAGATGGATGCATTCGTGAACAAATCTGTGGTTTGAGATGGTCAGACATGTTATAAACGTAGATAGAGCCATCTTCCAATCCAGCAATCATGTGTTGATCGTCCGAGCTAATATCTATTGATTTTATGGGTTGATGAAGGTTTTTTCTAGAAATAAAATTTATTTTTCCATTTTGTTTTTATAAATTCTATTTGATGCAACGGGATTTAGTTAACAGTAGTTTGGTACGAAGTCGTAGAAGGGCCACCAAAAGGAAATAAAATTAAAATTGATAATTTCGGGTTTCAGCTAATCTTAAATGGGTGGGGAAGGGGGCGGGCTTCTCAGAGGGAGACAGTGGATGTCATAATTAGCATTATTTTCTCCTTGGTTTGTTCGGATGAAATGAGTAATTTTATATACTTGAAAATAGCAACAAGAGGAAAAAGCTCACTGCGAGCGAAAGCTCCGCAGGCGAAATTATTTATGGACCCCGCCCCACGAGCAAACCCAAAATACACATCTAAATTTAGTCCATAATTTATAGTAAATACTAGAAAAGCCGAGCGGTAAGGTCAGTAAGGTGTTCTCATTATACCAATTTAAAAAGCGAGACATTTTTACTTAAGTTACAGCAGACGAACAAAAGTTATTTTTTTTTCAAGAAGAGCTTTCCCGTTCTGAGGATTTTTCATTATTTTTAAAATGATCCCGATTTTACGAGCTACATATATACGAAATGAGACAGCGGAATACAAACCAAAAAATAACTCCATACCTATTTATTTTAAGTAACATTGATTAGTATGCTTATTTGTATTTTAATGGTATTCTACGGTTGTAATGCCAAATATGCAATAATTTCATCGTAAATTGCTTCAATGTCAAATAGGATTAAAAATTATTTTTGGTCAATAAATCGAAAAAATGTAATCCACTGATGTCCGAAAATCTAGTTTTAATTTAAATAATAACGGTGCCAAAAATTTCTTTATAAATTTGTTTATACAACAGGTGTGTCTACTTAAGTTGCAACCATATGGAAAACTTTTTTATTATTGGTTTTATGAAAAAAGTTATACTTCATAAAAAGTTCTGCATAATCTAAAACTCGAAATGCAACCTTCAGTTATCAAAATTTCCCAGTCATATACGAGGTATATCAGAAATTACGAATTTTGCTCAAGAGTAAAGTACCTTTATTTTTGACAACACAGAAGAATGTTATGAAGAAAAGTTATTTTGAATTAGAAGTTATATTCAAATATGCAATTACAGTTATTTAGCCTGAAAATTTAGGTTTTGTGATTATTTACTAATCATTCCGTGTTAATTATTAAAACAATTTTTATTTTTTCTTCACAATTTAGTGAAGCTGCCATTTCTAATGTATTTTATAAATACCAACGCACTATGACATTCCGTGTCAAATATTTCTTGTCAGTGCATTCTAGATTACGTTAAATTGTATCAAGCCAGAATAATTAATACGGAATGATTAGTAAATAATCACATAACCTAAATTTTCATGCTAAATACCTGTAATTGCATATTTGAAGATAACTTTTAATTCACAATAACTTTTCTTCATAACATTCTTCTGTATTGTTAAAAATAAAGGTACTTTACTTTTGAGCAAAATTCGTAATTTCTGATATACCTCGTATATGACTGGGAAATTTATCGCAGAAGTTATCAAAAATACTAAAACCGCTTGAGGTCTGGGAATAAAAGCGTTTTACATTATACAGGGTGGCCCAAAAATGGTTAAAACATTAAGGTATATTTTTTTAATGGGACACCCAGTATTTTATTGCATATTTAGGTTAGTATTATTGCCTAATTTTATTTCATTTGGTTCTGTAGTTTAGGAGCACTAAATTAAAACTGAAAAAAAAAGTTTTGCAGTCTTGAAGAAAAATCATAGAAGCAATCCAAAATTATCTTTTTAACCTCGGTATTGAGTGCGATTTATAAGAACAGGTATAAAGATACTATGAATATAATAGCGTTCATCTATTTTATACAGGGTGTTCATAATAAGGTTTCAAAAATTACACACTTCAAAATTATTTTTCTTAAGAATTTCAAATGGAACATCCTGTATATTATTTGGCTATTTGATGTAGTCTTCATAAGCAATATTTTTTTGTAATACAAGCATATAAGTTATTTTCAGCCGTTTTCGAAATAATTCCAAATCTCATAAATTATACACATAACATAGGCGCCTAGACTAATAATTCTAAACTGCAGGCCATGAAAATAATGAATGTGCGCATAACTTTACAGTAATATCAAAGACCTGTTACTTTTATTGTTTTTTTTGTTTTATCGGTTTATTGAAAAAACATACAACGTTTTTCGTTGGAAACGAAATACAATTCCAGTGAATTAGACGGAACTGTCAAAATTAAAATAGTGACAAGTTATTATTGATATTTTGTGTTTTGTGTGGTTCACAAATTTTTTAAGTTCCTGAACGAAATTATACTTTACATGTAGAATTTAATCGAAAATCAGTTTATAAGAACTATTATAGTTATACACATTTGCTATTTTTTCTGTAATTAGTGTTAAATATTGTATATTTACAGTTATAAAAAAATGCACTTTGTTTAAATTATTAATTATTTGTTTAACCTTATAACTAGTGTTGAGAGAAACCGATGATTTTAATAATCGAGTACTTGATACTCGAGCGATTTTAATAATCGGATGAATCGCTCGAGCGATTAATCACTTGAAATTTTTATGACTAAGAAGAATGTGTTGATAAAACACCGGCGGTTGTTTTTGTAAGTTTTAGAAGTTCAGTCTAGAGTTTTTACTAAGGATGAACAGTTGATTCTGATTTTTTTTAAAATTACATGCTTTAATTTTTTAAGAATTTACAATCGCCGCTGGCTAGCCAGTCCCAGTCAAAACAAAACCCATGTCGCGATGACTCCACTAAGGAATTTGGCATACTTTTTATATGCACCTTCTCGTTTATGTGCCTTTCAGAAAGACGTATGTCGTGTTAACCTTCTCAGCGTCAAACTCGAACGTCGCTAATTTTCACATTTCAGGTGTATCAAGTGAAAGGCGATGATTTTCGGTTTTCGCCTGAGTTTATAACTATAACTAACTATAACTATAACTGTATTTCCTATCGAGCAAAAACCTGTTCGACTATACGAGCAGTTTTTAACTCGATCACACTACAGCGGTAGCTCGGGTATCAAGTGAAAGGTAATAGTGACCAGCGACGGTTTTCGCCTGAATAGATGACTCGAGCAGTTGTCGGTTATTCCAATAATCGAGTAACCAAGCGGTTTTTCGGTCGAGCGATCACAACACTACTAACAACCACGTTCATTGCTGACATTGGTTTGTCTTATTTAATCTGTAATAATCTCGATTTGAATCGTACTATTACATGTACATTCTTTCCCCGGTTCAACTATATTCATGCATGTACAGTACGTTTCACGAAAATTGGATACGACTTATAATGATTTCCTGGGTCGGTCGCATTGTGTCGACAAGAGCTTGGCAATAAACAAGTGAAGTATGAAGGGACGTACTAAGGAAAACAAGTAATGATATGATTACTTATATTAATGTAATCAAATGAAATAACATTTTTTTTAAATATTACTAGTCATATTTATTTACATTAAAAAAATGCAATGGGTTAAAAATGCAATAATAGGGTGGGAGCCGTAGCACTGTATGTCCAATTTCTTCTGCCAATGTGTCACAAACATATACTTTTTTTATACAAAATGTCTTTAAAACTTCTAACAGATCACTTTTTTTATAACTTTCTTCAAAATATATATCATTCGCCGCCATGTATTCTGAATCTCCAATTTTGAATTATTTGAGCTTGGAGCTTTATGTAATTGGCGACTGTGATAGCTCGCATTGTCCATTACTATCACGCTATTCTGAGGAATGTTTGGTAAAATACAATTCTTGAACCATTCCTCAAACTAACAAATTTTACCACAAAAAGATATTTAAATATAAATTAAGCAACCTAACCTACCTGATGTGCCTATTTTTAATTATAATTATTACAATCCGGTCCTTTCCACATAATAATAACAAACGGTCATAAATAATGGGATGGCCCAGGTACTTTTACGGCAGTCATTAAGTTATATCCATTTTTCGTGAAGCAATCTTTACTTAATTCAATCTAACATAAACCAACATTACCTACCTAAAAATACATTCTTGAGTTATGGTATCAATGACACATATTTTATTGTCTCCTCCACAAGTAACCAGTAATTTATCATTTTTCGACAGGGCAATTCCCGTAACTTCAACAGAGTGCATCAGGTACATCTTCAATTCCTTCTGTGTCATAACGTCCCATATTATGACACTTCCGTTGGCGCATCCTACTGCTATGGACATTGAGCTTCTATTGAAACATTTTAGAGCGGTACAAACGTCTGGATTCTTTAATTCTATTTTTTCTGCACTTAATAGGTTAAAGACGGCCAGTGTTTTGTTGCTGGTTACAGCAAGCTCGTTGGCCGAGTTAAACGATATAAACGTTATTTCGCAGGAAAGTTTACCCAAGCGTTTAGATACACAACGGTTTTTTGTGTCGTACAGCATAACTTCGCCATTGCGATTTCCCAATGCTACAATTGGAAAAATATGGGATTTTTATTTTAGAATAGTAATTTTATACAGCGTGTCCCAGGATAAGCGAACTTATGCGGCCCACTGACGGTCACATTTGCTCGCAAGCATGCATGCATAAGTAGAAAAACTTGGCAATATGATCCACTGACTATTCAGGTAGACTAAGCGATCCTTTCATTTTAATAGAGGTCATAAATCAGCAGTAAAGTCTGTTCGGTTTATGAAGTCCGATATCGATTAAATCATTAAAGGTTGTTAAACAGTAAGACGGTTGAGTTAACAATACCTTCGCTATACTTGATCGTACCGAACATTCCATTGGTTCACTGTAGTCGGCTGAGCAAAATCAGCGGTTCCAATACAAAATTATCTTAGAATTATGTACCGAGATAAATATTTTTATCCAGTTTATTTTTCACTCATAGTTTTTTTATTCGACAAATGAAAAAGATTTTGCGTCAATAAGTTAAAGATGTTCTCAGGTACTTTTTCCTAGAATTTAGTTATTTTGGGATCATTATAGTTAAATCTATATAATAATCACTATTTTCCAAGAAATAATTAAAATTTGCTAAAGTGCAGGATGGTATGTTCTATTTTAAATAAGTAGTTATGCTTTTTGCTTTTAGTTTGTTTCTCATTATTGTGTGTGAATTAAAAGCAGTTATAAAGCAAAGTTCTGGAAAATGTTCAGCAAGGTGACCCAACGCCTAGAAGGTGTTTATCTCCAGGTGAACGCCGTTTGGTATTACAAGTGGAACGTTATTTTACTTTAGAAAAAGATAACTCGGACCCGTTAGTGTCTGTTTTGGCAGTGCAAAAACGAACGTCTGATGCTTGCGGCATTTCAGATAACAAAGAGTGAAGAGGAATTGGACAGACCAAGGCAAGTTGTTTTTCTTGACGAAACATGGATATATGCAAATGGAACTTCAACAAAATCGTCTTGGCAGGATGATTCGAAACATTGCTATTTCAGTACCCGTGCCAGTAATGGAAAAAGGTATATAATAATACATGCTGGCAATGAAGAAGGGTTTGTTTCAAATGCCAGTGCCATATTTTCATCAACAAAAAATACTGATGATTATCACGGCAATATGGATGCTGAAATTTTTGAGTATTGGTTCGAGGAAACACTTATAAAAAGTTTAGAAAACCCTTCCTTAATTGTTTTAGGCAATCCCTCTTACCATACGAGACTCGAAGAGAAATTTCCTACAAGCAGCTGGAAGAAGGAAGAATTAAGAGAGTGGTTGCCAAAGAAAAACATAAACCATGAAGATTTATTTTTAAAAAGTGATCTTTTAAGCAAGTGTAAGGAGCAGTCATTTAAAAAAAAAATATGTTGTCCCTCAAATAAGGACATCAAGTTTTGAGATTACCGCCCTACCATTGCCATTACAATGCAATTGAATTGATATGGGGGCAAAAATTATTATGACAAACATGCCTGTAAAAATATCAGTAAGCCTAGCGTTATAAAGTTATGGGAGGAGGCGCTTAGCCAAGCGGACAAAGAAAAATGTCGGAAATGCATTGAACACACGGAAAACATTATTTTTGAATCTTGATAAAAAAAAATCGTAAAACTAATATGCCTAAATACTATAAAAGTTCAAAAATAATTATTTTTCTTTACCTATACTAATTTTTTATTTACTTTAAATTACTTTACTTAGAAAATACCTAAAATATAATTTATTGTTTGAGATCCACCGACTACCCTGCTCGAGAGATTTTATTGCTTAGCGGACTTCATACACCGTACCGACTTTAGCAATATTTTCTGATGATCAACGTTGCCTTTGGATTGGGGAATAATTTTTTGATAAAGTTGAATGTTGTTGCAGGTTATACAGGGTGTTGCATTCACCATTGGAATTTCGGAAACGGAAGATATGCGATTGGTTAAATTGGGGAAAAGTTGCGTAATTATGGGCCTAATAATATGCAGCAAATCAAGAATAAATACAGGGGCTTTCAAAATATTTGAAAATATCTAAAGTATTTCGTTATTTTCGTTTGGGTTTTTATTTTTTCCTGACTTTGTTCGAAGTGATCTCCAAAAATAAATTTCACTGTCTCATTGATACTTTTTACTCTCCATAAAATGGCATCATCAGATCTTTCGTTCCTAAGTTCAGTGGTATACAACACTTACTGGTTTTCCGACTTTTGTTCCTTAAATTGACCATCTTCAGTAAAATACCCCTAGTACGTTCTTGTAATTTACTTTTGTTTCGAAGAAACTGAAGGTTTTCACATTATTATTGGTTCTTGTTGTATCAAATTTCTACTTGGCGTAAGTAAACGTAATTTATTTTATTAGTCAAAACTTTCTTAAGACTTTTAAAAGAGGCATTGAGTTTTACATTTTCGAATTATACCGAATTTAAAGAAAAAAAGTAAATTACAGGAACGTACTAAGGGTATTTTAATGAAAATGGACAATTTAAGGAACAAAACATCGGAAAACCACTAAGTATTGTATACCACTGAACGTAGATTTCATAATTTAAACAAAAAGATCTAGGACCGCATTTAAAAAAAATAATTTGATGATGGTGTCCCAAAGACGAAACGTCGCATGAAAGTCTGATAACGCCATCTTATGGAGAATAAGAAGTAGAGTAATGAGAAAGTGAAACTTATTTTTGGACATCTCTTCGAACAAAGTCAGGAAAAAATAATAACCTAATCGCAAAATTTTATATTTTTTCAAGTATTTTTTAAGCCCCTGTATTTATTTTTGATTTTTCTACGGCATATTATTAGGCCCATAAATATGAAACTTTGCCCCAATTTAACCGACTTCAAGCAGCGACAGATCATTTCACATCGCGCCAGAAGTATGAAAAGTAGTCAGTTTTTGACCACATATTGTCAAATGTGCATGCATGCCTCGATATGTTCATGCATGCTTGCGAGTAAATGCAACCATTATAGATATAAAATAAATGACAAAAAATTTTAGAATTGAAGTTTGACCATTTGGGATCTACGCCTTCTTGATTAGATAATAATTTTAACCTATTTTGATTTTTTATAAATTCAGCAGATCTTGATCGGAGCATTATTTTTGTTTTCTGTCTCTTCTTCACAATAAATCGAAAAATTTTATTAACAAAAGTTGCTCGGAATTCAAAAACATGCAAGCGTACCAGATTTAATAATCAACAGCCTACATTGATTTTTTACATGTTTGCAACAATGTAGAATTCAGATGCGTGATCTACCAATACCTCGTATGTTTCAGGAGGTATCAAAATACATCATTCCGGAAAGAATCATCAATGTTTGCACAGTGTTTGTAAGATAGATAATTACCGAAATTTAGGCTAGAAGCGATTTTACTAAAATAATTACCTAGAATTCTTTTGGTGTTCGCTTTGAATCGCAATGCAGTAACTTCAGGAACCAACGTAATTGTATGCACCAGATTTATAATACATGGGTCTTTTGAGGATAAAATTTCTGGGTTTTCATTTTCTTGGAGTACGGCAATATAGCTATTATCGTGACACCACGAGACGTTTATAATTTTTTCCATTGATTTGGGAACGTACTTTGACACTGTTTTCAAGCCGCTCCGCTCCAAAGAGTAGATGTTTAAGAATTTCCCCGCTGAGGCAAACATATTTAGATTTTTCCCTCCCCCAGTGGTTGACATTGAAGTTTTTATAAATATTGGTGACAGCAAATACGATCAATTTAAAACTGGTGTTCAGGTTGTTAGTCTTCTGAAACCGCGACCAATGAAAGCAAGAAGTAACAAAGAAGGTACATCTATACCCAGGTGCGGATCTACGGGGGGGGGGGGGGGGGGCGTTACTTGTAAGGGACCAGTCTCCGGACTGCCGTAAAACTTTGAAATAATGCAACCCAACATACAGCAACTAATTTAACATTTATAATAATTAATTAACGCTTATCGTAGGAGCGAAAATTTCATTTGTTTTCGATTATTTAAAGATTATCTCTTTAAAATATGGACTATTTTCCAAAAATCATTAATTAAGCAGTGGCGGCTATTCGGAGGAAGTAGGGAAAGCAGTGGCGGTTCTTCCACAGGAGCACATGCGCACGTGCACCCCAAAACAAAACGAATAAAAAATATTAATTTATATTCATTGAATATTATTTATAGTATAAAGTCCGAACCTCCCTAATATTTTATCGTACCGTCAAACTAAAAAGTCCGACCCTCCCTAATATTTTATCATCCCGTCAAATCAAACTGTATAGATCCGGCAACCGTGCCCCGATCGAGGTAAATGACGATTATGACGAGACTTGCTCGCACGTGCGATTAAGTAGTACAGTTTCTCTGTAATAACAGGGACATGTAGCGGGTGGCAGCGGGGGATAGCGGGGCTATGGCGATTTAACATGGAAAAGGCGCACAGTTTTTGTGTGCGCCGCGCTGTTTCGAGCATCTATGTTGTAATATTTAAATATTATATATTTATTAAGTTAAAGTGAATAGTTGACGGTGGACTATTTAAGAAGTAACTTTAGCTCTTTTAGCTTGGAGCAAAAAATTGAAGTGAAAATTGCGGGAACACCTAAACCCGAAATTAATTTAACGCCGACCACAAAGGGTAAATCTAGGGACTTTATTAGAAAGTTTAAAAATGAAATATATGAAAAAAAAATTGTAGAGGGTGTTCCAAACTTAATGAGGCAGTTATTGATCAATTTTCTACAATTAAGAATCGAAGAATGGACTTTACGTTTAAGCACTATTGTGTATGGCCGATAAATGTTGTGTATTTCGATAAATGATACTCGATATGATTTTAAACCATTTTATTTAAGGATTTAAAATAAAAAAACACTGAAAATATGAAGAATGCCAACTTGTCAGTCTCGTGGCTCGATTCGTTCTCGTCATAAAACAGTTAACTATTGTTCTCGTCTTGGTTGCGTCTAATGACGTAGCCCGTAGATGGCGTAGTGGTATTAGACATAATTCGGTTTTCTTGATAACTCGTAGATGACGGTAGTAGTATTGGACATCATTCGGTTTTCTTAATAGCTCGTAGATGGCTTTAGTACTATTAGTCGTGGACTGTATAAATATTGTTACGAGGGTTGCATGCGACGACGTTAAGATCCGACAGCTATACACACTAAGGAAACCTTTCTTATTTTCCAAAAGTTGTATTTCCTTGTGTAAAATTAAAAAATAAATAAAAATATGTTTTACCTAACGCATTTTCTTATTACTTTTTTTTCTTTCTACATTTAAAACGCCTAGAAAAATTTCACCATACTTGTGAACCCCTCTATCATAGGTCACGAGCCGCCACTGAGGGGAAGTGCCACTTCCTCGCCTTTGGCGTAAATTATATTGACGAGCAATGATAATCTGTGTGTTTGAGAAAATTCTTGCTTGGCTCTTCCTCTATATTTTCGCCCATGAATCCCCACTGTAATTAAGTGTTAAAGTTACTTAACATAATGTAAAAATGTTATCTGAACTCGCGCCTGACCGTATCAGTTTTCTAGTACTATTTACTATAAATTATTTATCAAATTTAGCGATATTTGGGCGTTGTCCGAATAATTTTTCTTCTTCGGCGATTTCGCCTAGGCGGGCTTTTTTTAGTTTGAAGGTGATGTATCTATTCCCGTTTTTTCAAATAACTTGCAAAGGGCGCTAGTTACACTCATCACGCCTAATATTTTTTGCAGGTAGAATGATCAAAAATGCATACTTCATTTGTTTTTTTAAATCAATCCGTTTCAGTGATATTTGTATTTTAATATTTTGTTGCATAGCGAAATCCAACTTAATACAAAATAAAAAGAACTTCTTTTAAAGTAAGGCGCTATTAGGTTTAAGATTCCACAAGAAGTTCAAAGTAAGACAGAAGACGACGCCGGTACTGCGGATAAAGGATCATATAGGATGCTCAAAAATTCATTAAGTATTACAATAAGACCCTATATTTTATGGTATTTATAAATTCTAGGGAATAAAATATGTCAAGTTGATGTATTGTTCAATCTGCCCTAAGTTTGTCGTTTTTGATATATTGATATTCAATTAAGTTACATTTTTTAAATTTTAATAACTTTAAGACATTGGAGAATTCCGGGTTTTTAATGAATATATATTTTTAATTTATAACTTCCTATATTTTGGAATTCATATTTACTTACTTTTTGTACAATCATTAAAATATACAGGGTGTTTCTTAATAACATGCTAATATTTAAGAAGGTTATTCTAGGGTCCATTTTCAGAAAAAACTTCCTATGAATATATGTCCTAAACGTCTTAACTTTTGAGATACAGGGTGTTAAAGATTTTCAAAAAATCTCCTTTTTTTTTAAATAAAAATTATTTTTAAAATTCTCATTCCTTGCTGAGTAAATGTCGTCTCTTGTTTTTTATCGTTTGACGTACAGTTTTCGTATAAAAAAATGAATCCGTCAGCAAGCCCATACATGTAACGCATATCTGCAAACTCAGAATTCGTAACTTGGACAATGTTATTTTTAATAAGTTGTTAAGGTAAATGACTTAAATACCATACCATTCGAGCTATGGTATAGTTGTTGCAGAATTATACCGTTGATTCTTACTGCCATAAATAAACTGCCTGATTAAACCCTATTGTATACGCCTGAACCTCTTCAAATCTCAATAAATGGGATCAGGGCCGGCTTGAAAATGTATACCACACCACATGATTTATTTTTATAATTTAAAATAAATAGATAGGTATTTTTAGTTTTAGGTACCTATAATTAATAAGTACAATAAAAATTAATTAAATTCTAAGAAACTATTGATAATTTATTCAAAATTTAACTCTGTATCACTATCACTATCTTCATCTAAGCCTAAACTTATAATTAAGGGTTGAACATTTGTAATCATACAATTTTAAGAATTTTCCACCTTAAGTACATGCTGTACACAGTTTTTCCAGCTGTCTGCAGAAATTTTTCTTACTTGGTTTTTAATTAATTCTACTACAGATGCATTTAATGTAGGAGAAATATTATTTCTCCTAATATTGGATTTTAATTGGTGCCATATTAGCTCAATAGGATTGAATATACGATAGTACGGAGGAAGACGCAACACTGTATTTCCATTATCTGCTGCAAGTTTGTCACACTCGTATTCCTTATTTATTTTAAAAGCTTTTAATACTTCTAGCAGTTCTCGTTTTTTGTAAGTTTCTTCAAAATATAAATCATTTTCAATCATAAAATTTTGAATTTCTGCTTTTGTATTATTAGAATTGGGAATGATGTTTGTTGCCGACTATGATAACTAGCATTGTCCATTACAATGACGCTATTTTCAGATCTATTTTTAAGGAGTTTATGTTTAAACCAATCTTCAAAAAGTTGTGCGTCGGTATCTTGATGGTAATCTAAAGAAGAATCTGCTATGTTTTTAGCTGAAAGCAACAGACAATTTGGAACAAACCCGTTCTCTGAACCAGCATGTAATATTGTGATTCTTTTGCCTTTATTTTATGGTGCCTTGGTTTGACATTTTTTGGAAGAATCATCCCAACCTTTTCTTGGAGTGTCATGGGTATCGAACCATGTTTCGTCAAGGTAAATAATTGGACGATTTTCTTCTCTAAATTGTTTAACAGCTGTTAAATATTTAAGTCTCCATTCCCGACACTTGAAGATGCCCCCTATCAGCAGAATTCCAAGGACGCCACATTCTACCAAACTAAAAATTACTCGCCGGAAAACCACTAAAGATTAAAATTATTTAAAAATCACTTTGTATTTATATATGCATCAGGCATAGGTATAAATTAAATTTGTATACCTGGTCCGGCTCTGCTCGAAAAGGTTTTAAAATTTGGGATTTCCTTATTTATTTTATGGTCGAATAGATAATTTGGTTTTATTGCAGTCAAGAGATCAACGATATAATTCTGCAAAAACTATACATGTACCTATTGTATCGATTTAAAATATTTTCAGCGTTGCTGCGTTGCCGCTTCTACCAAATAATTGCAGCAACTTTATTATTTTAACGTATTTTATACCGTACCACAAGGAGGGCCCGTACCACAAAGGTCGGTGGAAATATAAAGTAAATCAAATAAAATTCTACTTATTACATACCTTCCTCTCTTCATTTTCCTTCATTGTTACCAATTCTGTATCCTTGTATCAAGAAATACGTGCTGCACTGCGTCTAAAAAAGTTATTTTAAAGTAATATAACAAAAGATACCAAAAAACACACAAAATGTTAACATTCATGCATTAATCATCACCTCACCCCACCCCCTCTGTAAGGTAAAATATATATTTTTTAATATTCAGCTTTATACGTATTGAAATGAAGCACAATAAAATCAATTTTTAAAAAGATTTTCACTTTTTCCCGAAGTCTTTGCTATATCTCACATGGTGACTTTCGTAGGTACTTATGAAAAAATATACAAATGCACGATTTTAAAGGAAATGTTAAAATCGAAGAAGAAAATGAAATGGATATGAAACAGTGAAAACAAAAATAAGCTAATATAAAAAAGTTATATCATGCTGTCATCAAATACTTGAAAATGGGACAGAAGTTTAATTTATTCTGAACCTTAGGGAAATTATTCGCATTAATATGCAAACCTCATCGATTTTATTATATCAAAAAACTCACATACAATTTTGTAAATGCATATTTCATATTCAGAGGTAAACTATTGAGAGCGAAAAATCAGGTATTGAGAGGGAGCAAATTTCGAGTAATTTGCGTTAAAAAATCGACCTGTTGGCTTTGTAAAAACTCTTCAATAAGACTGGAAGCGCTAACGTTATAGAAAATCTTATTAGTATAGTATAGTATTTGAAGAATTATACCGTTGATCTTTTGACTGCAATAAATCCTCATTGTCCCTTCGACCATAAAATAAATAAGGAAATCCCAAATTTTAAAACCTTTTCGAGCAGAGCCGGACCAGGTATACAGTCGGTTAAATGGAGGTAAAGTTGCGCATTTATGTGCCTAATATTATGCCGTTTAGAAAGTTTTAAAATTCCCGATATATCCGGAAAAAACCGAAATTCTGAAAAATCGTTTTATTTTTTTCCTGTGTTTTTTTGAGATCGAATTCTAAAGTAAATTGCACTTTTACATTGCCACTTTTTCCGCTCTATCTAACAGCGTTAATTGTTTTGTAATCCGACGAGTCGTCTTCGAAGGGCCATTATCAACTTTCTTTATCCTGTTTTCCTGATATTGGAATTTGAGAGCTTTTTTTCTTCCGAATGCAACGATGTATAACACATTGTAATTTAATGACGTTTCGAGGGTATTTTGAACAACATCAGGAAATTTTATAATAGCCCTTCGAATACGACTCGTCGGATTACAAAACAATTAACTGTGTTAGATAGAGCGGAAAAAGTGGCAATGTAAAAGTGCAATTTTGCAGAATTTCGTTTTTTCCGGATATCTCCGGAACTACTCGGAATTTTAAAACTTTCTAAACGGCATATTATTAGGCACGTAAATGCGCAACTTTACCTCCATTTAACCGACTTCGTATCTCTTACGGTTTCCGAGATCCCTGTACTGGCCCTCCTTATCTTGGACACGGTGTATATAAAATAGCGATATTTAAGCATTTTTCATTGAACAGGAAACAAATTCTACTTTTAATTTCTTAAACCTTTATTCTCGACGTCTAGTAAAGTGAATCGTGCCGTTTAGCAAACCTTAACAACATGTTTGAAGTAAATATGAACACATTATGAATACATATTCCATATCCAGGCAATTGTTTTTTCTTTGGTTGAAGTATAAACTCGTTTACTAGTATAAAAAAGCCACTAATAAGGGACCCGAAAGCAACCATTAGCCACATAAACAAGTAAGTTCTGGCTATTGCAGGTGTACAGCAACCGCGTCGATAAGTCATACTGTCGTAGAAAAAATGTGCCGGAATAATGTTAATGAAGATAAATGCGAATGTAGCAACTATGCCGGGGAGATAATAGGCTGGATGCTCTTGAAGGCTTATTTGAACATCGGTATCAGCAAGGATGCACCAACCTGTGAAGAACAGGAAGCTTGATATTGCTGAAATTAGGTAGTTAAATCGCAAACTGTTTATTTGAAAACAAAAATATGACGAGACGTTATACATTTCTTAAATTCAATGTAGACACGAAGGAAATTTTGAATAGGATATTTGCCGCTGTCACTTTTTGACTTAAATGTCCTTCTTAACTATCATTTCTCTGTGTCTAAACCTAGCCCATAGAGGAGTGGTAGGGCGCTATGGCCATGGGCGTTGTTTATCTAAGCCCCCCCCCTGGAAGTTGTCAACTTATACATCAATAATCTTTTATTTCGTTAGCGGAAAAGATAGTGTTTTTCTATTTTTTCTCAAATTTGGTACAATACGTTTCACGAAAATTGGATACGACTTAATGATTTCGTGGGTCGGTCCCACTGTGTAGACAAGAGCTTGGCAATAAACAAGTGAAGTATGAAGGGACGGACTAAGGAAAACAAGTAATGATATGATTATATTAATGTAATCAAATAAAATAACATTTTTTTAAATAGTACTAGTCATATTTATTTACATTTATAATGTCATTCTATAGATAGTTCTGTTTCGCTATCGCTATCCTCATCAAAATTAATTATAATTGGATTAATTATACGATCCAGACTAATATACGAATTTTCTACAGTTATTACGTGACGGACTGAATTTTTCCAACTACCTGGGGGAATATCATTAAAGCATTTTCGTATTAATTCTACAACACTAGAACTTAAAGTCGGAGAAATATTTTCAGACCTAACCAGTGATTTTAACTGGTGCCACATATGCTCTATGGGGTTAAAAATGCAATAATAGGGTGGGAGCCGTAGCACTGTATGTCCAATTTCTTCTGCCAATGTGTCACAAACATATACTTTTTTTTATACAAAATGTCTTTAAACTTCTAAAAGATCACTTTTTTATAACTTTCTTCAAAATATATATCATTCGCCGCCATGTAGTTCTGAATCTCCAATTTTGTATTATTTGAGCTTGGAGCTTTATCTAATGGGCGACTGTGATAGCTCGCATTGTCCATTACTATCACGCTATTCTGAGGAATGTTTGGTAAAATACAATTCTTGAACCATTCCTCAAAAACTAACAAATTTTACCACAAAAAGATATTTAAATATAAATTAAGCAACCTAACCTATCTGATGTGCCTATATTTAATTATAATTATTACAATCCGGTCCTTTCCACATAATAATAACAAAGGGTCATAAATAATGGGATGACCCAGGTACTTTTACGACAGTCATATCCATTTTTCTTGAAACAATCTATACGTATTTTTAAAGTCTAAAGTAAATGATTGGATGTATTCGAAACATTTCTCGTAATCGAAGCGAAGCCAAACGAAGAGAAATTGTACTACAGCGGATTCGAAGCTGCTACATAAACAAATTTATAAAGAAATTTTAGGTACCGTTATTAATTAAATTAAAACTAGATTTTCGGATATAAGTGAATTAAATTTTTTCGATTTATTGACAAAAAGTAATTTTTAATCCTATTTAAAATTGTTTCCGCAAGAACTATTTTACAGTTTATTGAAGCAATATAAAATGTTTGATTCTGTTCAACTGAAAAACGAACTTAGGAAGCCATTATTTCCGTCTCAGTCTAGAGAAGGTTTTTTTTGGTGTAAAATGAATTAAAACTTATACGGGAAATACGAAATACAACTGGCCAGGACACTCTGGAGATCTCGTTGTAGTATTACCAAACAATGAAGTTTTTTACGATTTTTACGAAATGAAACAAAAGTTTACTTTGTTATTTGTCACTATATTAAAAGAGATTTGGCGTTACTGCCGTTTCGTAGTACAACTACATCTTCAAGACGCTCACTGTCACACGAGAGTGATCCCAAACTAAGTGTATATAATATAGGTAGTAGTAAAAATTATAGGTAGTAGAAAAAAATAAAAAATATTAATTTGGTATAATAAATAATGTTTGGCACAGTAGTGTAATAAACTTAAATTAGGGACAAACGGGTCAGTAATCAGAGAATCCACATGCCAGATGGGATTTTTACAATAGTTTTAATAGCGGGGAGTTGCCGAGATCTAATTGCGTGTTTAAAACGTTAATATTACTGTCTTTTTATGTTTATAAATTTCAATGTTTTCTAGTAAATTCAATTTATGGCCTTTTTGTTCAGTGTATAAGATTTGTAGGTTACTTATATCTGGAAATGTGTGGTTTGTATCTAAAAAGTGATTCGCAAAACTAGATGATCTTTTATTAAGTCTAAAGCATGCATTGTGTTCTTTAAATCTCGTTTCAAAATTACAAAATTTGGGGGATGTCGTTGAGCGTAATGTTAGTGAGAATGAAGAAAGTCGGTTTTACTATTTACACTTCACTATATTTACAAACAATATTACAAATATTTACAATGAACTGAAAACGGGGTTAGTCATCGTCTCTCAGAGTGCCTTGATGCGCGTGCCGTTGGCTAGCTGAGATCGACTAACTTTCGTTTTGTAATTTTCCTTTTTGGCAAGTCCCAAAAAGGCGTCAGCAATAAAATAATCTTCTAAGAAATACCCTGGTTAGGCTGCTTGTTTGCCTGAACTGAATTGTTACTTTTATAACTGTCGGAAGGTTCAAGCGCCATGAATAAATAATCAAAGAGCAATGCAGATGTTTTTATTGTCCTTTCTCGAACACGTACACTGCATGTCCGCTACATTACCCCCTTACCAGTGACAACGCAAGGGATATCCACTGAAAGGAGAGAAATAGAAAAAAATTGCATTTAAAACCAGGGCTATTTCTTAGGCAGAAAAGTTACAAATTCTTACACTAGTTCCTAAATTCTACTTAAAACTAACATTGTACAATAGTAACATCAAGATACCTAGAAGTAATTTTTAAAATATATACATTATTGGTTTGACTAGGTACCTAATTTATGCAAATCCAGCCTGCAGACGGTCTGGGAACTTCACCTTTCTACCTGTTCGGGATTGAAATTTGTTGTTAGTACTGTCACCCAACGGTGAATCGTTGGCCTTATTTGGTTCAACCATATGTGAAGTTTCCATCGATCGTTGATCATCTGCATCTCGAAGAACGAAAGCTGGTTTCAATCGATCGATTGATACTTTTACATTTTTGCCGTACAAATCTATAACAAAATTCTTGTCGCCTCGCTCAATGACCTTGAAGGGTCCATCGTATGGAGGATCTAGAGAACCTTTCGCGGCGTCATGACGAAGAAATATGAATTTGGAAGAATTTAATTCTTTAAAAATAAAAGTTTTATGAAAACCATGTCGCGTACCCGGCGTCGGTTTTAATTCTTGCATGTGTTGACGCAGTTCTCTCGCGAATTCGGAAGCGTCGACAGTTTTGCTTGCTTCGCCGAAAAATTCGCCAGGTAAACGCAAGGGAGAACCAAACACCATGTCCGCTGCGGTTGCATCTAGATCCTCTTTTAGCGATGCGCGAATGCCTAATAAAATAATTGGCAACATGGCGACCCAGTTGTCATTATCATGACATCTGATAGCGCCTTTGAGTTGCCGATGCAATCCAACGAATACTTATAAACAGGAAGAAGACAAACAGCCGTGTTAACACATCGAAGCAAGTATGAACAAACGAACAAACCAGGCATCCATTCCGTCTGGAATCAGCTGACAAACGCACGTGCTTTTCAAATGTCACTTTTGTCCAAATTTTTATTACTGTCAATATTTTAAAGTGACATTTAACCAACAAAAAACATTCAAACCCTTTTATTTGATTTACTAAGTAGTGAAAATCAAATATTAGGATTCTGACATGTTTTAAGCTGTAAATATCACTTTAAAATAACCCTTACACACTCTTATATCATTTTTTTAACTAATAACGTAACTACAAATGAAAAATTAAACTTCAGAAATAAGCTTGTAAGTAGTTTTATTAAAAAATAGGAAGTAAATCATAATTTACATAAAATATTTTACCATCTTCAAATGGGCTCTAGGTCCTAGCAAATATTTCAAGCTTCAAGTCCAAGCATATTTTTGGGCCCCATATGATAGGAAAAGAAATTATTATTGAAGCTTACTCTCAGTAAAGATGACTAAATGAATGTTTCAATTACAAATTACTCACTTGCACCAAAAAGGAAACGACGTTTTTCGTGAAAGATTAGAATATTAAAAATTATTTTAAAATTTAAAGATGCGTCTTCTCCACTTCTCCACCATTTTAAATCATATCAGATGTTGCTTGATTTCCATGCCCGCCAGACGAAGGAATTTAGCTTGTTAAACTATTTAACAATTCGTGCTGTTCGCATTATATGCCTGTCTCTGTCTGCAGCAACCTTCCCTAATTCAGTAAAGTGAGACAAATATGACCAGGATCAAGTCGCCTGCATAAACACTCACTTTTGGGCTTTCCATATTAACTCTACATAAGTCTGATATTGACGCTTAAATGATAGAGTGAAACAGATAGATAAAAGTAGGTTACATGTGAGCGTATGGAGCAGAGTAGGCTTAGCATCACTTCCAAGGCCTTCTTACGTGTTTCGACCTCTCCCATAAGCAGTCTCACCGGGCTGATGCAATCTCTCCACCATACCATTTGCTTGCGGATGATACGCGGTCGTTCTTAAATGAGTAATTCCTGTTAAACGCGTGAATTCGGTGAATAATTGTGATTCGAATTGGCGGCCTTGGTCGGTGGTTACGCGCAAAGGTACGCCATATCGAGAAATCCAAATATTTAAAAATGCTGTCGCGACCGTTTTAGCATCGATTTCCGCTAGCGGCATGACTTCCGGCCATCGCGAAAATCGATCAATACACGTTAAACAGTATTTATAGCCCTGAGATATCGGCAAGGGTCCTACGAGGTCAATATGCACGTGCTCAAATCTTCCGCTTGGACTTACAAAGTCTTTTACGCGGCTTGAAACGTGTCGCGTGACTTTTGACTTTTGGCACGCGATGCAATGTCGTGCCCACTCGCGACAGTCTTTATTGATAGCGGGCCATACAAAACGCTTCGCGACTAGTTTTTGACTTGCGCGCACTCCGGGGTGAGATAAATCGTGCAATGAGTCAAAAATGGTTTTACGCAATGTTGCAGGAATATATGGTCGTACCGTATCGTTCGTCGTGTCACAGTATAAATTTATTTGAAATTCCGGAAAATTAATTTTTTTTAGCTTGAGAGACGTCGAATTTGAATTTAAAAATTCTCTTAATTCTGCGTCTTTTTTTTGTTCGGATTCAATAGTTTTGTAATCGGGCGCTCGCGTAATTGCTTCAATTCTCGAAAGTGCGTCAGCTACATGATTATCGACGCCTTTAATATGTCGGATATCTGTAGTGAACTGACCGATATAATCGAGATATCGAAACTGCCGCGGTGAGCATTTTTCAAGCTTCTGATTAAAAGCGAATGTAATTGGTTTATGGTCGGTGTATATAAAAAATTCGCGAGCTTCTACTGAGTGCCTAAAACGCTTGACCGCCAGATATATGGCTAGCAATTCGCGATCATATGCACTGTACTTTTGCTGGGCAGATGAAAAAGCTTTTGTGAAGAAAGCCAATGGTTGCCAACTTTCATCAATCCGTTGTTGCAAGACGGCACCACATGCAAAATCGGAAGCATCTACCGTAATATTTATGGGTGCACCTGCAGCTGGATGAGCTAATAAGGTGGCATTTGACAAATTAGTTTTAATATCGTGAAAAGCTTTTTTACCTGCGTCAGTCCACGGTACAGGAGCATTGCCGCTCTTCGCCCCTTTGAGCAGGTCGTGGAGAGGTTGCATGAGCGTCGCGGCATTAGCAATAAAACGTCTATAAAAATTTATCATACCTAAAAAACGTCGCAGTTGTTTAATGGTAAGTGGCTTTGCGAAATTTTTTATGGCCTCGACGCGATGGGCCAACGGCCTGATACCATTACAGTCAACCTGATAACCTAAAAATTCGATTTCGCTTACCCCAAAAACACATTTGGCCGGGTTTATAACCACTCCGTATTGGCTTAATCGATCGAAAAATAATTTGAGATGCCGATAATGCTGTTCTTCGTCATCGGATGCAATAAAAATGTCATCGATGAAATTGTATGCAAAGTCTAAATCTCGCGTTATACTGTCAATAAATCTTTGGCACGTTTGAGAAGCATTTCGTAAACCAAAAGGGGTGAAAACAAATTCGAATAAGCCAAACGGGGTAATTATAGCAGTTTTTTCAATAGCGTCGCTCGCAACAGGAATTTGATTATACGCTTGTACTAAATCTAATTTAGAAAAAACCTTTTTACCATGTAGCTGCTGTGTAAAGTCCTCGATGTGTGGCGGTGTATACCTGTCAGGAATAGTCCGAGCGTTAAGTGCCCGGTAATCTCCGCAGGGTCGTAAACTTCCGTCCTTCTTGGGCACGATGTGTAGTGGTGAAGCCCAAGGGCTTTTCGATGGTCGGATGATTCCCTGCCGGAGCAGCAGGTCAAATTCCGTTCTAGCAGCCTTCAAACGGTCGGGCGCGAGCCTGCGCGGTCGACAATACACTGGAGTCCCGGGGGTAGTTCTTATATGATGTTCTGTACTATGCTTGACATATTCTTTTTTAAATACTGCCGGTCTTGTCAAATCGGGGTACTCTGCAAGTAATTTATGATATTTTGTTTCACCAACAATTGTTTTTATTGACGAAACAGAGTCGTTTACTGGACGTCCACTGGCACTGAGTTTTGTCGTAACGTCGACGATTCTTTTGTTACGCGGATCGACGAGGAGATTAAAAAATGATAAAAAATCCATCCCTATAATCGGCATATCCACGTCCGCAATGACGAAACGCCAAGCTAAATCACGCCGCATTGAAAAGTCAAGCTTTAGCGCTATGGTGCCGTACGTAGCGATGCGAGTTTTGTTTGCTGCGAAAAGTTCGTACTCGCACTTTTTTAGATTTCCGCGCACTTTGCTTCGCGGATATACACATAAGTCTGCACCCGTGTCTATTAAAAATTGTACTTTTGTTATTTTATCAGTCACGAAAATGCGGCCTTTTGAAACACTGTCGCCGTCGTACTCAGCCGCGCATACAGACGGGTCACTTAGTTTTTTGACTTTTTATATTTACATGGTTGCCTGCATTGTGTTGCTTTATCACCGAACTTAAAGTGATACCAGCACAAGTCGTGTTGTTTTTTGGGCTGGCTAGAGTCGCGTGTGCTGTCATGTACGCGTGAACGAGACCTGTCTCGTGACCGTGAGTGAGTACTTTCCGCGATAGCACTAATTTGCTGCTGCAAATTCTCCATTTTCTCGCAGAGTGCTTTCAGCTGGTCTGCCTGTGACTCTGTCACCACCGCAATCCTCGGATTTTCTATGGAAACGTCGTGAATGCGATCTGCTATAGCGGCCAGCTCTTCGCATTTCTGATCTTCCGTTACCGATAGAATTTCTCTAGTCTTCGTAGGCAGTCGACTTTTCCATACTTCGATTAAGAATTCTTCTGTAACCGAACTGCCCGCAAGTTGTTTCAGGTGTCGCCAATACTGCGAGGGTGTGCGATCGCCGATGTCGTCTGCTTCCAGCAACTTCCGCGTACGCGTTGCGTCAGAATCAGTCAACCTTTTGATTAGGGCATTTTTTAATGTCTCGTATTTATTCGCTTCGGGAGGATTTTCCACAATGTCCTCTACCTCTTCCAAGTACTTGTCGTCTAATTCACAAACTATGTGTGTGAATTTCGTCTCGTCGTTCCTGATTCTGCACAACTGGAACTGGGCTTCCACTCGATGAAACCATAAGTTTACCTTTTGTGGCCAAAACTTTGGTAATTTTATGCGCGTCGTAACACATACGTCGTCATGTCGTAGCCCGCTCTCCCCGTTGCCTTTATCTTCATTTTCCGCCATTGTCTCACTTATAACACTAACACTTAAAAACAGACTCGAAACACTCCACCTCTTTTTTATATCGGGGTCACCAATTTGGGGGATGTCGTTGAGCGTAATGTTAGTGAGAATGAAGAAAGTCGGTTTTACTATTTACACTTCACTATATTTACAAACAATATTACAAATATTTACAATGAACTGAAAACGGGGTTAGTCATCGTCTCTCAGAGTGCCTTGATGCGCGTGCCGTTGGCTAGCTGAGATCGACTAACTTTCGTTTTGTAATTTTCCTTTTTGGCAAGTCCCAAAAAGGCGTCAGCAATAAAATAATCTTCTAAGAAATACCCTGGTTAGGCTGCTTGTTTGCCTGAACTGAATTGTTACTTTTATAACTGTCGGAAGGTTCAAGCGCCATGAATAAATAATCAAAGAGCAATGCAGATGTTTTTATTGTCCTTTCTCGAACACGTACACTGCATGTCCGCTACACAAAATAACCTCTCTTATCAATAAAAAACAACATACACTAGCTATAACACAAACATACCCCATAAAAAAAGAACAAAAACTCAAAAAATTTCATAGCCTTACATATTCAGGTCCGACCTCAGACAAAATTGCAAATATCAGGTAACAATAGCATTCAAACCCTCAAATAGTTTATCCAAATTACTTTTTAACATCAAAGATAAGCGCGAAAAATATAAAAAAATCAGGAGTTTATAAGTTAAAGTGTAATGAATGCAATAGCTGCTATATAGGACGAACGGGACGAAATTTTGAAACGAGATTTAAAGAACACAATGCATGCTTTAGACTTAATAAAAGATCATCTAATTTTGCGAATCACTTTTTAGATACAAACCACACATTTCC
The DNA here is from genome assembly GCA_963991005.1 of Barypeithes pellucidus. NCBI lineage: Eukaryota > Metazoa > Arthropoda > Insecta > Coleoptera > Curculionidae > Barypeithes > Barypeithes pellucidus. Next base: position 64,111,210 of record OZ022556.1, read on the forward strand.
AGATATAAGTAACCTACAAATCTTATACACTGAACAAAAAGGCCATAACTTGAATTTACTAGAAAATTACACTCATGCATTTAGCTACATATGTTGTTTTCGCATGATTACATCGAAAACAACCCCTCTAGCTATCGAAAACAACCCGCCAAGTTTTTATTGTTTATTGACAAAGATAATGACACTTTTTGACGTTTAAAAAATAGATCTTATATTCCAGCTACAAACTCAAATATTAAATATTATTACAATTGCGTTATTAATAATTACTAATTTTTTTAGTTCTTTATTTAAAAGTTGTAATATAAAGTTGTTTTAACCATTATTCGAGTAATTTTCTCCCTAAATTACACTCGTGCCTAAAAATTCTCAGATAATTTTGCATTTAAGCGTATTTCCTTTGAAAAACAACATTCGTTCATTTTCAAATTTTGTAAAATAGCCCTCCTTCTTCGGAGTCGGGCTATTTCGCCAAAATATGAAAATGAACTCTTGTTGTTTTTAGGCAATACGCTTTCATGCAAAATTATCGAAAATTTTTAGGCACTAGTGTAATTACCTCCTAAAACATTGAAATTTATAAACATAAAAAAGACAGTAATATTAACCTTTTAAACGTGCAATTAGATCTCGGCAACTCCCCGCTATTAAAACTATTGTAAAAATCCCATCTGGCATGTGGATTCTCTGAATACTGACCCGTTTGTCCCTAATTTAAGTTTATTACACTACTGTGCCAAACATTATTTATTATACCATGTTAATATTTTCTATTTTTTACTACTACCTATATTATATGCACTTACTTTGGGATCACTCTCGTGTGAGCGTCTTGACGATGCAGCTGTACTACGAAACGGCCGTAACGCCAAATCTCTTTTAATATAGTGACAAATAACAAAGAACTTTTGTTTCATTTTATATATTTAAAATGTATTGCCACAAAGTAACGGACGAGTCAATCAATTCTTAATCAATGTTTCTTAAATAAATATGGAGTTTTTTTTGGTTTGTTTTTCGCTGTCTCTTTTTGTGTGTATCTAAAAGGCCTGTACAAAAACCTACCACGTATTCATCAGACCACAGTTAGCCGATTTAAGTAAACTTACCTCAGTACAAAGTTGCTTAGTTTGGGCACTAGACATAGGCGTAACTAGAGGGGGGGGGCCAGGTGGGCCGTGCCCACCCCAGATTGCTCTGGTGCCCACCCCAGTGTTTCCGAAGTTCGAAGCCATACATACGTCATAGTGACACTTGCCATTAAAATCCTACTAGACTAGGGGCCAGGCCCCCCCTATAAAATCATTCTAGTTACGCCAATGGCACTAGACGGCGCTGAAGTGACAATTTTATAATCGTTTTTCTGGATTAATTCAAAAACGGCTCATACTATTTTGCCGAAATTTGGTACGTTGGCATAGCTTTATGGGGCAAAAAAGCCCATGTCACAATTGTGAATAATATCAATATATGGGGGTAGAATCTGGGTTTTTTATTAATTGCTTAAACCAGATTTCTACGCCAACGAAACAAGAGGAGTTTGGGCACAAAATTCAGATCAACCAACTCATTTGCTACAAAAAGGTCCTCTTGATAAGACTTCGAGAAATTTGCATTTTAAAAATTTGCAGTAGTTTTTACCAAAAAATCAAGTGACAACAAAAGGTCTTTAAAACAGCTCATTACATAATTCCTTAGACCAAAATTAGCCTATTTAAGCAAACTTATCTTGGTACAAAGTTGCTTAGTTTGGTCTTGGGGATTAAATTTAAAACGGTCTATACGTCTAGTGCCAAAACTAAGCAACTTTGTACTAAAATAAGTTTGCTCAATTGGGTTAATGTTGGTCTAAGGAATTATGTAATGAGCTTTTTTAAAGACCTTTTAGAGCTATGCTGTCACTTGATTTTTTGGTAAAAACTCCTGCAAATTTTTAAAATGCAAATTTATCGAAAACCATCAGAGGAATCGGGTCTTATCAAGAGGACCTTTTTGTAGCAAATGAGTTGGTTGATCTGAATTTTGTGCCCAAACCCCTCTTGTTCCATTGGCGTAGAAATCTGAAACAAGCAATTAGCAAAAAATCCAGGTTCTACGTCCATGGATTGATATTATTCAGAATTGTGACATGGTCTTTTTCGCCTCAATAAGCTATGCCAACGTACCAAATTTCGGCAAAATAGTATGAGCCGTTTTTGAATTAATCCAAAAAAACGATTTTAAAATTGTCACTTCAGCGCCGTCTAATGCCCAAACTAAGCAACTTTGTACTAAGGCAAGTTTACTTAAATCGGCCAATTGTGGTCTGAAGAATATGTGGTAGGTTTTTGTACAGACCTTTTACAGATGCCCTGTATAGGTCATAAAACGAGGATCATTTTAAAAGTCCGCATCGGTATTTACTATAAATTATTGTCCAAATTTAGGTGTGTATTTTGGGTTTGTTCGTGGAGCGCGGTCCATACAAAATTTCGCCTGGAGCGGCCTTCCTCCCTTTTATTTACCACTGGCGTTCTGGTTTTATGTTTATAAAATTATTCATTTTACCATTGCCACCCCCTACAAAAAGGATATTAAATCAAGCAGGATAGGGCTTTAGTTCACAGTCTTTGAAGAATAAACAATCCACATTCTTAGGTTTCCAGAAAAACAATCGAATTAGTGTAATTTTTCTTTACCGTTCTCTGTTAATTAGACAAAGACATTATGTCGCCTTCGAGCGTTTGAAATGTACTTTTTATAAAGTCCTTATTGGAATGGTCGTCTTTCATGCTTTCACGTTGGACGGTATATACCTGTCATATTTGTGGTTATTGTTAAATAAAATTCTTTGTTGTTTTTCCGTGCTTGTGTGTTAAATTTAAGTATGGTTTGTGGAAAAAATAATAATTCTTAACTCAATGTGGTAAGACTCTGTGCCAAGTCTACCGTAAAATGGATAAAAATATTGGTTTTTCAGTCACATCCATCGATTGTTTGTTTTCCTAACCAAGATATATCAAACTGGTTACAGAAACAGACCGAAGATAAAAAGAGATGGCGATTCTATAGATAGATTCCTCCTTGTCTTTTTTGTTGTGTTTATTTTCGTAATAACGGGCGTCACATTGACGTGTACAAAGCGGATAGAAATACCGCGTCCATGTTTGTTTCAAGTCGGTGGTTTCTAAAAATAAAATCAGTTTTTATTTTTCCATATTTTAATATCGATTATTTCTTCAAAACTACTACTCAAGGCATCTTTTAACGTACTTTTGAGTATCCAATTGGATACGCATCAGGCCTTTTATTTGGATACCCAGTAAACATCAAATGGATCCTGAAATTTTTTAAATACTTAGTAATTTAAAAATGACTGAACTGATACCAGTGACGACTGATGCCTAAAACTGCTTTAAAATGACCAGAGTTAGAAAAAATATTAAAAAAATAGGACTATTTAAAAGACATGGATACTTAGCAAAAATTCACTAAAGACATGGATACGCATTAAAAAATCACTAAAAGATGCCTTGCTACTAATTGTTTTTTTTTATGATCAAACACAACCAGTATAGGAAAAATCCTTTAGGGCACTCTGGGAGTGGTGAGTGTGCACAAAAAGCGATTCACGTTGGTTTTGAATCGTTGGAGGTTATATTCGTTGGGAAAAACGACCTCGGGAAGCTCGTGGTCTCCAATCAGACGAATGGCCCTCCTTTCGATGGAATCCAGTAGCCGAAGTGTATGTTTGGGTGCGGAGCTCCAGACATGAGAGCAGTACTCTAGTGATGGTCGAATCTGGGCTTTGTATAGTATCAAAAGTTGTTGAGGTGTGTACAACTTTCTCGTTCGGAAGAGCACACCAAGTTTCTGAGAAGCTATCTTGGCGATTGTCACAACGTGGTTATGCCAAGACATATTTCCTCCCCGATTGACGCTCAGCAAATTAATAGATGAAGCCAGTGGGATTGCGTGTCCGTCCATCCGGTTCTGTAATGTTAACCTTTTTAGAGAGAAAACCATTTATACCAACTATTATTAGCAAATTTAGATACTTATAAAGGGTATTACTAAAAATAAGAAGCTCTAGGCGCTTAGACTGTGAGTTGTGGAACTTTTTTGGTTATGCCTATACGCTGAAGAAAATATATATAATTTATTTTTATAATAATTACCTATATCTCCTATAAAAATTCAAATCATCTACTTCAAATCTCCATATTTCATGCTATGGTGGTTCTTTCGGAAGTTAAACCATCATTCCTTAGCTCTGGTAAGTGAATCCAGCCATACTCAATTATTTTATTACTATAATATGATTGTTCACAGCAAATAAAGGTATTCTAATAGCATGTACTATTAAAACTGAAACAATTGTACTAAATTTTACCGAATGTACCGACTAGCGTATTCAATCATCTCATTTCGGGATTTGTTCGGTATAAAGTAAAGCTATTTTAAGAAACAGGGATTTTTGTGATCAAGTCTCGGGGCAAGGGCGTCTCCAGAACTTCGTTTTGGGGAAAAGAAATACGCTGTCGCGTTAGTCAAATCAGTATATATACAGTGAGACCTCTCTTGGGCGGACACCTACGGGACCGTCTAAATGTGTCCGCCTAATAGAGGTGTCCGAACAAGGGAAATTTGTTATTATTATGTAAATGCAAAATTATTACTATGCATATGTATGTACAAATAAACATAACATAACAAAAATATACTAGTATTAGTTAGGATGCATTACTAAAAAAATCTAATAACGTAGTTTGACGTGTTTGCGTTTTGAAACTTGCAATCTAGAAAATGTAATTCCAAGTCCGATAACAATTCCATTGCTGTAGAGTCACCTCTATTCTTTGCATACTCTTATAATTCCTTTACCATACTAATGGCTTGTGATAATTGGTGACATTTGTTTGATTACTGCATTCAACTTCTTCATCAGAGTCGTCAGATAGTGATGTGGTTTCAGTTTGGGCTACATAATCGGTAGGAATGGGGTCACTATCAACTTCTAATAGCACATTGCTATCAATGTTAATGAGCTCGCCCAAATCATTGTTATCAAATTACAAACTTCCACAACATCAATATTCTCTTACAGACTCAAAACGCGACATTTTTCTGTCATCGTTTACGATTTTAACCTTACAACCACAAATAAACGGCGGATTTCTGGCGGGGAATCACACATACTTTCATTCGACGAAGTCCTATCGCGCTGCCACTCATACGCGATTGGTTGTCCGCTTAATTTAATAGAGATGTCCGCCCAACAGAGGTTGATTTTCATGGAATTTCATATATACTTAGTTCCGGACTATGAAGAAATGTCCGCTTCATAGAGATGTCCGCTTATTAGTGGTGTCCGTTACGAGAGGTTTCACTGTATATGTTATTTTTCGTGTTCCATTGCTTGTGGGGGAGAGGGGGGGGGGGGAGTCATGTTATAGAATTGCCTGATTATATTTAAACCTTCAAATCATGAGATGACAACAAATTGCGGAAGAATGGCGCTTTGAATTTATGTAATAAGCGAGAAAAATCACTTTATATCATCATAGAAATATCCGTGGAGCAGGGCCGTAAAATAAGGCCAATAAAATAGTCTAATATAGTCTAAATACTAATGCTAAATAAACTCCAATAAATACCAGAATAAATTATTAGATGTCCTATCTACAGAATTTAATTTTATGTGTGTTTTAGTAGGTGGCTTTTAACACCAGACTTCCAGATAAAAATATAGCAAAGAAGACAGAACATGTAACTTTGACAGAATAGGTCAAAAGATCTGTTTCAAAGTAAGTGTCAGGGAAGCCCCGATGATTTTATATTACTGATTGTCGGCTCTACCCAAGTAATAATTGTGATACACTTTTGATCTATTTATGGTTTAAAAGTGCTTTAATATGTTCAATAAAAAGATATTGGTTTTAAAGTTACCTTAAAGTAAAGTAAAAGTTCTTAAAGACCACTTATTCTTATGCAAAGAATTTAATACACTCTTTCAATTAAAATAAAATAGTTTTAATGTAGTTTTATGGAGTACCCTTGATGGAGTCATTAAAACCCATTAAGAGAACTATTTCATCTTAAGCCTATATATGCTCAATAAAATTCCACATTAAATTCAAAAATATAATTTTTACTTCTTAAAGAGTACATTAAGAATATTTTAAAACTCAAAGGTTTTCATTTAGTCAATTTGGTTAAAAGAAATGCATATTGAATTTTCGACGACTTTATCAAAACTAATTTTACTCCCATCACATTCGGAGAAAACGCCATCTTCTCATTAAGCCAATTTAGTGAACCAGTGCCAATCCGTGTACCTACTTTATGCGTGAAAGAAAATTAGAACACATATTTAAAATGGAAAATGTTAGCGACAAGTATTTTAAATTAAAGCAAAGTGGTAATTGTAAAAATGCAGCAATCACAAAACGGCCACAATTTGTAAGGTTAAGATGTCATTCGCACGCCAGACCACTTTAAATCAATAAGGGCACGAGCTTGAACATTACAGCAACTTCGGTCTAATAATGAAGAGTAAATAGACGTCTGCGAGAGTAGTTGTACTTAAAGTGGTATATAAAACGCATTTTAAGTCTAGTAAGATTTAAAATGTTCTATATACTTGCAATCTGTTTTAATCTAGATCGCGTCATGTTTTATAGACTCAGCTATGACGGACATTTTCAATAGCCGAAAAAAATTTGTTATTGAAATATATGTGCATTACATCCTTAAATAACTGTAGAACGGTGTGTCCAAACATGCAATTTAATAAAAAAATTCATTTAGAATATTAGATGATGATATTTTTTAAATAATTAAAACATTATTAAATTGTTAGCCCTCGAGTTATGTAGAATTTTTTGATCATATTTTATCAGAAATGTTCCATCCGTTGGTAAACTCTTTACGAAAATAGTTTGCATTTGAACATTATTAATGATCGCTTCATATTAATTTCCACTTCACACAAAAGTTGTCCGACTATAATAAACACAATAAAACCTTTTCAGGATGATTCTCAAGATAATTTAGTTTGCCGCAAGTATATTTTAAATGCAATGAGTTTTAATACATACATTTAAAGTTGCCTTGAAGAACTCTTTAAAAATATAAAATTTAAAATAAATGGTTTTAATATAGTATTAAAATTTAGTCTTGAAGTCCCTTTTACAATGGCCCATATAAAATTTATTTTCAATTTGGAGGTGGCCCCATACCATAGAAAAGTAACTCCCTTCATTTTTCGTACTCGTCTTACTGTGAACCGTATATTTCTTATTATTCTATTAGGTTTCGAACCGCCAACCTATTACTTTTGATCAAAGATTTCTGGCAACACTGATCGCCACATGGTGTCGTTTCCCGTAGTGTTCCATGGAAATTTTATAAGTTCACCAGAATTTTTTCTTATCTAGTCGTGTGGATTTATTAAAATAAATATCTGAATTTTCATAAAATGTGTTCAGTTGTGATATTGATAACCAGGCAAAGAGATTTGATAGAAATATAAGGTGTTTCAGCTTTCCTAAGAATAAAAACAAAAAATTAGATTGGATACGGTTTCATTTATTTTGTTAACATTTACTTCTTGTATTTTCCAATGAAGCTGATGAGGGATTTCGAAACATGTATGGAAATTAAAATATTGTTTATTTAACTACTGAAGCAGACTATGAGTTTCTTTACCTGTTCATAATTTCACTCCACTGAGAGATGGGCTATTTAAAAAAAAACTAATTTAATTTGTTTATAACTACTTAGGTCGTATTTAAGCTTTAATCTTTGTTGTATGTTCATGAAATATGATATTATTCTTTCATTTTACATACTATTAAAATACCTTTAAAAGAAAAGTTAAAAACGCTGTCAGCAAGTCAGCAATATAAATTTCCATAAGAATGTATGATCTCGTAAATTTTTTACCCGCACAAACAGGTTCCGGCGGCTGTCAGTTTTCTGCAAAGATCAAAGAGTGTTCGTGTGCATAAAATGCTCAGTGTGGACGTAGCTGCATTCAGTTCTTGTTGTGCGTCGTAAACTAAAATAGAAACGAATTGTTACTTAAATTGATAGATGAGTAGGAAAATGTGTCGTGTTATGGGATCCAAAAAATCCATTGCATTTTAACAGACAAAAGAAGGTAGATGCGTGGAATACCATAGCTACCAATTTAAACCTAAGTGTTTTGGATGTAAAACAAAAAATTAACAGCTTGTTCGGCTCTTTCCGAAGAGAAACGGCTAAAGATAGAAAGGGTACTGGAACGGGTAAAGGTAAGTAAATACTGAGGGTACGAAAAGTAATATTACGTCTTTTATGCGACATTTCAACAAACTCACTGGAAGAACAATTTGCGTGCACGAATTTAATAAAACAAATAATTTTCGCGAACAAACATCTTTGGGCGTACATCTTTTTTTCTGCGAACCCAATTCGTGCGACGCAATTTGCTCAAGTCAGTACCCAGTTTAAGTTAGTTATACCATGCGGATAAATGTACCGAACTATGTACAATTGTGGCGGCTCCGTCAACCCCGAATGTAATTATTTGATCAACATGCTAGACCTCCGCAACGCAAGTGGGCACGGCAGCGTCGGGAAAGGCACGGCAGCGTTTAGGTTCAGTGTTTTCGTCGGAACAACCGCCGAGCCGACCGTTGTTCCATCGGAATGGCTTTCATCTAGCTCGCCGAGCAGTGACTTTAAAAAAGTTTTTTCATCTCCTCTAAGCTGTATTCTCAGTCGTAATACAACGTATCAGTTATTTGCCGGTTTCTTTTGAATAAAAACTGCCTATTACAGGTACGCAAGCATGGGATGCCATACAAGGTAAAGTATAGGAACGTTCTGTCCGTGAATATCTAAATTATTATACATAATAGGCAATTAAATGAATAATTTAAATTGTGTATAGTATAATAGAAATGAATTTGAAAATAAAATTGATAATCTAGTTATTTAATTAACAAAATAGTAAGACGTAATGGATACAAGGGCGTATTTGGCTTTTGTTATGTATGAGGGAGCAGCGCCTACTATTGGTTATAGCGTGCCAGAGCTGGGCAAATACTTTTTAGAAGTATTTAATTACTAAATACTTAAGAGGATGCCGGAATCAGTCGAAATCTCCGATTTGACCTCTGTTCATTTCGGGGTTTGTAGGCACGAGGCGAATTGGATCTTCCCTTGCCGTTAGAACAATACGTCGAGCGTTCGCCAGTAATCGCTACGCCGACAGAAACATCTTCTAAAGTACCTGGAAGGCTTCAACATTATCAGCGATCATCAATATGGTTCTCGAAAGTACAGATCAACTGGAGATCTTCTAGCCTATGTCACCCATCTTTGGAACAACGCAATCGAACATCATGGGGAGTCTCGGGCTGTTGCACTGGATATTTCTAAAGCTTTTGATCGTGTTTGGCATGAGTGACTTCTAAGTAAACTGCGATCCTATGGTATGCCCAGTCGATTCTGTGCATGATTGTCTAGCTTTCTTAATGACCGCTCTCTTCAAGTGGCGATTCACGGATTTCTCTCAGACACCTTCACAATCAATGCCGGTGTTCCTCAAGGGTCCATATTGTCTCCCACACTCTCTTCTTACTCTACATTAACGACCTTCTAGTGAAATCGAAAAACCCGATATTTAGTTTTGCTGATGATAGCACACTTATATCATCTTTCTCTTTGAATGCACAAACATCGGCTGCCGACGCACATCTTCGCAGACAGCATGAAGTATCACGTTTCAACAAAGACCTGGAAGAAATTTTGGCTTGGGGTGACAGTAACCAAGTCGAATTTAACGTTAAAAAAATCCAGGCAGCAGTTTTCTCTAAAAAGGTTAACATTACAGAACCGGATATAGTCATGGACGGACACGCAATCCCACTGGCTTCATCTATTAATTTGCTGGGCGTCAATCTGGGAGGAAATATGTCTTGGCATAACCACGTTGTAGCAATCGCCAAGATAGCTTCTCAGAAACTTGGTGTACTCTTCCGAACCAGAAAGTTGTACACACCTCAACAATTTATGACACTATACAAAGCCCAGATTCGATCATAACATTGAGTACTGCTCTCATGCCTGGAGCCTTGCATAATATCATAAATACACGACGAACCACTGCCGCCCATCCATATGTGGTTAAGCTCAGTACTCCTCGAACTTCATCATTTAAGAATTCTTTCATCTGGAGGACTTCATCCTTATGGAACGATCTTCCCGAGGTCGTTTTTCCCAACGAATATAACCTCCAACGATTCAAAACCAACGTGAATCGCTTTTTGCGCACACGCACCACTCCCAGAGTGCCCTAAAGGATTTTTCCTATAGTGCATAGTGCTTGTGTTTGATCATTAAAAAAATACCTTGCTGCCAGGGATACAAATTATAATAAATACAGGGGGAAATATCTGTATTTTTTCTTTAAGAAAACACCAACCGACTTCTTAGAATCTTGCTTCAGCCAACGATGTCAACTTTGGTGAACATTAATAGGGGCCCCACTCCCCCTAGTGACGCCCCTGGCGAGGTATCAATAAAATTTTGGTAAATTAAAACGTTAGAATTGATAAAGATATAAAAGATTACACCAATATAAAAAAATATTTAAAGGATTTAATAGACATATTTTTATTATGTGTACCTTACCTTTAATGTAGTTACCCGCTGGTTTGTGTAGTTATCGTCATTTTACACAACTAATGACCTCTGAAATATAGGTGTGGTTTCGTGCTTGCTTTATCCATTACTTTTAATTTTATGCGTATATAAGCATTAATAAATATGGAGTGTTTCATACAGGCAGCCTGATGATAAACACGCACAACCATTATAGCCTTTACGTGAACATGACACAATCGTGCGACAAGAATTTTAATTTTTCAGGAAAATTCATAAATAATAGTTAAGCTCTTAAAGAACGTGTTTATTTACTAAAATGGTTTAAGGTTAACTTCACGTAGTTTCTTGCGTTACCTGTCGTCGGTAACGTTAAGTGGATTCGTATACATTATTTTTGAAATATTCTACAAGGTCTCATGACTCCAAAATGGCATTCTTTCTCTTCAATGCACAAGACCTAACGTAATACAAATAATATTATTTTTTTTACATGTGCCCCGAAAGTGCCTCTTTTCATGCATGTTCTCTTCACCGAAAGTGGCGTTTTCCAAGAGAGCGGGCGGGAAAGTATCGAAGCGGGCGGGAAAGATTTTTTCCGCCCGATCTCCAGGCGGACACTCTACCCACCGAGCCATACTACAAGCGATAATAAATAGCAGATTATATATAAATTAAATTGCCAGTTAATTTTTCAAAGATGTTTTAGAAAAATGTCTGAAGAATTTCTTTATTTATATGACCTCAAAGACTCGGGCACTTGTAAAAAAATAAATAAAACCAGAGATGCCGAGCGCGGGATTTGAACCCGCGACTCTCAGATCACAAGGCGTACGCTATACCACTAGGCCACCGAGCCTATTTGCCAAAAATAATAAATAGATATTTACATTCTCCATGCGCGAGTGTTTTCATGTCATGTAGACAGGAAAACTGTCTGAAGAATTTCTTTATTTATTTGGCATCAAAGCTTCGGAGCACTTGTAAAAAAAATACGGTACATATCTCGGGCCGTCGGAGGCTCTTCCGGACTCGTCCGTAAAAGCCTCTTTTCGGCCCTTAATACGTAATGTGCTATTTCAGTTCATATGAAAATATTATGTCCGCAACGGCTTAATTTTTTTGCTAAAGAGGGTGATGACATTTTTTTAAAAATCGTTATTTGGTCATATCTTCGAAAGTACTTTACAGGCCTACAAGTGGATATGTGTCTCCAACGTATCGATAAGGGGGAAGCAATATCGTTTAAAACATGGTCTAGTCATGGGCGTCCTATTATTATTTTAAATAATGTAATAAAAATAGAAAATTCTTTAGTAATTGTATTTTATGTTTGAAGGTAGGTAACTAGTTTTATCAAAGTTTAAAAATTACTTTTTACAAGATGTAAATTTTTCAACATGAAAAAAAAACAGCTACATGATTAATTGAATTGATGTTGTAAAACTGGCTTTTTCCAATTCCAGAAAATTAATGAATTTTATTTCCGTCAAATTATTCTAAATAATTTAATAAGGAAATTGGATCGAAGGTTGACGTAATCTTTCAATATGCTTCATCAGCAAAAATCATGAGAACGGCTTTACTGGCGTCGACGGCAAGAGATTAGATGGTTTAAGAATGATGCAATGTAGCGTTGGGAAGGATGAAATAAAAAATTGTTTAAGAAGTCAGGTTTTCTGGCATCCCCAGAACCGCGCTTTTATTTTTTCAAAACTGGAGCCGCAATGGTGACTACAAGTTTCGGCGTATTTTTACATCAAGAATTCCGAGATTAGTCAACCGCAGATTTCCCCTGAGAAACTCGTGTTTCCGGCGAGTTTAAAAAATACTGGACTGTCATTACACCCTCGTAGTTTCCGTGCGAGGATAAATAACTCTGGAATCTCGTCAAACACTCGTATGTTTCAGTGCGAGTATAATGAACTCTGAAATATCTTCGAACACTCGTGAATTTTAGTGCGAGTCTAAATAACAACTAAAATTGATTTACGAAAACTCGTAGCTGTCCGTGCGAGTTTAAATAATGCTGCGATATCTTATTGCCCGATTGTGACAACAAAAGTAAGTGTTAAAATATCTTAAGTTAGTATTAGTGGTCACTACCGCGAGTTATAATTTTTTTTGGAAATTATTAGGGTAGTTGAGATCCCTTTAGTTGGGAACAAAATGCTAGCTTAGCTTAATTTTATATTGTAAATAATGAAATTAAATATTAATTTAAACAGAGTACGCGACAGATGAATGATAGGTTGGTTGAAACAATTGAATGATAGTGCAGGTTAATTAGCCCGGTATGGTAGCTCAGTAAACAGAACTACCGCATTCGGCCGTGGCGACCCGGGTTCGATTCCCGGTAGGTGTACGTCAGTACACAAAATTTTAGTAGGCAAGAATGCAGCATGTTGCTAGTTTAGTCCTGAATAAGACCCACTGACTGGAGCGGATAATCCTGCTCCTTTGGGGACTGATGGACAGACTGGGGGTTAAGTCCTGAATAAGACCTGACTGCAGCGGATAATCGTACTCCTTTGGGGACTGATGGGCAGACTGGGGGCATGCGCGTGGTTCGGATCCCACGTCAAAAGCTGTAGGTCCCGTCTGGCTGACATTTCCCAGACGTTAAACAAAAGGGATACAACAAGCCGTTCGGCTGCAGTATAATGGCAACATGCCAGCCAACATTCAACCAATCAACCAAGCAGGTTAATTCTGATAAATTGTAAATAATTAACTACGAGTACTTCGGGTCGCGTTACTCGACATACGCAAGGACTAACCCTTAAATCAACAAACCCTCAAGTCAAAGTCTTAAAATTAAATAAAACTAGCCCTCCGTGTTCCAATATAATAATGTGCATTGTTAATATATTCATTGGACGCGCCCGAGCCAATACAATCAAAAGTATAGTCTGAACATCAGTTAGGCCTCGTCCTACGTTAAACTAACTATACTTTTAAATTAAAATCATTCATTCTTTCTTATGACAAATTTGCCCTCATCTCTTCAATTGCTCTGGTGGACTCCTGACAGCTTCCAGTTAGCGGGGAAAGGATGGTGGGCCCACACAAGACCGACTGACACGTGCGTGTCATGTCGACAATGGCATTAATTGCCTGGCATCCCTGACAACAAACACCTACTCGATTCGAAGAACCATAATCGATAAAATTGCGTTCGAAACTACTTTAAGTAGGAGCGTCTCTAAATTATGATGCATTTTTCATTGAATATCAAGACTGGCGAAATTACTGATAGTGTCGACCAGCACTCACACATATATTCAAAATTTAATGATTAAGAAAGTTAGATTGGCTTTAAATAAATAATTCCTGGGTGGGGAATTCACCTCTGGATAGAATTCAAAAATGTGGACAAAATTAAATTTCCAAAAAATAGCCGTCTACTTAATAATCTGATTAAATTAAATTCAAATAAAACTTAAGGGGAAATTTGGTTATACGGGGATTATCAAAAAACGTCTTACGTGAAACGCGCTGATTAGGAGAAGGTTTAGAGTTACCTACCTATAATTTATTAAGCGGAAAACGGATGGACGTTTCGGGCTACGTACGCCACTCATATCATGGTATAATGTACGTACGTTCCGCTTGAAGAAAATTCCTTCGTGTCTTTTTCTCAATTAGGCGACATCGAATAATGATGATGATGATGATGCGACAGTATGTGGGTAAAAACGATTTTTACCTTAGTATTTAGATATTCGATTTAAAAAAAAAGTATGTAGACTTTCTCTAGGACACCCTAGGAGTCACCTATTTAAATATAATAAGGCATTTCCATACCACCCTGTATAAGCTTCCTTCAAATCAAGCCGAACATAAAGTACATAGCTCGCCGGGGCGCCAATTACCCATAGAAATCTTAATACTAAAATCATCCACAAAAGTAAACTTAAAATAACAATTAGGTTTCAATTTATTAAAAAAAGAAAAATCAGATAGATGTTGGGTGTAGTCGAGTACTCGTACTACTAAACCCGATCAAACAAAAAAATTTGTTTTGCGCATTGTTTACAGCACTTTTTCGCCTGCACGATTTCCCATTGGGATTTCCAAAACTCGGCGCCCCTGAAGTGTTGCTATGAGGAAGTATAAAGAGTACCATCCTTCTTACTGAAAACATTTGCTGCAGCCAGCGATATATTATTCAGCTTTTTGCTTATTAATGCTTTTTCAAAAAATTCAAAATTCAAAAGGGGTCCCTGGTTAAAAAAGTTTGAGAAACGCTGCCATAGGCTATCAAAACTCTCGAAAAAGAGCAATAAGAGCTGCGTTTAATCACAGGTTGCCAGCAGGCACTATTTTATGCGAACGTTTAACCAAATATACTTAATTTTTTTCTAATCTAAAACTGGACTCGCAAAGTTAAAGGATTGGAACACGATATGAAAAAATTGGGTTAAAAAATATAATATTATAAGACTAATAATAACAATTTCAAAAATGAACAATTTTCAAATTTTTGTCACAGATCTTTCTGAAACTTGTTGATACCCCAATCGACATGTCAGACAATCTAAATATCAATAAATTAACTAAAAAACTTTATTAATAACGGCTAAAACTTCACGAAAATAAATATTGATCAGCTGATAACTCTCGTCTCTTTCTAACCTGCCAAAAAGCGGCATATTTTTAAATTAAATTGATGCAACATAGATGGCTCTGATTGATAATTTGGGATTGTTTGAGATCTTAACGGAACCATTTAAAATAAATTGTAATATTTGTTCATATGACCCTGTTTCTCTCTAACTTATTTAATCTATTAGGCATTGTCTCAATTATATTTGATATTTTATTGGCACCAAGTTCCTCCCACATTTGTACTTAAGTTACAAAGACAAACCAAAGTAATTTTTTTTCGAGTTTTCCATTTTCTGAAGATTTTTCAGAACTTTTAAAACGATCCAGGTTTTACGCTATATACAAAAAGAGCCGAAAACAAGAAAAAAAAAATTTATATTTTAATGGTATTCTTTTTTTTTTGGACAACCGAGGAGAATCTGCTTACAGACACCTTACAGACGCGCCTGTAAGGTAGTGTCGGCATGACAATTCTCTGAAGAGATATTGCCGACCGACTAAACTCCCCATGTAAGTCAGCCTCTCCCAAACGACGCCCATGTTTGAAAAGTTGAGACGACCTGACCCAACTTTCCTCTTTACTGAATCTTTTTGGTCCCGGCGTTGATTAAAATTTTCATTATCGTTTCTTATATCTATTTTAAAATTGTTCAAGCATTTCACGAATTGTGGCGTGGAGGTCAAAATAAACCTATTAAATAAACCTAATTTAAAATTTCTAAAGTGCCCCCTTAACGGAGATACAGAACCCCGAAGGGGTATCCAGCGATTTACCTTTTTGTCTCGCACTTTTGAACCGACACGTATGATTTAATGAAATTTTAATATTTTATAGAGGCCATAAAGAGTCATTAAACCATATATGATTTAGAAGTTTTACATCGTCAGGAAAGTCAGGAACGGACCTGCTATAATACTGGTTGGGCCAAAATTTTGAGCGGTGTCATTTTGTCAGAGCTGAAAATTTTACTCCAATTAAAAGTTAGGGTAAACCGAGGTTAGTTCGAAATTAGAGCAGAAATCAAATCTTGATATGCCGTTTTACTTTACGAGATGAAACAAATTAAACCACGCAGCGCCGACACCGCGCACCGCACAATCACTTAAAATACACGAACAGAGATACAAAATAAAATACGAAGGAAAAGCCTTATGTTTTTGCCGTCTTCACGTTTTCAACTGCATTGAAAGTAATTTTTAAATGAAATAGAGTAAGAGAAAACAATTTATTTTGACGTGGCGATGGCGCCTTTATATTCTGTTTTAGAAAATGTAAATTCTTGTTGATCGCGTGTAAATTAAAATCTAATTAGATTATTGAAAGAGTTAGGGCCGATATTTGAATGTTACCTTAAGTTAGACCTTAGCTAAGGTAGCCTTAACGTTATGGTAAACCTTAAAAAACTATGTTTTAAACTAATTTGAGGGGGACGCCTTAAGTCTAAGATCACCATTCTTAAAGGTCTAGTCCAGGGGTCGGCAACCTGTGGCTCGCGAGCCGCATGCGGCTCTTTCTATGTCAAGTTGTGTCTATTTCGATATCAAATTGCGGCCTTTAGTGGCTCTTTAATACCTGAGAGATTGTGTAAATTATAACTTTTTGCTCTTCCTTCTCAAACTTTTGGCTCCTCCGTCTCAAAAGGTTGCCGACCCCCAGCTAGTCCTTTAGATAAGAGTTAAAAAGAACTTTAAAATACTGTTAAACTTGTGTTAAAGATGACTTATGTCATTGTGTACCTTAAGGTAACTTTGAAATATCGGCCCATTAGTGCGTAAGGAAGAGCTCAAAGCGAATCTTTGTTTCTTTGAGAGAATAGTGGCCAGTGGAACACGCGAAAGGGTGCGCGTTATTTCCCAATATACATATTCATAATTCATAAAATAATGAATATAAATTATATAATACAGGATGTCAATTTGGAAACTTCCCACCCTTAATGTTGTTTCACACTGGTATTCCGGAATCCGAATCTAGACTCGTATCTGCACTCGCGGATCATGAATGGGACGCTCCACACTGCGATTCTAAAGGCCTTATTACACTTGGGAATTTTTATGGCGCCAGCAATGGCAATCATAATTCAAGGATTCAGGCGCAGTACACCGTTCTCCGTACAACAGTCAGAAATTCTACTCTTCTGACAATTAAAATGACACGGATTCATGCGCACTACACTGTTCCCGATCAGCTGTCTCTCATTACCAGAAATGGGGCAGGCGCCATTTTAATTGCCCTTGCCGGCGCAATTGGGTAGACATGGATTATTCTGTTATTTTTAACTGTTTATTATTTGGCCGAACCAGGTATGGACAGGTAATGGCCATTTAAACCCACTGGTACTTAAATTAGCAGTTTACATTCTTTATTAAACTTATAGACTGCTAATTCAGCAACTTTTTGCACCTCCTATTTGTAAATAGCAGTAGCTGCTTTAACTGGTGATCAAAACGAACAGGTTTGCACATCTCTAATTCTGGGGATATTTTAGGGATTTCGACAGTACCCACTGCTGTTCTGACCGTTGACAATGCTCCAGCTGATCGAAAACGGTTTACTGCGCATGAATACGTGCCATTATAATTGCCGGCGCAAGAGAAAAAATTGCCTAGTCTAATACGGCCTTAAAGAATTTGTCTGCGATTCCACAGCGACTTTGTGATTGGTGCGCGCTTAAGGATCGGGTTCGTTCCGGAATCCCAATGTGAATGCAGTGGCGGATCTAAGGGGGGGGGGGGATAGAGGGCTATAGCACCCCCCAATGAATAGCATTTAAATTCGGTTAGGTATGAGATATGTTTCATCCCTCTTCCTTATAATTATTTTATTGTATGTGGGACGGAGGTATTGTATTTTAATAAATAAATAATGTGTCTTGTTTTAACCTATTATTAAGGAACCAGTAGTCTCCGACCTGCAGTGACCAATCCAACGACCTGTCAAATAAAATTTTTAGGTTACCTGGTGGGCAAACAACTTGAAATAATGCCACCCAACATGCAACTAATTTAACTTTTATAATAATTAATTAACGTTTAGCGTAGGCGGGAAATTTCGAACGTTGGCGGTCCGTTTGTTTTCGATATTTTAAAGATTATCTCTTTAAAATACGGACTATTTTCCAAAAATCGGACTAGTAGAAAATGTCCGCTTATTAGAGGTGTCCGTTAAGAGAGGTTTTACTGTAGGTATGTCCATTTGTGCTACTGGGCCCCCCTTCTCGTTTTAAGATTTTGAAGGGTAACATCTAACCCTCCCAGTGAATTAAACCACGAAGGCAGCAAATAAAAAAGTCCCCATTTACAATAAAATTAATGTCTTTCCGATATTTAATACTATTTACTGGAAGCTGAGCTACTTTTTAAGAGTGGGAAGTTTTTAAATTAACACCCTGTATACTACCCGTAAAAAACAGTTCGGTGATTGTAGTTTACATTTGTATGTTGTATGTTATACCTTCTCCATTATACATTATTCAATGCGATGGGTCGAATATTTTTGGCGCTGCCTGTACTGCATGCGGTCCACCACCAATGTATAGATAATTCATTTATAAAAACGAAAACGAGGGCTGATGTCTTGCAAATTAATTTAAAAATTTCAAATGACCTCTCAGTAAGGCATAGAAGAAAAAAAAACAATTAACTTTTAAGTAAACAGCCAAAAAACACCCGTTTTCCTTTGGACGTTGGGGATGTTGAGATGATTTCAGATGATCAAACCGTTCGACAAGCTCCGCGTTAACTCGGAAAAGCTGCCGAACATGGTTGCCGTTGTTTCAGTTTTCTCCCGGTTCTCTAATGGCCACGATGTGCACTACTCAATTTGGCAGGTAATAGAGTAAAAATTTTTTAATTCAAATTCAATGGTTTGTTCGAACAAGGCTATGTAGTTAAAATTCGTGCAGTTTGTTGTCGTATTTAAGAAATAGTAAGGAATTTTCAAAGATTTTTTATTATTTGGGAGTCTCTAATAGTATGAGGGCCCAAGCAAGGGCAGTCAAATAGTAATGATATGAGGGCCAATGAAACGGGAGTGAAATAGTAATGATGCTCAGGGCCCATGAAAGGGCAGTGAAACAGTAATGATGTTCAGGGCCCATACAAGGGCAGTGAAATAAAGTAAGTTATTTTCGCCTTCTAGAAAAAAATCAAAGAAGGTTGTATAGATAAAATAAAATGAAACAAAAACTGTGTCTTAAAATAATAAAGTAACATTAATCTACTTACATGGTAGAAAAGTATTTATTATAAAAATAATCAATCAAGAAGAACCAAATTTAATGTTAAAATATTAGCCATTAGCCATATCAGCCATCTACGAAGAAAAAATATTTTCATCTACTTTTTCTTGCCGAAAATATGGAAAACATCATTATTTCTAAAGGTAAAGTAATATATTTTTAAAAGTACAAGTATCAAGTCACCTATGAAACAACAGGCGTCAAAATAAACGTCAACAATTGTTTAAAGATACGAGTTTTTAACAAAAAAAAGTAGAAAGTGTGATTAATGTGGGCAATAGCTACCAATGAATTAAAAACAGAATTACACAAGCCTGCAATCAAGTACAAGATTTGAAATTGAGAACGCTGTTCCAATATTTAGAAAGAACCTCATTAAATGCATTAAAAATGATGGTTGCATTAAATTCCAATATAAAATTTTCCAAAAAATAAAAGAAAATATTATTTTCGTAGATGGCTGTTATTTTATATTTAAATTTGATTCTTTGAACTTTTTTCTAATACATTTTTTATACCATGTAAATAATGTTACTTTACTCTTAGAATTTTAGCTTATTTTTCTATTTTTTTACCACAGTGTACTGCACATTATATTTGTGATTTTTTCGTAAATTGGGAATTTTTAAGGTGAGCAGAACTTTTTATGAAAAATAGTTTTTTTTTATAAAATCACAGATAAAAATGTTTTCCATATGGTGCCAATAGTTTCACACACGCTGTATATTATCTAAGTACATATACTTACACCCTAATAATAATGTTATAATGTAGAATATGGTTCGATTCGATTTCATGGCGACCTCAAGTCCCGTTTATACATCGAAGTGACAACACAATATTTTTCAAATTAAAGTGTGGTTGGGCCATATATTTTTTTTCCTATAGTATAATTTGAATTATTAATTGAAATTAATTTCGAAGGCGAAATTTTTAAAGTACAAATTTTTCGAAGTTGTATGAATAAGGACAAATGGTTTTCAGTTTGGCAACATCGCGTCGAGTTCGTTGTATTGAGAACTGTGCCTTGTGGATTGGTGGCTGCCGCTCGGCGTTACGGCGTTCTCGTAAATAGAATGTCCAAGCAAAGAGTGTTGTGCCAATAACAGGATATTATTTTTGTTTTACTGTGTTTTTTTTCTGTGTTGTGGCATTAAGCAGGGTAAATTTCAGCCCAAAATGTGTGCTTTGTGATACTAGTGTAAGTGTTTTTAGTGAAAATTTAGTGGATTGTATTGTACTTGCAAATTTGTGGATTAACTACTTTATTCGGAGTCGTCGCGTTTATATAGACACACTTTGTTTTGGATAGCGCAGTATTTTCAACGGCCCCAGTCGGTAAGTAATAAGTAATCTATTAAACCCCAATTTTCATTTATTTTCCCAATTTTCCTTCGGTTTTAATGTATTTTGTCATCGTGTTTCCTTTTCTACTTTATTGCTTCTATCTAGTTCTCTCCCTCTTGCGCATTTACATCGTTTCCCAAATATAAGTGGTCTGCTCACATTCCGTTACACTCTAACAAATGCTAAGCCGTATTTTTGTTCTCTGTCTACGGCAGTTAAATTTGTTTATTTTAGATTCAATCCCAAGGAAGCCATCTTGTGTTTGTGGCTTTGACAGATTGTCGGCAATGCCTTTTGTTTTAGTCGGTTTTTATTTTTTTTTTTGCAAAGCTGAGGATTGTAATAGGTATGTAGTTAACAGAACTTGAATATCGTGTTCATTTAAGAAAGGATTGGGACTTTTTGACCGGTTTTAGTTTACATATTTGAGTGACGACAATCTTCAGGAAAAATACTGTAAACCCGAAAAAGCCTAACCGTTGTCATTGGCGTGCTTCTAAAGCTAAATGTTAGAAGTGTACGAAAATAAAGCTGAATTGGCGGTTTGTCTCCTTGGAGTTAGCTAGGTAAATTTAGCGGGAATTACCGGATGATCAGTGGCGTTTTATAATGCCATCATTTGTTGATAATATTAGTGAAATTATTATTTAAGTTGAAAACTATATCGGAAATTCCTATAAAAATAGAAGTAGAAAAGGAGAAAATATCCTTCACTTTTAACATTGACATCACTTCTCCAAGATTAATGTATCCCTACACTCTCGCATGAGATAAGTAAAGTAAGTACCTAAATAAGTACGAATACAGATTATTCAGTAATAAATTCTATTTTTATTCGAAAAAAATTATTTTTATTAATATTATTTTTTGCGAGGTACTCTCTAAAGAAACCGTCGACTCGAGCAGTGTGGTTAGGCGCCCGCGCACATTCGTTTTCTCTATTCGAATTCCGAATTTGGAAAATGAAAACGGAATTCCGTGAAGATACACACACGCTCGATTTTTATTAGTCGAAAACCCGATTGTATTGGCGTTACAATCTAGCTGTTTCCAGCAGAATGGATGACGAATTCTTGCGAACAAATATGCAGAATTTCGCTTTCACGACTTGATCAAGCACAATTTAAAAAATAATATTTAATTCAAATTTTGTATTTGTACCCCCAACAAGACTTGAATCAACTATTTTATTTGTCGCTTTGTTCAAAAATTAAAAATAGGGGTACTTAGTTCTCCGTTGGACCATTTTTACATTCTTATACTTTATGAGAACCCTGTATAATATAATACATTTTTTCTTCGTTAATCTTAGTTTCTTGCCAAGCAGACTTAAGAAGAGACATTTTTTTTTCATAAAACGCACAATAAAAAAGTTTCCCATTCGTGTAGAACTTCCGTTTTTAATATACATAATTAATTATATCTCGTCCGCAAACCCTGTTCAGACTAGTCATGGGAATAACGGTTGTAATTCGATTGGAACGAGGTTATTATGGTTACTGCGCAAATAATATCAAAAAAGGGGAAATTAATATTGCATATTACATATTTCGGCAAATTTTGAGAATTTAAAAAACTGCTTTTGTTACGACGTTAAATATTAACACAAAACCAGTGTAGAAAATAACGCAATTTTTTATAATTCTCAAAATTGGCAGAACTGGGTATACGAAACAATTACCAAAAAAGGTAATATAAACATTATTTAATAACGCGTTACACGTCAAGTTGAAACGTTCCGTTACGTTATAATAAAATAACGATATTGGAATAACGACCCATCACTAGTTCAGACACAAGCAGACTTGTAAAATCCAGCCAGGCGGAATAATCCAGTCCAAACCGATAATCTTCGGTCAAGAATTTCAACCCTCGACGTCGGACAACCGAAGACTCGCCACATGTCTCTGAAAAATTACTATGACAGCCGACGCTACCCCTTGCTTCAGTCACCCTCTTTCCAGATCTCGTCTCGATTTATTCCTAGCAGCGTTTAAGATTTATACCTAGGTTTATTATTTATAATATAGTACTCCACCATCAAATCTCTCTGGTTTAGGAATATGTATGTGTACAGGGTGTCCTATTTTCCACACTATTTGGGGGGTATTAGAGTTATTATCAAAGATAGAATGTTGCGGTTTTTACTTTAGTTTCCCACTTCTTGACGAATCGAAAGATTCCGGTGTCAAAGTTGTCATGACTCTCAGTTTTAATCTACAGGTTGATTTGAAAAATCTTCGCTTTTTAGACACCCCTCGTATTTCCGTTATGTGTTAACTTATCAATTAAAGGCCGTATTACAGTCGGGAATTTTTATGGCGCCAGCAATGGCAATTATAATTCAAGGATTCAGGCGCAGTACACCGTTCTCCGTACTACAGTCAGAAATTCTACTCTTCTGACAATTAAAATGACACGGATTCATGCGCAGTACACTGTTCCCGATCAGCTGTCTCTCATTACCAGAAATGGGGCAGGCGACATTTTAATTGCCCTTGCCGGCGCAATTGGGTAGACATGGATTATTCTGTTATTTTTAACTATTTATTATATGGCCGAACCAGGTATGAACAGGAAATGGCCATTTAAACCCACTGGTACTTAAATTAGCAGTTTATATTCTTTATTAAACTTATGGACTGCTAATTCAGCAACTTTTTGCACCTCCTATTTGTAAATAGCAGTAGCTGCTTTAACTGGTAATCAAAACGAACAGGTTTGCACATCTCTAATTCTGGGGATATTTTAGGGATTTCGACAGTACCCACTGCTGTTCTGACCGTTGACAATGCTCCAGCTGATCGAAAACGGTTTACTGCGCATGAATACGTGCCATTATAATTGCCGGCGCAAGAGAAAAAATTGCCTAGTCTAATACGGCCTTTAAAAACGGATCTTGGTTAGAGAATTTCACATAGAGTTTTCTCTAAAAAGTTTAGTTTTTGAGATATTAACAAAAGTAAAACTTATTAAATGAGACACCCTGTATATTATTTTTTTAATTAATTGAGCTTACTTTGGGCTTTACAAAACTGTATAGCTAGAATGCGATATTTTTAATAATTTACGTTACTTATAACTGTAGACCAAATGTCCAAAACTTGACAGATCTCTCATATGTTTATTAAGTATTTATGAAATACGAGATTTTATATTATTAAAAGTATGATATGTTGGTATGTTTTAGTGTTGGGAAAAACCGATGATTTTAATAATCGAGTACTTGATACTCGAGCGATTTTAATAATCGAGTTAATCGCTCGAGTGAATCGCCTGAAATTCCAATTTACCAAGCGATTACGTCACCGACTGCTTAACGGGCTGCCTAGCCCTTTACATGTGATCAGGTCGGGTATTTAGCAGGCACGTAACTACGGGTGGGCACAGGTTTAGCTAAAAAATTATAGTGTCACCAAAAAAATTCGAGAAATTTATTTATTTGTGAATAATGAATTTTTACCACGTGTCTCGATACCAAACAAAAAACTGCAATAAATCACACAAATATATATTTATTGTTCGGGTTTATTATTGTGCGTTTTTAACCCGAACAAAAAGTATTACCAAGAGTTATTTTTCTTCACATCTTTCTCAATCTACGAGCATAAAATAAGTAGATATTTAAAATAGCTTGTCAAATTCTTCCACTTTAAATTATCAGGTGCCCACTGTGTGCACTTCAAAAATTTAGGCTTAGTGACGCGACTGGCCAAATACGAAAATTGGTTATTATTTTTTTAAATTCATGTATTCATAGTTACCTAAAAGTTCCTGTTTAAATTTAAGAATGCTTACTTCTAATTACCAAAAAATTTGTCGATACCTATGTTTTGTTAACTATTTTGCTCGTTTTCTTCTTTTCCATTAACATTTTCTATAATGTATGTTATTTTTGAGAAGTCTTCTTGAGTTTAATAATAAAAAGTTCCTGTTTAGATTTAAAAATGTTTACTATAAGATTACCAACGAATTTTTCTATGTTAACCATTTTATTCGTTTTGTTATTTTTCATTAACAATTTCTATTATTATGTTATTTTTGAGAAGTTTTCTCGTCTTTATAGTAATTAAAAATTTTAAAATTATATCCTTTAATTTTTTAATATTTACAATCGGAGACCTAAACTACTCCGCTGGCTAGCCAGTTAAAACAAAACTTTACCAAATTATGTCGCGATGACTCCACTAAGGGATTCAGCATACTTTTTTATATGTGCCTTTAAGAAAGACGTATGTCGTGTACTTGCTCAGCGTCAATCTCGAACGTCGCCAATCGGATCGCGCGGTGCTTAGACCGGAGGTCGTCTATTAGGTAACCGGCGATATTTTTCGGTTTTTCGCCTGATTTTTAACTAGATTATTTCCTATCGAGCGAAAAACTGTTCGAATATACGAGCAGTTTTTTAACTCGATCACACTACAGCGGTATATTTCCGTCGGCGTCAAGCGAAGCTCGGGTATCGAGTGAAAGATAATAAGTGACGGGCGACGGTTTTCGCCTGAATAGATAACTCGAGCGGTTTTTTTAATAATCGAGTGATGTCGGTTATTTCAATAATCGAGTGATCAAGCGGCTCGAGCGATCACAACACTAGTATGTTTTATATAATCCCATGAAAAAAGTTTTGTTCAGGTTTGTTCGGGTTTGTTTCTGAAGATAAATAAATATAAACAACTATACATTTTTGTAAACCCAAGGTATGTTCAATTAATTAACAAAATAATATACAGGGTGTTCCAGGGGGGTTCCATTTAACTTTTTTTACGCCTGTTAATATGTCAAAATCTAAACTTTTTAGAGAAAAACTTTACGTAAAAATCAGATCAGTTTTCACCTTCTTGATAAGTTACCGCGTAACGGCTTTGTTGGGGTTAATACTTAAAAATTATAATATGTATGAATAAAAATCAAAAAATCACAAATTTTTGATTAATTTTTAATAAAAGAGATTTTGATTTAAAAGAAAAAAAATAATGATTTTTTAGAACCCTGGTTTGTACTTAGTTGTTCTCTTAGTGAAAACCAGGGCTAAGTTGGCAAAACCGAAAGTTGATGGTTTCTGTAAGGCTTCTAAACGGTAAAATGTAATTTGTGACGTTTACCAATCTTGTCAGGTCCTATTTGATTGCCAATTGAACATCGCATTGTGAAACTGGGTTTCCATCCGTTACTTATGTTGAAGGACTATTCATTTTATTAATGCAGGTAGGTTTATGCTTTATACCTACCTATAAAACCAGTCTTTCCTTGTTTTTTGTTTTTATAAACTGCTGTTTGTGTCCGAGTTTGCTATCATTATCGTTACCTATATTAGGTTAACAACAACAAACATCTAGTGTTTGGATTCTTGCTCGATATATGTTTTAATAAATTACAAGTTTGGATGACTTTTTCTTTAAATACAGTGAAACCTCGCTTAACCGGACACCTACGGGACCGTCTAAATGTGTCCGCCTAATACATTTGTCCGCCCATGGGAAATTTGTTATTAGGTAATATGGAAATGCAATATTATTACTATGTATATGTATGTACAAATAAACATAACATAAATACACTAATTTTAGTTAGGATGTAGTACTAAAAAAATCTAATAACGTAGTTTGACGCGTTTGCGTTTTATACTTGCAATCTAGAAAATGTAATTCCAAGTCTGATAACAATTCCATTGCTGTAGAGTCACCTCTATTCTTTGCATACTCTTATAATTCCTTGACCATACTAATGGCTTGTTGATAATTGGTGACATTTGTTTGATTACTGCATTCAACTTCTTCGTCAGAGTCGTCAGATAGTGATGTGGTTTTAGTTTGGACTACATAATCGGTAGGAATGGGGTCAGTATCATCTTCTAATAGCACATTGCTATCAATGTTAATGAACTCGCCCAAATCATTATTACCAAATTACAAAGTTCCATAACATCAATATTCTCTTTCAGACTCAAAACGCGACATTTTTGTGCCATTGTTTACGATTTTAACCTTACAACTCGCAAATAAACGGCGGACTGCTGTCGAGGAATCACACATACACCTTCGTTCGGTGAAGTCCTTTCGCTCTGCCACGCATACGCGATTGGTTGCCGGTTATTTTCAGAGAGTTTTTGCACCGTACTTATTCGTCTCCCAAATACTTTAAAAACATATTTGTCCGTTTAATGGAGGGTTTTCGCACTCTTTCTATTAAAGCAGCCTCTCCGCGTCCGCCCAAGAGAGGTTGAATTTCATGGAAAAATGTCCGCTTATTTGAGGTGTCCGTTAGGAGAGGTTTCACTGCATATATTTTTTTAGATTTTTATTATTATTTACCCGTGACAAACGGAAAACTACTGTAAAGGTAGGATTTAAGTAAAAAAATATGTACTTACTGTTTATTTGCAATGTATCTTCTTATTTTCCGATATTGTTGACATGTTTTCTTTTGAAATTTTAGTCACATAACCTTAAACTTACGAAACGTCAAAAGGTTTGAAGTCTAGAGTAGAGAGCAGTTTTCTTTTTTGGAAATTTTGGACATGAAAAATTTTATCGATAAAAAACGAGTTCTAGTTATATTACCTTCGATAAATATCTCCAAATAGCACCAATCACAGATTGTTTAAATTTGTATTGGAATTATTCGAGTTATTTAATACTTACATGTTAATAAAAAAACTTCCATGAATTCAATTAGTGATCTATCGATACGGTTTTTTTGCCGATACCGACATTTTAGTTGCTGATACCGTATCAGCACCACATTCTTAAAAGACATGTAACTATTCAATATATCCCACCGGGAACCGCATCTATTTATATAAGTAAGTATGAGAAACTATACTTACATATAACAAAATTTTTAAAATTGTACAGTAAGCTGATCTTGATGGGGGCAACTCGGCTAAAATATTTTCAATATGGTGGGACTTCCGGTTATACCGGAAGTCGTTGTCAACATGCTTATTTTAAAAGGAACACCCTATATATTATTTCATTTGTGGATTCTACGCAATATTCTAGACAGATTTCATATATCATGTCTTATACCTAAGTCTAATCATGTTTGACATATTTAACTTTTTATGTCTAAAAAGACGTTTGCAGAACTTAAATGAATTATTAATTTTTCCTATTATAATTTAATTTGAGTTGGATCTCTTGTTGAAAAGGACCTGCTTTAATAGATTTTTTATAATATTTTTACAGAGTGTTCAAACAATAAGATTAAAAATGAAACTGACAAAACTGCAAAAAATGTACATTTTCAAATTGAAACTCCAAATTTTATAATAATTTTCTATTTAGCATTAAAAATAAGGGTAAGTTTTATAAGTTTGTCTATTTCGAAAATGTGTAGTTTTCGAAATATTGCCAATTTAATATTTTTATATGGCGATTTTGCTGCGGATTTTAAGTTCAGTTACTCCTATTTGGCTATGAGGGCGTTAAAAAACAGTCAAATGGCAATGAAATAAAATTTTCACAAGTTCACATTCTCCTTAAATAAAAAACACGTTTAAATAATCTGCGTTTGTATAATTTAAGCGCCCTAGCATGATTATAAATAATTTTGAAATGGTAAGTGACAGTTTCGTATATAGTTATTGCAGAATTATACCGTTGACTCTTACTGCCATAAATAAACTACCTGATTAAACCCTATTGTATACGCCTCAACCTCTTCAAAGCTCAATAAATGGAATCAGGGCCGGCTTGAAAATGTATACCACACCACATGATTATTTTTATAATTTAAAATAAATAGATCTTAGGTATTTTTAGTTTTAGGTACCTATAATAAATGTTAAATAATGATAACAATTAATGATAATTGAAAATAATATAGTATAGCTATTAGGATAACAAGTACAATAAAAATTAATTAAATTCTAAGAAACTATTGATAATTTATTCAAAATTTAACTCTGTATCACTATCACTATCTCCATCTAAGCCTAAACTTATAATTAAGGGTTGAACATTTGTAATCATACAATTGTAAGAATTTTCCACCTTAAGTACATGCTGTACACAGTTTTTCCCGCTGTCTGCAGAAATTTTTCTTACTTCGTTTTTAATTAATTGTACTACAGATGCATTTAATGTAGGAGAAATATTATTTCTCCTAATATTGGATTTTAATTGGTGCCATATTAGCTCAATAGGATCGAATATACAATAGTACGAAGGAAGACGCAACACTGTATGTCCATTTTCTGCTGCAAGTTTGTCACACTCGTATTCCTTATTTACTTTAAAAGCTTTTAATGCTTCTAGCAGTTCTCGTTTTTTGTAAGTTTCTTCAAAATATAAATCATTTTCAATCATAAAATTTTGAATTTCTGCTTTTGTCTTATTAGAATTGGGAATGATTTTTGCTTGCCGACTATGATAACTAGCATTGCCCATTACAATGACGCTATTTTCAGGTAATATGTTTTTAAGGAGTTTATGTTTAAACCAATCTTCAAAAAGTTGTGCGTCGGTATCTTGATGGTAATCTAAAGAATAATCTGCTATGTTTTTAGCTGAAAGCAACAGACACTTTGGAACACTCCGATTTTTTCTAGAATTAAATTAAAGGTTTAAGTACTATGTCTCTTACCGAAGATAAAGGAGTTTTTGTCAAAGTAGACGTCTCCGCTAAAGCATCCATCGAATTAAAATTTCTACTCAACAACGATTGATACACATTTTTAATGATTAGTTTGGCATCGGTAGATAAATGCTTTCTTTTAAAAATGACAGTTGAAGATGCCCCCCTATCAGGATAATCCCAAGGACGCCACATTCTACCACTAATAAGCCTAACTAAAAATTACTCGCCGGAAAACCACTAAAGATTAAAATTATTAAAAATCACTTTATATTTATATATTCATCATCATCAATTGAATTTGTATACCTGGTCCGGCTCTGCTCGAAAAGGTTTTAAAATTTGGGATTTCCTTATTTATTTTATGGTCGAAGGGATAATGGGTTTTATTGCAGTCAAAAGATCAACGGTATAATATTGCAAAAACTATGCATCGCAATATTTGCCGATAAAATACCGATATTTATATCGGTATGTGGCGATCACTAAAATCGATATGTTTCACTATAATGAACTTGCGTCATTTACATACTAATCTCTAACTAAAATAACTCGACACTGCAAACATTTCAAAACATTTTCACAACGGCCAATTTATTTAAGCTCATTTTTCATTTCCGTTATTTGTTTGTGAAAAGAGTCTAACGGAAATATTTTACAGACGAGAAATCGGTTATACCATTCATTTAACTGCTTTGTTATCTCAACATGGCAGATAAAAATAATTTATTCAAATAGTATGTATGCCCACATTTATTTATTCAGTAAGCTGGAGTATTAGCTAACCAAACAAAATATTATATTATCTTTGTTGAGGAATGTTTGATGTTTGACTTAACGACTCTAAAGTAAAATAACATCTTTAGGATATTAAAGTTAGATAGAACTATACAACAAGCACTATAAAACGGCATTTATTCGAATATATGATCTGTGATCGCAAGTATAGTCGATATTCTATTCTGTGATCGAATTCAAGTACAAATAAAACTTCTCTCTTGATATTTTATATTATTTTTTGTGAGCAGATATACCGACGGCGCCTCCTGAACTAATTAGACTGATTAGTGGTGAGCGATATTTCACGAACTGTGATTTAATCACTGATGTCAACAAATCACAGATAGTAACAGTTCCTTGGTAGCAATAAGAAGCTTTTTGTTTAAAATTTATGCCCATGGGGTTGACTTGTCGTAACACCATAAGTCCGTGTCCACAACGGCGCTCCGACCCTCGCAAATCGCCTTGGACCATAGCACGGCACAGCCCTCGCTTGAGCTTCGCACACTAGTCCCTCGACATCGAGATATAAACATGGACTGTGCGTTATTATCTTCTTCCGATGAAGAAGATATTATTTTAGACTCTAATATAACAAAGTGGTATTACTTTAGGGTATATTACATAAATTACGTTGAGCATTTGAAGTAAAATTGGAAAATAAATTAATATACAGGACGTCACATGAAAAGAAAACCTTTAAACAGGGTCGGATTTATCACTAGGAGCTAGCCTAGGGCATCGTATTTAAAGGGGCTTCGAAAACAACAAAAAAACGAAGTTTAAAATAAAAAATAGGATTTTAAATTGACAAATTACGCACAGTCCATGTTTATATCTCGATGTCGAGAGACAAATCGATCGACAGGCAAGGCAATGAGCGAAGGTCGGAGCGCCGTTGTGGACACTACTGTGCGATGCCATGGTACCAGGCTAGGAGCGAGGGCGTCGGCGCTCCGTTGAGGACATACATACACTTAGAAATACATTTATTCCGTTTGCCATAATCGGCCTTATTGTGTTGTACTCCAATTGTACACCAATTGTGTTAAAATAATAAAGGCCATTTTCGCATATCACCGTTAGAATTAGAATAACATGGGTGATACGGGACTTCGTGCCTTATTGCCTTTTGGTGGATTTTCTCAAATCACATCTCATATAGACATATTATTCAAAATGTGATTCCGTGAAGTTGTCAGGTCGTTATTTGGTACTTGACTGTAGTGGTGGGATACTATCGATAGTCAGTCCTATCGATAGTTTCCGATAGTCTAAAGTGTTACTATCGATAGTATCGATAGTACTATCGAAACTATACTTAGCTTAAAAAGCACACATAATACTGAATTAGTAGATCCGGGCCGGGGATTCCCTGTGATTGCATCCGGGGATTTATCTTTAATTTGTTTATAAAGCAATAGATGGCAACACCAATAGTAAGCAGAGACATAAGATAACAGGGGGAGGCAGGAAGCACTCTTGTGGTGGAGTACGTATGTGATAAAAAAAAATAGTCAGACAACCTTTAAAACAGATTTATGATCTCCGAATTCCGTGAACTTAAATTTAAAAAATACTAATTACATGCGAATTTAAACTATCGATGATTACATAAACAATCGATAGTTTTCGATAGTAACAAACTATCGATAGTATCGATAGTGCCATCGATAGTATCCCACCACTACTTGACTGTGACTTCTGGATCTCGAATTTGAAACCGTGAAATAAAAATGAGTAGTAATATTCCAAAGACTAGCGAGCTCTGGGCATTCTTTAAAAAAAACAGGCTAAGTAATAAGAAAACTCAAATGATTAACGATTCGATTCTTAAATGATAATATACAATACGCACAAAATGATTAAGAAACCATGCGTATTTGCATGAACAAATAGTTTGTTGCAAAGTACACAGTGTTTAGTTTATCATTGTTTTTTTTTCAAAAGGTATAATTCTACTTTAATCTAGGTAGAAATAACGTTTTCTTTTGTTTGTTATCAATGTTGTGCAATTTTGTTTACAGATTTTTAGTTTTATTTTGTTACAGTTCTTTTAGTGGTATACATAATAAATAATTTAAATCCAGTGACCACGTTTTACAACGTGATTGAAAAATCACGATACGCTCACCACTAGGCAGGGTTCATATGATTAAAATCAATTGATTAAAATCACAATTAAAATCATGATTTTAATCACTATGATTTTTTTTTAAATCATGATTAATTTTAAAAAAAGAGTTTTAAAATTTTAACACTTAAAATGCATTTTTTTTTTTTTTTAATGATCAAACACAAGCACTATAGGAAAAATCCTTTAGGGCACTCTGGGAGTGGTGCGTGTGCGCAAAAAGCGATTCACGTTGGTTTTGAATCGTTGGAGGTTATATTCGTTGGGAAAAACGATCTCGGGAAGGTCGTTCCACAAAGATGTAGTCCTCCAGATGAAAGAATTCTTAAATAATGAAGTTCGAGGAGTACTAAGCTTAACCACATATGGATTGGCGGTAGTGGTTCATCGTGTATTTCTGCTAATCGTCGCTCTGGGCGGAATTAAGAGGGCAAGGTCAGCCGAGCACCTTCCATGAAAATATCTGTAAAAGAGAGTCAAATCCCCAACCTGTCTTCGATGTTCTAGGCTGTCGAGGTTCTTCGTCAGCTCGTGGTCTCCGATCAGACGAATAGCCCTCCTTTCGATGGAATCCAGTAGCCGAAGAGTATGTTTGGGTGCAGAGCTCCAGACATGAGAGCAGTACTCTAGTGATGGTGGAATCTGGGCTTTGTATAGTGTCAAAAGTTGTTGAGGTGTGTACAACTTTCTGGTTCGGAAGAGTACCCCAAGCTTCTGAGAAGCTACCTTGGCGATTGCCACAACGTGGTTATGCCAAGACATATTTCCTCCGAGATTGACGCCCAGCAAATTAATAGATGAAGCCAGTGGGATTGCGTGTCCGGCCATGACTATTTCCGGTTCTGTAATGTTAACCTTTTTAGAGAAAACTGCTGCCTGGGTTTTTTTAGCGATAAATTCGACTTGGTTACTGTCACCCCAAGCCAAAATTTCTTCCAGGTCTTTGTTGAGGCGAAGATGTGCGTCGGCAGCCGATGTTTGCGCATTCAAAGAGAAAGATGAGATAAGTGTGCTATCGTCAGCAAAACTAAATATCGGATTTTGAGTTTTCACTAGAAGGTCGTTAATGTAGAGTAAGAAGAGAGTGGGAGACAATATGGACCCTTGAGGAACACCGGCATTGATGGTGAAGGTGTCTGAGAGAAATCCGTCAATCGCCACTTGCAGATGAATACAAACAAATACAAAAAATAAAACCCAGACGCATTTTTTTGTGGTGTTATTTATTATTTTATTAAAATAATCGAAAAGAACAGCTGGTTATTACAAAAATAAAACTTAAAAAAATTAAAACTAAAAAACCTTTTTAATACAAAAAATACTTAATTTTAAAAAAAAATACTTAATTTAAAAAAAAATATATAAAAAATCCTAAATGTTATAAACTTATAATACATGCTTAAATAGAAATACTAGTTTTGCTGCTTTGTCACTGCCAAATCTGTTTCTTATATCTGAATGTACGAGTCCATAAGTAGAAAACATCCTTTCGATCACCCGACGATGCACACGAACACAAATATTTGCTGGTAATTTAAAAAAAAAATCAAAAAAATCAAAATTAAAAAAAAAAAATCATCGATTTTTGATTTTTAAAAAAAATCATGATTTTTATCAACCCTGCGGCACTAAGACTGATGCCGGTCTGGCGGTGTCGGGCTTGAAACAAACCGTTGCCAGCAAAAATAATATTTAAAATAAATAATTTAAGATAATCAAATTACAACTGTACTTTACATTCATGTACAAAAAAAGATGGTCCTTGCAATTTTGATTAAGTCTTTATAACTTTTTTATTTTTAGAGTGATTTTTTGATAATTTTGCTAATTGAGTATTTCGCAGGGTGTTTTTAAATTAGATAAAAAAAAACAACATTTCAATTATGCAATTTCTAAAAAAAACACTAATATCAGTCTAAAAATACAAAAGTATCAAGCCTAAAACTTAATCAAAATTCACAATAACAGGCCATATTTACGAGGGTATTTATTATCATCATGCGATATTTTCCTTAAAAGGTATTTACGAGGGTATTTATTATCATCAGGCGATAAATAAATCTTGAAGATAATAAATTCACTGTTGAAAAATATGTGCTATTGTTCAAGAACTAAGGACTGCCGATAAATCAATCGGAGTATGATTACGACTTCTAGAAAATCCTTGAGGAAACCTATGCCTCTTAAAGAGCTGGCATCTATTTTAAACTATTTTAATTCGGTCGTTTCTATTTTACTAATGATATCACTTTAATTAATAAATGTCTGTTTTGGATTGATTTACATATTCATTTACATAGAATACTATTGGATAAGCTGTTGACTTGGTTTCAATAAATTTGACGACGAAGCCGAGTTGTACAGTAACTTAGATCGAACGCCTTGACCTATTCTTGTTACCGACTGTAATTGTTTAACTGATTGATAATTTATTTATTTATACATTCTTTTTCGTATAAGTACATGTGCGTGTATGGCGAATTAAGACACTTTTTTTATCAGGTATTCTTTAAGAATCCACAGCATAGAATTATATACAGGGTGTCCCATTTTCGACACTTTTATAGGGTATCTCCGTAATTGTTAGTGCTATAAAAAAAGTAACGTAGGTGTCATGTGCTCTTTTTGGGTCAAACTTAAAATGGTAAAATCAAAATTTGAAAATTTTTGCTCGCTTAAGAGATACGGGGGAAAACCAAAAAATTGACAATTTCAAAATTACCCAATATTTTCTTAGTTAAAAGAGATACAGAAAAATGTTTCATACAGAAGTTTCTTTATAGTGATTGTTGCATAATCTCCCGTTTTCAGAATAAATATACGGGGTCAGGTAAAAAATTTATCGGACCTAATAACATTTTTTTAAATGGAACACCCTGTATATTTTAATCTAAAAAGATACTATTTTAAATTCTCCTTTCAAATATATAACACACCATGGATGATATTGGTTTCCTAGGCGATTTATTTAAACTTTATTACTTCGAAACAAAATATAAGATTCAGATTAAGGTAAAAAATAACGGGAATCGTCGCAAATTTTTCGGTATATGTCCTTAAATTGTTACCGTCTTTCCGGATAGCGAACAAAATATACATTTTGCGCCATTTCTTCGTTTTTCCACTTTCAATTTGAACTGATATCATATCCAATTTTTCAAAATGTTGATAGGTCATTTTCGCAAAAGAATATGTAAAACTGAAATTGACGTTAAATGTTAATAGTCTGCATAGTTTTTTCTAGGATATTGGCTTTTGTTTCATGGTCTAACTGTGGTTTAAAGTAATAAAGTTTAATAAATCGCCTAGGAAACCAATATCATCCATGGTGTGTTATGTACTTGAAAGGAGAATTTAAAATGGTATCTTTTTGATTAAAATATACAGAGTGTTCCATTTAAAAAAAAATGATGTTAGGTCCGATAACTTTTTTACTTATACTTGTTCTGAAAACGGCAGATTATTCAACAATCAATATAAAGAAACTTCTGTATAAAACATTTTTCTGTATCTCTTTTAACTAAGAAAATATAAGGTAATTTCGAAATTGTCAATTTTTTTATTTTCCCCGTATCTCTTAAGCGAGCGAAAATTTGAACAAACCTGAAAGTGTCTGTGCCCTGGGTTACTTAATCGCGTCCTGGATTTACTTTCTAAGTAAGCTAAATATTTATTTTTAAAAGAAACTAAACTTTTACACTTTTAAACATTTTGGCAACATTGTGCCTGAACATCTGTTGATTACCCAGCTGGGCAATGTAATATGTTCATATATGAATGTGCCGAGGAGTTGTGTGTGGGTTTAGGAGTGACTTACCCCACTTTTTAAACGTTCGATTAAAAAAAAATATATATGTAGCGCTTCTCTAGGACACCCCAGGAGTCACCCATTTAAATATAATACGTCATTTCCATAACACCCTGTAGTTAATTTTGTTTCTTCGGATCACCATCAGGAATGAATAATAAAGTTAACCCAATTAGTTTTAGTGAAATATTTTCTCGTCCGCATATCGAAACGCTAATAATTATTTCAACCGATTCGTAACCGTGGCCGTCTAGATTATTTATGGCTTCGTTTTAATTAAATGCTAAACAGATGTATTAAATGATAATAGAGACCGAGAACAAGTATACGTACCACGGGACGGGCTTTCAAAATAAATAATTGTTTAATGTTTCCTACGCATTAACCATAATTGCGATAATAATATCTTACCTGTTTGTTATGCTAATAGACGTTAAGCATATGTTTAAGTATTTTTTAAGTGGCACCGTTTTTTTCTTCTCTCAATGTAGAAACATGATAATACCAAAACTAACATATATTTAAAAACAATATGGAAAATATATTGTGCAGTAGTATTGTATAATTAGTACCTACCTACCAATTAGTTTCCAACGTATTTGTTCTAAATAAACATATTATTCATCAAGTGCGCAATTCTTTAATATTTTATCATCAGGTATACAGGGGTTCAGTGGCGTACCCAGACATGAACCTTCGGGGAGGGGTTTGTTCTGGTTTTTAAAATTTTTTTATGATCAAACACAAGCACTATACGAAATTCCTTTAAGTCACTCTGGGAGTGGTGCGTGTGCGCATAAAGCGATTTACGTTGGAGGTTATACTCGTTGGGAAAGACGACCTCGGGAAGGTCGTTCAATAAGGATGACGTCCTCCAGATGAAATTAAATGATGAAGTTCGAGGAGTTTAACCACATATGGATGGGCGGCAGTGGTTCGTCGTGTATTTCTGCTATTCATCGCTCTGGGCGGAATTATGAGGGCAAGGTCAGCCGAACACTTTCCATGGGAAATATCTGTAAAAGAGAGTCAAATCACCAACCTGTCTTCGATGTTCCAGGGTATCGAGGCTCTTTGTCAGCTCTGTGGTCTCCGATCAGACGAATGGCTCTCTTTTTGATGGAATCCAGTAGCCGAAGAGTACGTTTGGGCGCAGAGCTCCAGACATGAGAGCAGTTACTCTAGTAATGGTCGAATCTGGGAATTGTATAGGGTCAAAAGTTGTTGCGGTGTATACAACTTTTTGGTCCGGAAGAGTGCACCAAATTTCTGCTACCTTGGCGTTTGACGCCCACCAAATTAATAGATGAAGCCAGTGGAATTGCGTGTCCTGCCATGACTATATCCGGTTCTGTAATGTTAACCTCTTTAGACTAACATTCAGTTTTTCAATCCAACTTAGCCCTCATCTATCACGTACTCAGTTTTTAAATTTAGGAATTTGCATTATTTACAATAGAAAAATAAACCTAAGCTAGTATATTTTCTCATCTAAAGATAATCTTAAACTACCCTATCGTTTTCAAAAACTGTAGAAACGCGGTAGGGGTTATTAATAACTAAGTTAAGATATTTTATTTCGTACTTAGAATATTTTTAGTTACTGTCATTTGTTCTGGACTTAGAAAACTAGTAACCATTTTAACTTCACAATCGGGTGAATTTTGATTTCGAAAATTATTCTAGGCTTTGGGCGCAAAGTCTATATAGAATAATTTTCCTTGCACTTAAGATGTCTTTCAAGTTCAGACTTATTTATACTCGCACCAAAGACGAGCGTTGGAAGATATTGCAGCATTATTTATTCACGGACAGCTACGAGTTTTCATAGATCAATTCTAGTTTTTATTTAGACTCGCACTAAAATTCACGAGTGTTCCAAGATATTTTAGCTTTTATTTATACTCGCACCAAAACACGATTGTTTGAAGACATTCCAGAGTTATTTATACTCGCATTGAAACATACCGAGTGTTGAAGACAGTCCAGTCTTATTTAAACTCGCCGGAAACACGAGTAAGCGAAGATAGAAATTTTCTCAGGGAAAATCCGCGGCTGACTATTCTCGGAATACTTGGTGTAGAACCACGCTGAAACCTGTAGTCACCATTACGGCCCCCTGTTTTGAAAAAATGAAATCGCGGGTGAGCGCGGTTCTGGGGATACCAGAAACCGAGTGACTTCTCCCGCAGAATTTTCTGTTCATCTTTTTTACATGTTACCTTGCGTCATTCTAAAGCATCTAATCTCCGGCCGACGATGCATATTACGCTAACAGAGAGCAGGAAACCAAACGGTTGACATTGCAAATTATACGAAGGCGGTCTGATTTTATATCAAAACTCACATCCATTAAAAATATTATTATTTTATAAAATATAAAAATAATCCTTTTTGGGTAACATATAGGAAAATATGATCCTATGTACAGGATGAGTCAACGATAGAGTAAAGTTGGTTTTCTCCTTTATGTTAAGATTTAGATAAAAACTCGAAATATAAAAGTTGTAGAGATCATTAAGGTGCACATTCTAAAATTATATTGGAGTATACAGGGTGGCCCACAAAGCAGTGGTGAATATAACTTACGTTTTTTTAAATGGAACACCCTGTATTTCTATCAATTTTTGGATTATGCATAAGATTCTGACTATTTTTTTATATATAATATTATATATCTAAATCTTGTGGTTTTTCCAATATGTTCATTTTTTCAGAAAAATGTCAGTTCTCAGCTTTGGATTTAATTGTTAATACCGACACTACCTTTGTAAATTAAAAGGTCATATTTGGAATGGACATTATATGGAGTTAAGGCAAATAAATTATGGGAACAAATTTACCTCACTTTTTACAGGGTGTTCAAAATATATTTTATTTCTTTCTAATAGAATACGTAATTATCTTTAACTTTTGTGATTTATACTTCCTGGTGGTGCGATTGGACGTGGATTGGGTTGAGTCACCTAATACAGCCATATGACGGCTACCCACAAGGGGATTTTCTTGGACATGAAGTAAAATCTCCAATTCTTTATCTTCATTGGTGGGTGGGCAACTCGATTTACCAATTTACGTTTGGTGTACTCAACGCAACCATTTTCATCAAACCTTTCCATTAAATACTGAAAAGAATTTTTAGTCGGAAGACGCCTATGGGGGTACTAATAACAAACGTTCTAGGTATTTCAGTATTAAGTACTTGTGTCAAAGTCTTGACACCTTTGGTTTTTTTGATGGCAACTACGACGTTAAAACATAAATGTAGGTAACGAACAATGACAAATAGAGAAAAATTAAAATATGTCGAAAAGTATTAAAAATAAACATATGATATATTAAATAAAAGTTAAAGATAATTACGTATTCTATCAGAAAGGAAATAAAATATACAGGGTGTACCATTTTAAAAAAAACGAGATTTTTTTGTTTAAAGTTAATGAAATTCGAAAATTTATTTTGAACACCCTGTAAAAAGCGAGGAAAATTTGTTTTCATAATTTATTTGCCTTAACTCCATATAATGTCCATTCCAAATATGAACTTTTAATTTGCAAAGGTAGTGTAGGTATTAACAATTAAATCCAACTCTGAAAACTGACGTTTTTCTGAAAAAATGGAAATATTGGAAAACTATAAGATTTAGATATACAGGGTGTTATGGAAATGACGTATTATATTTAAATGGGTGACTCCTGGGGTGTCCTAGAGAAGCGCTACATATTTTTTTTTTAAATCGAACATTTAAAAAGTGGGGTAATTCACCCGTAAACCCACCCGGTTACTCCTCAGCACATTCATATATGATCATATTACATTGCCAAGCTGTGTGTAATCAACAGATGTTCAAGCCCAATGTTGCCAACTGTGTAGAAAATAACTATAGA
This sequence comes from Barypeithes pellucidus, assembly GCA_963991005.1. Lineage (NCBI taxonomy): Eukaryota > Metazoa > Arthropoda > Insecta > Coleoptera > Curculionidae > Barypeithes > Barypeithes pellucidus. The sequence goes on from OZ022556.1 coordinate 64,151,230, forward strand.
TTGTTATAAAAATAATATTTAGTTTACCTAGTATCCAAATAGAAGTGAATCCAGGTGCCAGTACACTAGCAAGTAATCCAGGGCACAGAGACATCTTCAGGTTTTTGTTTCTTTTTCTATGGGAAAAGCTTTATGCTCATCACGTAACTTGATAGTGTGGAACTGCATAATAAGCTTATACCCACTAAACCCCATTCGGCCTCTTATTTCTAATCTCTCGGAACATTTGCACTAAATCACTTAAAGAAACACCCACGAGTTTCCATTTTTTTTTTTTGAAGATATGCACTTATTAGATTACATAAAAGCAATAAATACTAACGCATAATTACACTTTACAATAACCTACCGTACACATAAAACAACAGCACTATAGGATACAAATTATTTCGCAATAGAAATTCAGAAATAATAAAAACGTTAATTTCTAATGGCCTAATCAAATTTATTAAACCTTTACTGAAGAAGAATGATGAAATAATTATGTTGATAGACCCTTCCATACTTTCCTTTCTAGTCTAAGCTTCCAACCAACCCTTTTAAAAAAAATAGTCTCGCCCAAGCAGCGCGGGTTGTTATTACCGAGACTATCATTATAATGAAAAGTGTTTCAGAAAGGAAGGATGTTTTCTAAACATCGACATTTAAAAAAGTATATTTGCGATTAGGAATAAATTAGATATAAAAAATAAAAATAAACTTGTTATTAGAAAGAATTGAAAAATTATGAAACATCAAAAAACGAAATAACAAAAATTTTAACAAATAATATAAACAAAAAAATAAAGCAGATATTAAAACCTAATATTTTATAACTGCATGAATTCTAGCCACTAACAACTTGTAAACTATTTTTTTTTTGTAAAACTAGATTAATGATGATTCCTTGCAAGCTATTTCGTTTTTAGGGCCATAGTTTCGCCGGCTTTGGAAAAAAAAAAGATTCGTCCTAGATAAGCTGGACAAATACTTCTCGCAATTGCGCCGCGAGAATGGAATCCGTATTACAGTCGGCAATTCTAGCCTTCTGGCAATTAAAATTGCACGGATTCATGCGCAGTACACCGTTCTCGATCAGCTGTCTCGCGTTGCCAGAAATTGGACACGCGCCACTTTCATTGCCATTGCCGGTGCAAGTCTGGGTAGAGATGGATTATTCTGATACTTTTAAATGTTTATTAATTGGTCGAAGCACCTATTTTTTTTTTTTTTTTTTTTATGATCAAACAAGCACTATAGGAAAAATCCTTTAGTGCACTCTGGGAGTGGTGCGTGTGCGCAAAAAGCGATTCACGTTGGTTTTGAATCGTTGGAGGTTATATTCGTTGGGAAAAACGACCTCGGGAAGGTCGTTCCACAAGGATGAAGTCCTCCAGATGAAAGAGTTCTTAAATAGTGAAGTTCGAGGAGTACTAAGCTTAACCACATATGGATGGGCGGCAGTGGTTCGTCGTGTATTTCTGCTATTCGTCGCTCTGGGCGGGTGAATATGAACAGCTAATGGCTACTGCCATTTGTAAGTAGCAGTAGCTGCTTTAACTGACAGTCAAAACGAATAGGTTTGTCCATCTCTAATTCTGGGGGTATTTTAGAGATTTCGACACTACCCACTGCTATTCTGACTGTTAGCAAGGCGCCAGTTGATCGAGAAAAGGCGCCAGTTGATCGAGAACGGTTTACTGTGCATGAATTCGTGCAATTATAATTGCCATTGCACCGGAAATTTTTATTGTCGACTCTAATAAGGCTTTTAGCAAATGAAATCAAAAGCTTTCGCTCTTATTTTCTTGTGCTGGGAAAATTGAGTTTAAGATTACAACCTAGTTTTCTTGTTTTGTTATAACATTGAACATCGAAAGGTAAACATCGATGTCGACATCGATGTTTGACCTATAACATCGATGTCGAAAACATCGAACATCGGTAACAGAACATCGATGTTTCAAAAACATCGATGAACATCGCCCAGCACTAATACGTTTTGCAGATCAGCTGTTAATAATACGTCATTTCCATGTTCCTCCAAAATAGCCGGCCGGTTTTCTAATGCTGGCTGTTTGAAGTAGATTTGTGTGTTAAATTGTATGTTAATACTTAAATCGGAGTTTAAATTATTAAGTTATTTGTTCTTTTCGTGACGGCAGTGCCCCAGTCCAGCAGTTCAATATTGACCGACGAAACCGACGTGTTATTTAGACAATAAGGGCGTACTTTTGTCTACACAGTAGCACTTTAAAATACTAATTCAGATTGAACGGTACTTTGATGTGTTGTGACGCGAAAACTATGTGATTTTGTTATGTGAGTACTTGGTGTTTTTTATAAATTAAGTTGGTTTTAAATAAGTCCGAAAAGGTAAATAAAATTGCATTTTTTTTTAAAGGGTAAGTGGCATTTATAAACTCAGTCAGTTCAAGTTTATAAATCAGAGATTGTTTCCCAGCGAACTGAACTGAACGTAAAAGTTTATAATAATGTACCCTGAAAAATAAACAACTTGCAATCTGTCAAACGGTTATTGACTTTCTAAAGAGTTTACCCTGAAGATGTGACAACACTGTTGACATATGTTGCTTTGTTTACCTTTCTGACAGGGGCACCACGTGCTTATTTTTGGTTTGACATAAGGTCATGTACAGGGCATATTAAATTAAAGCGCCATTTTTGGATATTTTTCTTCAATTTGTTTTTATCTCAGGAATTGCCGATTTAAATATAATACGTCATTTCCATAACACCCTGTATAACATTATATATAAAAAATATTCAGAATCTTATGCATAATTCAAAAATTGATAGAAATACAGGGTGTTCCATTTAAAAAAACGTAAGCTTTATTCACCACTTCTTTGTGGGCCACCCTGTATACTCCAATATAATTTGAAAATGTGCACCTTAACGATCTTTACAACTTTTATATTTCGAGTTTTTATCTAATTCTTAACATAAAGGAGAAAATGAACTTTACTCTATCGTTGACTCACCCTGTACATGTTAAATTATTAAAAAATAATCTAACGTAAAAACTCTCATAATTTTCTTAAATAGGAACAAGCCAGTTTTACAACATAATATCACATACAAACCCACCGAATTTTATTTCTGGAATTTAAACGATAAAAAGTTATATGGCTGAGCGTTCCTCCTGAAACGCCCAGTATAATACGACTTTTAAAAAAGTGCTTCCGCTAATATTACCCTCTATATTGGACTCAAATTTTAAATATAAACACAAGCTTCATACAGCAGAATTATTTATATCTAAATTTTTACTTTCCAACAAATAGGTTCACAAATAATAATCATTATTACGAGTTCACGATCCTTCAATCAACTAAAGTTAAAGGCGTAATTTGTAAAACGAGTTCACCAGTTCATTATTTTCTCAGGCTCATTTACTAATGACCTATTATTAGCTTAACGCTTTATTAGAAAGAATATTGTTCAGGCTATTTATCGCTTAAAATATTAACTAGGCTGGGAACTGATGCGATATGGTCTAAAATCGATGACGATTTGTTCAGGTTTATATTTCCGGTTCCTAGACCCACTGATGGTTGCGCCGAGGTCTAAATATGACTACAATTCTCGCACACATGGTTTGGTAACACAAACGCTCTGTTAAACTGCCACGGCTTGGTCCTGAAGAACAAAAGGGATGTGAAGCATTATGCACACTAAATCCCCATCCCCCCACCCCACGTATGCGATTTTGTCACATTCACGCTTCCGCTCGTCTTCGCATAATTAATTAATTTAATCAAGAACGGTGCTTCGGACGAGAAAAACGTAAGAGACCGTTTTCATCTAGAATTGGCCAGGTTAATCAGAAAAATATCCACATGGAAAAATGTCAGTGTTGTACCACTTTTTTTTGTAAGAAATATCAGAGAATATATTTGTAGGGTCGCCGCTGGTGGATCGATAGGATTATTTTTCCAACTATAATATGTTGAAAATAATATATGAAATGTGAATTTATGTGACTTTTTTGGTGTTTTGTGACGGTTTTTGTTCGGGTTACCTGGTGTTTTTTTATAAATTAAGTTGGTTATTTTTGGATATTTTTCTTCAATTTGTTTTCATCGTAGGAATTGCCGGTTTAAATATAATACGTCGTTTCCATAACACCCTGTATAATCGTTGTAATATTGTAAATAAGCATCTCATGGCATCGTAGTAAAGAATTTCGAAAAAATATAGTTTTTATTTTGACCTAGGTTTATTTGTAATCAGTGATGTTAGTGTGAAAAGTTTTTCGTTTCATTCAAAAGTTTCAAGGTTTCAAAATTTAAATTGTTGATAGACTTTTACCACAATATTTCGGTCAGTTGACCGATTTTCCGATAGCATTCAGCACTTGCCCTCTTAATTCCGCCCAGAGCGACGAATAGCAGAAATATACGACGAACCACTGCCGCCCATCCATATGTGGTTACGCTTAGTACTCCTCGAACTTCATTATTTAAGACTTATTTCATCTGGAGGACTTTATCCTTGTGGAACGACCTTCCCGAGGTCGTTTTTCCCAACGAATATAACCTCTAACGATTCAAAACCAACGTAAATCGCGTTTTGCGCACACGCACCACTCCCAGAGTGTCCTAAAGGATTTTTCCTATAGTGCTTGTGTTTGATCATAAAAAAAAACTTATTGTTTTATTTGAACGTTTTCGAATGAAGAACGAGGGGAGGAAAATGTATAAAAACCATAGTAGAAAGCGTTTGTATGTACGTTGTAAATATTTGCCACTATTTATGTTGCTGTACTTAATTATTTTCTGAACCATCACGTAAGTGATGAGTGTGAAATAAATATGTATTAGCAAATCGCCAACGCCGATATTTTTTGAAATTCATTTATCATAAAATTATTTAAAAAAATAAATTCTTAGACTAGATCCTTTAGTCAGTGTTTAAGACACTGGTAACAAGGATAACACTTAAAACTACACAACAGTGCATAATTAACTTATTTTTTTTTACCATCCTGTACAATAGGACAAACATAAATATACACAAATAAATACATTATAATATAATAAACAAACATAAAATTTCTTCCCCGCGTTACACGCCACTGTAAAAACAAATTTCTGTACGTTTTAACGGCAGTACGAAGAGCGGGACTACATAAGAACGAAAATTAAACTAATGAAGTTTATATTTTAAATGTGAATCAATTTTGACCCAATTATTTCTTGTTCTAGCTAAATGAATGGCTATGGAAGAATATTGTACAGTTTCGCCTCTTAGCAAAAAACACACCGCGGCTACACCGTTGTCATATATCAGATAATTAAAATAGATTTATTTTATTCATTTACATATTGGTGGAAAATGATCATTTCTATACATTTTCACGTTTATCTAGGTGGATTTGATAACACTTATGCATAACATTACATTAAAATTAAAATTATTATATTACTGGTAAGTTTAGCATGTTAGAAATAGAGACAACATCTGTAAGTACAAACAGCACCCAGTTCTTTACTCATAAGTTAAATTAAAAGCATTCCAAAGTTAAGAAGCACAGTCGTAACAATTTCGTTTCGTTTCTTCAAGACAACAATCCAAAATATTATGCGCAAGTTGTTTAAGAATGGCCCTTACCAACACGACAATCACCAGAAATTAAAGCAAGAGCAAATTTATGGTATTAGTCGCAAATTAAAATGAGAAAACATGAAATAAAAAGGGCACTTAATGCTACAGGAAATAATTAAGGCCATGGGTGGTCGTAAATACTAATTTAAATTTGCCGTTTAATTTATTAAGTTTGTTCGGGTTTGTTCGTTTTTTTATGATCAAACGCAAGCACTATAGGAAATTCCTTTAAGGCACTGTGCAGTGGTGCGTGTGCGCATAAAGCGATTCACGTTGGTTTTGAATCGTTGGAGGTTATTCGTTGGGAAACAAGACCTCGGGAGAGTCATTCCATAAGGATGACGTCCTCCAGATGAAAGAATTCTTAAATAATCAAGTTCGAGGATTTCTAAGCTTAACCACATAGGGATGGGCGTAAAAGTAAATTTTAAGACATTCCATTTAAAAATTGCACAATTTCTTTAATATTTAATTTATTATTCTAAAATTTTATACACAGTAAGCTCTTGTTACATAGTTTCATTTTCCAAAAAATCATTGATTTTTATTAACAAATAAACAGTTAAATAAATATTTCAAACTTACTACTCTATTTTATATTAAGTCTTACTAGGTTCTTGTATTGCACGACAGCAATGGATCGCACAGTATGGTCGTTGTGAAAATAGTTTTAACGAACATTTAACAATTTCCCTGAGAAGCGTGTCGTCGAGCATGCGCGTGCCGTTCTCTCGGAGTAATCATCACTTCTCTCAAGCTCGAGAAATAAGCGTCCAGGAAACTAATTTGAAATCATATTCCTGGCGCCAGGTCTATGATAGCTAAAAGGCAAGTTAAATTTATTAAACATTAGCAGTGCATAATTCAATAACGAATAAGAGTAGACGTTCAATATACAGAGTGTTCTTTCATGACGGGCTAATGTTGTAGTGATTCCTTAGGCCATTTTATGCAGAAAAGAAGATCATATGGACAAAATGTTCGGGTTGTCCTTTTGTCGTCTGATTAGGGGTGCTAGTCCCGAAGCTTTGTTCCAATCCCTGGATTTTCGGGATAAAGAGTATCTAATCCCGGGATTAATCGCAAAAAAATTAACATGAGAAAGATTAAACACAATCTTTCTCATGTTAATTTTTTTGCGATTAATTTAATACTAGTGGTGGAAAACTATCGATAGTGCCCAAGTTCGATATATCGATAGTAAAAGTGCCAAACTATCTATAGTCCTAAAGATGTACAAATATCTAAAAATCATCATCATCACTGATTCGGGGCAAATATCTAAATAAAAGGTCATGCAGGGAAAAATTTACATTCGGCATCTTATATTAGACATATGGAATTACTATCGATAGTACGATAATACTATCGATAGCGACAGCACTATCGTCGCACTATCGTCCATCTCTACTAAATACACTAAATAGAGATCTCACCTAGCATACACAAAATGAAAAAGAAAACATAAAAAATTTCTAAAAAAAGAACGTAAAAAATTGGGCCATCCAGTGTGTGGAGTCCTAAACTTGATCGTAACTCATTGCAAGTATTACCTCCTGACTAGAAGCACCGTTTCATTTCTACACTTAATCCTCAAAATAAGGGATTAAAAAAAATTAATCTCTCAGTGGATTGGAAGGGCGAACCTCATTTTAATATACAAAATGGAAAACAATTTATTGCCTCATTATCTCAACTCATATCTTGAGAGAAGATATGACTGTCACAATTATGGTATCAGATCAGCAAGAAACTACAACATTCACTATGTAAAATCTGTTGGTCTACAAAAAACTCTTTTTTATGAGGGACTTCGCCGTTTTAATGCGCTTCCCGATGTGATAAGGAGCTCACCTAGTTTGACTGTATTTTGTAGAAAACTTTTTGTGTATTTGCGAGGACAGAGCTTATGTTAGCATTTTGTATTTGTAAACAATGTATGTAAATATGTATTTATTTTGTTCTTTTTACTAGCCAAGTGCTAAATAAAGTATATATAAATAAAAATAAAAAAAGTAAATTTGTTGACCGTTAAGAAATTAAATTTTTTTAAAAAATTATTTCTTCTTAAAGTATATAAAATAGTATGTAAACCACGTGACTAAAGTGTCGCTTTAGTCCCTAGGTTTATAATGTACGTTTAAAAGCCCGCAAAAAATGGTTCGACGATAATTAATTCTCTTTTTTAGTAATCGCTGAAAATCGGCCCTAAAGAATTACATTATCTTTTAAATTATATATTTGTATTACGGGCTATTGAGCTATCGATAAGTTAGGGATTTATTAATAAAATATAATTTAAAGTAAAATTCTTTGTTTCCCGGAATTTTTTCTCGAGATCCCGGGATTTCGACTAAAGAGGAATAAAAATTCATGGAAATAGTTTTTGTTTTAAATTTAAAAATTTTATGGCGCCTACCTATTCTTCAATTTACGTTATTTTAGCTTAGCTAAATCAGTATTTTTATAGCAATTAATAACTAATTTTGTGTGTGGGGGGGGGGGCTTTCGGTGTACACACTTATCTAAAATGTCAATCCAATGTATTATCCCTCTTAATTCCGCCCAGAGCGACGAATAGCAGAAATACACGACGAACCACTGCCGCCCATCGATATGTGGTTAAGCTTAGTACTCCTCGAACTTCATTATTTAAGAATTCTTTCATCTGGAGGACTTCATCCTTGTGGAACGACCTTCCCGAGGTCGTTTTTCCCAACGAATATAACCAACGATTCAAAACCAACGTGAATCGCTTGTTGCGCACATGCACCACTTCCAGAGTGCCCTAAAGGATTTTTCCTATAGTGCTTGTGTTTGATCATAAAAAAAAAATGTTAAGTGGTAATTTAATAAATAACGATATATATATACTTTCTATTTTTTTGCCATTCTCTGTTGCTAATGGCCAAGACATTTTATTCAGCGATCAACATTTACATACATTACGTACTTAGCTTAGGCCTCAGGTTCATTCATTTATTATTATCAAATTATTATAAAACCGGCGAAAGTGTTCATAATTTGCTTACTTGGGCGTGCCGATACCTGTATCTCCATAAAACTCATTAAATTAAATTGGCATAGCGATTAAGTCCTTAAATCCTTATAAGGGTAAATATACGAAAAGTGTTTAATTACCTGTTTCACCTTATTCTGAAGAAACAAAGGCTTTTCATGGCACAAATAATATTCTAACATAACAATATTGATCTGACCTAATCTGCCGTATAATCTGAGGTTTTAATTTTGATTGCCAATATTTTTTTTTTATAAAAATACTCTTAAATGTCAGTTCCCTGCCATGTCCCACGCTAAACCTCTATACTTTAAGACATCCAGATAAACCTTAAATCAAAATATATTTAATATTTATTTTATAAATAGGTTACAAAATAAAATATTTTTCTATTGGAAATAATATATTTTGTAAATAAACATTTTTCTGCAATTTATTTACCCTTAATCCCTGTCCTTGAATTGGCGCCCATTTCCGCGCATAGAAACAAAAACGGTTGCAACTCGAATACCGCGTGGCGGGTAGTCGTGGTAAATGGGTTAATATGTTGACCTTGCTTCAGTTTTCATTGGAAAGCTGAAGAGAACGGTACTTATTGCTTAATTTTCGCGGAAATACGATCAAAAATACAATTTTGTGGTCTGTAACCTATTATTCTGACATTTCCGTGCCAACGTTTTTTTAGTATATATGCTGTGGCAACCAGAATATTTCAAGAGGTAAAGGTTAAAAAATGTAATACTTTTTAATCTTGTTATTTTATATTTTAAAAATTGATTTGCGTTTTAAAGTTATGAACATTATTCTTAAAAAATGACAGTTCCGTGCCGTCAGTTCCACGCCAAAATAATAACAGGGAACTGACTAGATAAGCACGGAACTGGCAGTTTGGCTTTAGCATGCATTTTTAGCATACATTATAGCTCATGGCAAAACCATTAACTGAAGAGCAGAAGCAAAGAAAGCGAGATCTAGAGAAAGAAAGGCGACAGAAAATTAAGGACAATCCAGTCAAATGGGCAGAACATCAAAGAAAAGAAAAAGAAAAATATCAACGACAAAAAGAGCAAAAAATTAGATTAAGCATCAAGGACATGACTCCAAGGGGTCAGCGGAGAAAGAGAAAAGAGTGGAAAAAATACTCAAAGCGTAGCAGATCCAACAAGAAGAAAGATGTCAATAAGAATACTGCTGTTAAAGAAACTTCCACACGTAAGAAAGAAGTAAAGTGGAAAGTAAAATCCAATGAGTCAAATAGAAGATGCGTTAGACGTCACAGAGAGAAAGAAAAGTTGGTTTCTCTGGTGAAAAAATATAAACAAGAAGTAAACAGATACAGAAAGAGATGCTTTCGTTATCAACAACAAGAACAAAAATTAAATGCACCCCAATGTTCTAAGAGTCCAACCACCCCTTTAACAAAAGTAAATGCATCCATTGAAGTATGCATAAGCGACCCTAAAAAAGTGGAAGAAGTAAAGAAGAAATTTCTTTTTGGTGAAGTTATAAAACATCAATTGCAAGATTCATTTAGTAGCCTTAAAAGTGAACAAGAGAGGCAAGTTTTTAAAAAATTGGTTGAAGGAAAGGTGGTAAAAAAGTACAAGCTTAAAACTCAATGTGCAAAATATTTTAAGTTTAGAGTGTTAAAGGCCAACTCCACAAAAACATTATTGCAAGTGGGTAGAAAATATAAGTCGAGAATTAACAAACAGACAGATGTCAAAAAGAAAGTAGAAAGTTTCTACCAGCAAGATAATAACAGCCGCCTTTGTCCTGGAAAAAAGGACTATATTACAAAAAAGAAAATTACAAAACAGAAACGACTACTACTAAATACAATGAAAAATCTGTATCTCAGTTTTTCCAAGAGTAATTCAGATATTAAAATTAGCTATAGCTTATTTTGCCGATGGCGACCCTTTTGGGTAAAAATCATGAAGATTTCTGAAAGAGAAACCTGTAAATGTTTAGTCCACGCAAATATGGAACTAATGGTTGACTGTTTGTTCTCAAATAAAATAATTATTTCAAAAACTCCTTCACAAATCATACAGAATATTATTTGCTGTGACGTCCAAAAGGAGGACTGTTTACTACGAAAGTGTAAAGACTGCAAGGATTCAGTTATCTTTTACAATGACTGTCTTCCGGATGAGAATTTGCAATATTTGAAGTGGGTAAATTTGAAGCAAAGTTATTTTGACAAGAAATCTAGAACAACTAAGTATACAAATAAAATAGCCAAGACGCCAATTCTGATAAAATTTGGCGAGTTCAAAAAAAAATTTGAACAAGAATTAATATTATTTATGGCACACAAAGCTCGAATAACTCACCAGTACATTTATATTACTAAACTTAAAGAATCGCTTGGAGAAGATGAGGTGCTAATACACTGTGATTTCAGTGAAAATTATAACCTCAAGTACTCAGAAGAAGTCCAGTCATTTCACTTTGGAGGCTCCAGGCAGCAAATTTCCATGCATACCGTAGTAACGTATACAAAGTCTGGATCAGAATGCTTTTCTACCCTTTCGGAGAACTTGGAACATAGGCTTGCATCAATATGGGCCCACCTTGAACCCATCCTGATGCAATATTCGAAAAGAGGCATTTCAAAGTTACATTTTCTGAGCGATAGCCCCTCAGCGCAATACCGGAATAAGACAATGTTTTCATTTATTGCTCACCATGTCAACAAATATATTCCTGGAGTGAATGAGATTACATGGAATTATCAAGAAGCCGGTCACGGCAAAGGGGCACCTGACGGTATAGGAGGTGTTTGTAAAAGAACAGCGGATAGAATAGTCGCGGAAGGAAAAGATATAGCCCATTTTAAAGACTTACTGAAAATTTTAAAAGAAAATTGTCCTGGAGTCACATTCTTTCAAATTCAATCTGATGAAATAGAGAAAATCAGAAACATTATTAATAACACTCCAGCCAAGGTATTTGTAGGTACAATGAATATCAGACAAGTAAAAACTTATGTCGATACATTTAAAGTTTGGCTGCGACGAATGTCCTGCAGCTGCGATAAGTTTTGTAGTCATTATGAATTAGGAGTGATTATGTACCCAGACCACAATAGCTTTTCTGAAGCATCTAATGTTAGCTCTTCCTCCAGTGATTCCTCCGTGACTATGCCAAATTTACCTAACACTAAAATTAGATATGAGGATATTTATGCTAGTGATGACGAGCATGCAGCGGGGTCCTCATGTTTTCCTAAATCCGTAAATAAAAAAATATTAAAGCAGGAACGTATGTACTAGTTTCCATGTCCAATCAAAATAAAAAAGATCATACGAACTACAAATATATTGGGGTCTGTCAAGGTGAATTAGACGAGGAAGAAGTTTTAGTGACATTTTTAAAGATAGTAAGCAAAAAACAGGATGATCCACAACTTTTTAAATTAGATGACGCAGATAAGAGTTATATTACTGAGGAACAGATTAATGGTATTTTGCCGGAACCTAATTTGATTCTTAAAGGAAACAGAATCTTTTACAGATTTAAAGACACCATCAATGTTTTTGAAAAAGTTTGATAGATTAGTTTTTTTTTTGTACTCATTCTATGAGTTGTGTTAGTTAAGTATTGTTCGTTTTCTTACCTTTATAATGTAAAGATTTTTTATAATAAAAGGATTTTTCTTTAAAGGGAGATTTACTTAATGTTAGGTGCAACATTGAAAAAAATATGGTTTATTTATTTGTTGTTTTCAGTCCCGTGGGAGTAGGTACCCGTCAGTTCCGTGCGACCCCATTTTAAAAAAATGGCTATAATTCGTAAAATATTTGTTGAAATCTACGTTTTTAAGTTAATTTATATATAAGAGAAGTTCTAAACTTTATAACAGACATAATAAAAAAGGTCCGCTATAATTTCTATTTCTGCCAAAAAATAATTGTTTTTAAACACTTTTCGTATATTTACCCATAAAATATTCGGTTCGGTGCCACTTTACATCGATTTTTCACACAAAGAACTGGCGCGGCAATCCGAAAGCCGATGTTTTCTGGACGCATAATACGTGCACATTTTACGGCCTGCAGACGAGGCATTCCCTCGGAAAAAGACGGGTATATGCCAAGACGGGAAGCGACAAGAAGGATAGAAAATCGTATTGGCAAGACAAGAATGCAGACCTTGCAGACAAATAACCCGAGAGAGAAAGACGAGAGCTTAGAGTTCTTTTGTGAGATGTTATGAAAAAGAAAATAATGAAATAAAAAGGTATATTTTCATACTTGAAGATTAAGTGGTGTAAGATTTCCGGGACTTTTTATTGTACCCGGAGAGATGACAAAGTCATTTTACGTTTTGCTGGTTTCCAATGGCATGTTGAGAGCTTTTTTTTCATCGAATGAACGAATCAACAGAAATTACTACAACAGCTGAGTTTCTATCCGGTTATTAGCTTTTTGGTATATTTTTCGGTTTAGGAGATCGATCGAGGAATAAGAAGGTAATTAAAGTATATACATGGTGTCCCAGAATATGTGGGCTGATTTAAATAGAACACTTAAAAATAACAGAAGTTCCAATAATTTTTTTTTCCTACGGCCTCCCCTACGGAGATACGAGCCCATAACGGACGTCCCTGGAAATCGTTGTTTTTTAAATACTAGGTGTAATTTAATAATTTTTTAGTATAATGTTTACTAGATGAGTCTCCTTAAAATTCGCCATTTTAAATACATTTGGCTTATTTAGTTTGCGAGGGACGGACTAGACGTATCACAAAAATGTTTTTTTTACACCCTGTATGATGAAGGAACGACAATAATATTTTTGGATACTCTAAACCTTAAGCTCAAGAAAAGGCACTCTTGATCAATGTCGATAAATTGAACTGTTTTCGAGAAAAAAAAAATTTTTGTCCATACAATAAATGCATGTCGGCATATTCACTATACGTAAATGTCATTACTAAGTTAGTAACTAATAAGACAAAGGAGAAAAACCGCAAATTTCAAGACACTTCCATAAACTGACACTGGCATAAATATTCTTATTTAAATCGGTACATGTGAAACAAATCATAGTAACAATGAGGGGATTTTATGAACATAAAACAACAACACAGTTCATTTTATCGACATGGATCAAGAGTACTTTTTTTTCAGCTTAAGGTTTAAACCAAAAATATTATTGTCGTTCCTTCATCATACAGGGTGTAAGTAAAAAGCATTTTTGTGTTACGTCTAGTCCGTACCTGGCAAATTAAATAAACCAAATGTGTTTAAAAGGGAGAATTTTAAGGAGACTCGTCTAGTAACCATTATACTAAAAAATTATTAAATTACACCTAGTACTTAAAAAATTATTTAAAAAACAACTATTTCCAGGGACGTCCGTGATGGGCCTGTATCTCCGTAGGGAGGCCGTAGGAAAAAAAAATTATAGGAATTTCTCCTGTTATTTTAAGTCTTCTATCTGAATCCGGGAGATTGCCCACATATTCTTGGATGCCCTGCATGTCCTCCTTTTCTGATAATTTGCTAAATCCGTTCCGCTTCCTATATACAGGGTGTTATGTAAAGGACTTATTATATTTAAATGGGTGACTCCTTGGGTGTCCTAGAGAAAGTATACATCCTTTTTTTTAACCGAATATCTAAATACTAAGTTAAAAACACTTTTTACCCACATACTGTCGCGCCGTTCCATCTAGATTCACTTAGCAACAATGTGAGTCACTAATGTATACTAACAGTGTTGTCCGGTCACACCGCGTGTCGCGCCGCTTCATACTTCAGTATGTTTCCAGACTCGGGAGTGGAACGACGTATACGAATTTTGAACGTGTTGTTAGTTGTATTGCCCGATTTTTTTTTTGTTGTGAAATAATTCATAATAATAAATGTTGTGATGTGATTTCAAATCTACTGTCTGGTTCTGTTAAAAACAGATTATTTTAAAATAAGAAGGTAAGAGAGTATGTACCTTAAAATTGGAGTTTTCTTTGTGTAAACAGTTTGAAAAAGCGCGCGTCAAAGACGTCTTGTTGTCAAAAACTGAACACGTGCAATTAGAATTCTGTGTTGCAATATGACGACATCGCCTATAATGCGCTAACCTCTTTTGAACATGCGCAATGATTGCGGAGGGCCTCAGGAGCGGCCACGTAAATTTTGAGATTTCATATAAAGTGTATATTTCGCTTAATAATTCAAAGCGCCATTTATGGTTATTTTTCTTCAATTTATTTTCATCTCGGGATTTGCCGGTTTAAATATAATACGTCGTTTCCATAACACCCTGTATATTCGTGACACTCGTGATTAGTATAGTAGATTTTTATTTTCTGGGGAAATAAACATGTTATTTTCGTGAGTTTTTGTCGTTTTATTAATAATCAGTATTTATTTTGCGTTTTATTCGGTTAATACTGATTGGACCAATAATCTTAAATGAAGTAGGGATACGGCTTTGGTTCACAGTCTGAGAGCTGTGGAAATGAGTATACTTTTTCTTTGACGTTTTCTGTTAATTAGACAAAGACATCACGTCGCCTTCGAGCGTTCGCATGTACTTTTTATAAAGCCATAATTGGAACGGCCGTCTTTCATACCTGTTTTTACGTTTGACACTACCAGATTAACAACTGTCATATCTGTCGTTATTGTTAAATAAAATTCTTTGTTGTTTTTCAGTGTTTGTTTGTTAAATTTATGTATTGTTTATGTAAAAATCGTTTCTTAACTCAATATGGTAAGAGTGTGCCGAAACTGGATAAAAAATATAGACTTGAATCACGTCTCACGTCCGTCTATTGTTTGTTTTTCCTAACCAAGACATATCAAACCGATCAGCTGTTGAATGAAAAATGAATGAAAATATAAACAGACATAAGATAAAAAGAGGGGGGATTCCTGCGTGATATCCTATTTACAACTCTTATTACGTAATGTACTATTAAACACATTTGTGAAAGAATAACAAGGGTCCAAGAATGGATCCCTGTACCACACCAGCAAAGATATACAATTTGTCCGACCTTACTCCGTGAATATTTACAACTTGGTACCTGTCCTTCAGGTTTGCCCGTAGCCAGTAACCAACTCTTCCTCTAAAGCCATAATGATTACGCTTGTCCATTAGCAGAGTGGGGTCGAATGGTCTTGCTTATGTCCAGATTTTTTTTTAATTTCCTTTGTGTCGATTAATCGTAAAAAAACACTGTATAATTTATTTTAAAAATATTATAGAATCAATTTCATTAGTTTTCATTCATTTTATTACTAAATTACAACAAGAAACACGATTTATTTGTTATATTACCGATAATATTGCTTGCATTATATGCTTGCAGTATTTTTAGCTATTGCAATATCAATAAAGATAACTAATCTCACTGTTCAGTAAATAAGAATTATTGGAGGAATTATTATTAACCAAACTGCGTCTTAAAACAAGTAACTATACATTTTCGGAATAAATTTGATTTTTTGAAGATACCCTTTGATATACAGTATGTCCACGGATGGGGTTTACAAGAGGACAAATGGACTAAAAATTGAAAGATACGAAAAGAAGTCACTCTTAATAAACGTTTTTGCTTGTCTAGAAAATACGATTCATCATAAGAAATTAAATTTTTTATACAGGGTGGGTAAAAATTTTAAAAATTTTATTTTGCTTAAGAGTAAACATACTTTATTTTGAAAGATACGCAAAAAAGTTAAATTGTTAAAAAATAATTTTTAGTCCATTTGTCCTCTTGTAAACCCCATCCGTGGACATACTGTAGATATAGAACAGTAAATACTATTTACAGTGCAACCTCGATAATCCGAACCTTCGTTACACCGGATTCTTCAATAATCCGGCCAAACATTTCAACTGCATTGTGTACTTTAGGATCAGGATTTGATAGTACTCGGTAATTCAAGCAAACAAAAATTACAAATTACTTCACAAAATAATATACAATTTAATAAATATGATTCTATTTTAAATAATTTTTGTTTATGTACTATTTTCTAGTTGTTTTGTATTAAATGTTTCGTTTTCCAATAAAAAAAACTGTCTCTCTTCAATAATCCGGATTATTCACTAATCCGTCCGCAGTTTTACTTAGTCCGGATTATCGAGGTTGCACTGTATAAAGAACAAATTTGTCATCACATTAAATAAAAATATACAGGGTGTTCCATTTCAAATAAGAAAGTTTTTAATGGTTGCATTTTTTCACAGTGAACCGTAAATTGTGACCACCCCGTACATTTTCTGCCAAGTTTGAAATATTTTTGAGACTTGACGTTCTTTAGCTAATCGAAAAGAACAATTTTTTAGTCCAAGAGCTAAGGTAAAACAATTATATGGATCGCGTAAGTGGCAATTTAAATGTATTAATTTGTGATTCCTCTTCATCACACACCCTTTACACATTGGCAATCACTTCACGGGTTTGAGTATGAAGGGTTTTATCAGGGTATATTCAATCATTATCACAGTTTTAAAACAAACCCTATCACTACGCAACTGGATGAAGCATGTTGGACATCGCCGAACAACCACGCCGGCACAATGGGCGTGTCACCAGACGCGTGTCGTCATCCTCTGTCTTTGATATAACCTATCAAATTAGCTCTAACCACCGGTTACCCATGGTTACCGTTAATATTGCACCATGTTGCCCTATTTTTAGATTAGAAGTACTTTAATAAAAAAATATTGTATTTTGCATTTAAATATTAAAATAAATAGTATGAAACGAAAGTTTTAAGAACATTGAAACTATAATAGAAGTAGTTCGAATATAATGGTTTCTTATATACTTATGACAATTTACTTTAAATGGGTAAATTTAATTTTAGGGTTTACTTGGTAACATGTTATTAAATTAAAATTTAATATATGTGACAACATTGTTAACCCAAGAAATTTTCTTGCCCGCATTTCTTTTGTAGCTACAGATAAAGTTGTCGACCTGTAGTTTATGTTATAATTTTAATTTCGAAAAATCAGGCATGATGAAGACTGAATTTGACTATATAGCAACCCTGATTTTAGATCCTTACATGGCGAATATGTTCTAATTTATACCTTACCCAAGTGTCAATTTGCTTCGTCGTAATAACATTTCGAATGAGCAACCAAGAAACCTCGAGTTAGATTTTCTGGAAGGCCCGATATCCTTTGGAATTTAATGAATTTTAATTTATAATCAAGAAGGGATACATTTAGTACGTCTGGAAACAGAAGACGTCTGTTTGGCCCTAGTAGAGAGCTAACATTAAAATTTCAGGTGAAGTTCAGATATAGGATTAAATGTGGCGTCGGAAACGCGTGGTATAGAGTTAATTGCCTATTGACGTCAAGTATTAAATTTAATAATCAATATGTAACCTCATAATTATGCTAACTGAAACATCGCCAGCCTTTCCTATAACTTACATAATTTGCTCGGCATACGTGTATACAGGGTGTCCCGGTATAATCGAGTTACAGCTGCTCGTCAACCTTAGCGAGCCATCCAGTACTATAATAGAGGTGTAGCAGTCATAAGTATAAACGACCATTCCTGAAATTAAAAAAAAAACTGTCGGAAAGTCGTAATTTTTTAGAATCAAGTTCCTGATTCTATGGGGCATCTTTTGTTACCTTAAAACTACATAAACAACTCATATTTTTCTAGTAAAAATGTAAAAATAAAATTAACAGGTTTTATAGTCATCACAGGTACCTAATAGTCAAAATAGGAAAAAAATACTTATAACTATGTGGACAAAAAGGTGCAGAATGATGCGAGAAAGTCGCAAAGTCGACAAGTTTATCGGTACCTACGAAAGGAATGTGGGAAAAAATTCTGGTCTTAACAATGTTGTCACATATATTAAATTTTAATTTCATAATCTTTTACCGAGAAAATCCTAAATGGTGCATTTACGCATTTAAAATAAATCGTAATAGGTAAATGTATAAGAAACCAATATTCTATTAGAGTTTCAATATTATCAAAACCTTCTTTTCAAACTATTTATTTTGATATTTAAATGCAAAATAATATATTTTTTGGATTGAAGTACTATTAATTTAAAAATATGGTAACATAGTCCGTTGTCAATGGTTACAGGTAGCTAGCGCTAATTTGATTGGTTATATCCCAGACAGTTGATAGCGTATGCGTCTTGTGAGGCACACGAGAGGCCATCGGCCTTGTTCGGCGATGTCCGATATTTAATGAATGTACCCATCCAGTTGAGTAATGATAGAAAGGCTAATAGTTATGTATTGTGTTAAATTGTGTTTTATAAATACGTGTTCATTGTGTCGTGTTTTAGGGTGTTATTTTAAACTTTGTGATAATGATGAGTATACTCCTGGTAAAAACCTACACAGTCAGATCCGTGAAGTGATCGCAAATGCTTATAGGGTAGGTGAAAAGAAATTACAAATCAATATATTTAAATTGCCACTTGTGCGAAAGCTAGAAAGGGACATTAATACAACCAAAACTGAAAAATAATCATTAATCAATTATCATGTAGCTGTTTTTTCCATGTTGAAAAATTGTAAAATGTAATTTTTTAAACCTTGATAACATAAAATGGAATTACTGAAAAATTTTCTATTTTACATAATTTAAAATAATAACAGCACGTCCATGACTAGACCATGTTTCAAACGATATTGATTTCCCCTTAGCGATACGTCGGAGACGCATATCTACTTGTCGACCTATAGTTACCTATCGCTTGACGCTTTGGAACCTTTATTTTTTTCTCCTAATTTGAAAATAATCTGTCAACTATTTTCAAAAGGTACTTTGTTTTAATAAAAATAATCCCCAATTTCAAATTTTGGATGGCGACTAGATCAAAATGTTTATATTAAAAAATTACCTGATATTTGTTATTTCATAATTAAGCAATAAGTAATAAATATTTAATATTAAAATACAAAAATGTAAATGTTCCTCTTCCATTAACTGTCCCCTTGATACCCACTAATAATAATAATTAGGCACCAATGTATCTGATGACCCCAATTAGCTACCCGGGTTCCAGCAATCCATTACGTCTTGTAGTTCCGAAAAGATGTTTTGTTTATCGCTACTTTTCAATTCCCGCTGGGAGAATTATTTGCGGCCATTAGACAGGGACAAATGTTTAGGTTTCGTGTTCGGATTCTCTTTCCGATTTTTGCCAATATTACCTACCTGGGGAACTATAACCGGATTCCCGCTCCGAGATACAGATAGCTGATGATTCCGGTAAATAATGCAGCTTTTAGAAATGCAGTCGTTCTTTTTTAGACGACATATCATCGCTACTTTAACTAAGTGGCGTATACAGCACTATAGCATGTCGTTTGAATCTGCGGCTACGTTTTAACCCAAATAAGGCGCACAAAAAAAATGTTGCAAAAATTATTTTTTATTGGTTGTGCTGTAATTTTAAGATTTGTAGACAAAATATTGAAAAAAATCAGGTACCTTTTTTTTTCTAATGATAGGTCCTTTAAAATGTACTTTAGCTCGATGACCGACGATTAACATTAACATTAAAATAAAGAACAAGTAAGAAATATAAAAACTGTTTATTTATAAGATTATTGGTAACTGAACTAAAGTTAAAAACTAAGACTGTACGTGGTAGAGGTAAAAACATTGTTTTGGATGAAGTTCAACATTGCATTTGCTACAAATAAAATATACTTTTTTTGTGCAAATTGGGAAAGTATTTTGTCAGCTCATCGGAAAACCTCAACACGACACTAGAACGTAATCCCAAGTTTTTATATTTATCGGGGATCATGCAGGAGGATCACTGGTAGGGATCGAACCATTCAATAGAACCAAGTCGCGTGGTAGCCATCCAAATTTTATATCCCCACCGTATCGGCTTTCCCCTAATGAATTGTTTGGTGACATGTCGGCCGTAATATGGAATCATAGATTCATCTGAGCTTCTTCAATGGGAGCAAATTCCAAAAACTTTTTATTTAGTATCTCTATAAACGGCATAATCTTGGCGAATTTATCATCTGCATTCAAATTGTTATTGTCGCAACAATGATTATTTTGTATAATGAATCTGACGCAGTCTCTGGATATTGCGTTTCGTACAAGATCGTTTTTAGTGTCAGTGGAGTTTTCCCAATAGATAGGTTTTCGAGGTAATGGAATGTATCCACTTAGAATAAGACCACCCAAAAAGACCATATCTCAAATGTAGATATATCACTTGCATGGTTATCTTGGGACGCATAAGTAATTGGGTCATTCGCATT
Organism: Barypeithes pellucidus; assembly: GCA_963991005.1. NCBI lineage: Eukaryota > Metazoa > Arthropoda > Insecta > Coleoptera > Curculionidae > Barypeithes > Barypeithes pellucidus. The sequence goes on from OZ022556.1 coordinate 64,172,114, forward strand.
TTCTGGTGGAAATATTGTTATAGAAGTTGGTAATTCTTGAGAATCACCATTCTCAAAATTCTGGAGTTCTTATGAGTTCATATAATTTTAGCGGGCGTCGATCTCTAAAAAATAATTTTATCATAGCGGTCGTCCATACAGCTAAAGTCCTTTTAAAAGGATGATGCCATTTAAAAAAAAACATAATGTAGTATATAAAATTTGTCATTAATTATGTAAATAATGATGCAAAAGCCCATAAATAACAGAATATTACTGGCATCTTGCAAATATTTATTAAACTGTTTGTTTTACTTACCGCCAATCAGCCATCTTAGTTATTTCGATTATATCAATCAAACAAGCAATCACAAAATTTCACTCAAGCATGAATATTGATGATAAAGCAATACAATTCGTTAGAAATGTCATTCCAACTCTGAAATCACTGGCGCCATCTATATATAAGAAGTAAAAACTAAGCCGCTATAAGAATAATAAGATATCTACAGAAGTACTTTTAAAAGGCCTTTAGCCTTATTTGGGTTAACGGCGAATTAAATGTATTATTTTTGGCTTCCTCATCACAAGCATTTTAAGCATTAGCAATAATTTCCCGAGATTGGTCATGCGAAGTTTTTCCATGAATATATGCCATTGAAATAATTTTCAATACAAAGAATCACACTAAGAAACTATTTGCCTTATTTATTATATAATACGCGTATCCTCCACCGCTCGTTGCGCTGGTCACAAATCAGAGCGTGTCTGGCGCATGGCAGTGCCATGTGTCTGACTTATGTCTGCCGATGCGTGTCCAAATCTCATATTTTATTATATGTTTTGTCTGTTTGATGCTGTGAAACAAAATATAGGCGGTAGTGATCCTATAATCGACTAAATGTTTGGACTAAATCCATATTCACATGTTGTCAGATTTGCTAGTAAATAGATAATTCAATTGATATTTAAATTTTGTCCGGAATTAAAATTAGTCAGATGTGAACATATTAATTAAAACGCAAAATACTTCTCAGTTTTTCAGTCTGAATAATAAAATTTCCTAACTTTTTAACGATTAGGTTAAATTCTGTATTCATAGTTATAAATAATAAAATTTATAAAACTTTATCGATTTTGGTAAGTGATTTGCTCGGTAATTTGACAACATCAATAATATCTCGCCTGCATTTCTTAAATAGTTTTGGTAGCTACAGAACGGAACGACAAGCTGTACCTACACAGGATACAGGAGTGGGAAACAGGGAAGGAAGGGAAAGCAAAGTAAAAAGTAATCACATTTTCTTCCAAGATAGGCGTGCTAAAATTCATTAAATTCATTTCGAATCGCCGTTCTCCATCAAATACTAACAGCAAACACAGAACACAGTTTTAAAACAATAAAAGGCTATCGCCCCACCACCGGCGCACGCCTAATTACACTGTATACTTGATATCTTTTTCCTCTGGCGTTGACCGTTGGCTGGCGAACTGTCGCTGTGGTGTCAGTTGTTATAATTTCCATATAGAAATTGATTTTTGTGAAATTTTCTTACGGAATCCCCCACGTGCTTGAATTATTACCCGATACTGGTAATAATCCAAGCACTAGGGAGATTACCAGTGAAAGTTTGTACACCTCTTTGATTTCCTTTCTGTTAAAAAAGTTTCGTTAAACTTAAACTATATGTAAAATTAGCAAAAAAATCTTATTATGATACCCTTACACATTTTTATAATGTAATACATTAGCCACATGTTAGTATTTCATTTCCTCATAATATCTTATTTGAGACCTTTTCAGGCTGATAAAAAGCACGGATTACAGGCCAAAGATCCGTCGTAAGGGATCAAATCCCGTGACCCTTGTACGACAATTTAGGGGGAAAACGTCACAGAGATTACAAACCTAAGTGTCTTGATTTTTTAAAATCTGTGAAGTAGGTATATTTGAGGAAAGGCCACTTAAATGACAAATTACAAAAAATATAGTCCGATGATTAAATTTAAAATGATCTGTGAAATTAATATTAAGTTGTCACTAAATTTTACATTTACTTTAAGAAAATATATTGGCAGATGTTTTTGTAAAGGATCATGGGCGTCGTTAGAAAGTTTTGAAGGGGGGGGGGGGGGGGGGGGGGTAAGTTACAGCAAACGAACAAAAGTATTTTTTTTACAGCAAACGAACAAAAGTATTTTTTTTTTTCAAGAAAAGTTTTCCTTTTTCTGAGGATTTTTAATTATTAAAATAATTTATATTTTTTTCTTCACAACTTAGTAAAGCTTCCATTTCTAATGTATTTTATAAATACCAACGCACTATGACATTCCGTGTCAAATATTTCTTGTCAGTGCATCCTAGATTACGTTAAATTGTATCAAGCCAGAATAATTTATATGGAATGATTAGTAAATAATCACAAACCCTAAATTTTCATGCTAAATAACTATAATTGCATATTTGAATATAACTTTTAATTCAAAATAACTTTTCTTCATAACATTCTTCTGTATTGTCAAAAATAAAGTTACTTTACTCTTGAGCAAAATTCGTAATTTCTGATATACCTCGTATATGACTGGAAAATTTTGATAACTGATGGTTGCATTTTGAGTTTTAGACCATGCAGAACTTTTTATGAAGAATAACTTGGAAAAAAAATTATAGAGGGTATTTCCAAACTTAATGTTGCTGTTATTGATCAATTTTCTACAATTAAGAACCGAAGAATGGACTTTACGTTTAGGGTCGATAAATGTTGTGTATTTTGATAAATGATACTCGATATGATTTTAAACCATTTTATTTAAGGATTTAACCTAAAAAACACTGAAAATATGAAGAATGCCAACTTGTCAGTCTCGTGGCTCGATTCGTTCTCGTCATAAAACAGTTAACTATTGTTCTCGTCTTGGTTGCGCCTAATGACGTAGCCGTAGATGGCGTAGTGGTATTAGACATCATTCGGTTTTCTTGATAACTTGTAGATGGCGGTAGTAGTATTGGACATCATTCGGTTTCTTGATAGCTCGTAGATGGCATTAGTAGTAATAGTAGTGGACTGTATAAATATTGTTACGAGAGTTGCATGCGACGACGTTAAGATGCGACAGCTATACACACTAAAGAAAACCTTTCTTATTTTCCAAAAGTTATTTTCTTGTGTAAAATTAAAAAATAAATAAAAAATGTTTACCTAACGCATTTTCTTATTACTTTTTTCCTTTCTACATTTAAAACGCCTAGAAAGTAATTGTTTGGTCGTTACACAAAAATAAAATTTTAAAAATAATTTCACCATACTTGTGAACCCCCTCTATCATAGGTCACGAGCCGCCACTGCTGGTGGTGCAATGCTGCCACTGTTATTCGCCACTTTGTGAAATTCGCAAGCAAGTTTATTTTAAGATAAACTTAAATTTTCGCTTTCCTTAGTTATTCCATACTTAAGCGATGGGTTGGGAAAGCGGGCATAAGAAATGTATATTTTTGGGCCAGTATTAACCTACTTATCTTAATTACTTTATTAAACTACCAGAACTAACACACACTTTACTGAGAAACCTAATTAAATGTCTGTTCTGACCATTGACTTGAAACAAACATGGACCGGGTATTTCTATCTGGTTTGTACACGTCAATATGACACCTGTTATTACGAAAATCTAATCTCGCAAGTCAATCGAACTCGGTACAGTGCCGATCATTAATATTTCCATCCTTTGCGTCATTCGAAAGCGTAGTTCTGCCACGCTTTCAACCGTCGCGCGCTTGGTGGCTAACGATCGAAAATATTTAATAACGATCTAATGGAGGTGCCACTTTTTCGTAACATGGGTTTTGTAGATAAGAGAATAAAAAACAACATTATATTTTTTAAAACTAATTCTAGTATGAGAAGATTGGAGAAAATCCAGCAAATTATCAAATATTCATGTGTGGATATTTTGGAAAATAATTTTTTTTTCAGCAAAATTATGAAATACGTGTCAATTAATTGTACGCTCGACAAGCGAGTCTATAGCTACGCGGTATCGGTACGAGGGAAGCAATATCTTTTACAACATGGCCGAGTCATGGGCGTGCTATTATTATCTTAATAATGTAATAATATATATTTATTTTTTCATGAATATATTTGTATCGCCAGTGCAATATATTAGGCCTTTCTATTAATATTTTTCGCTTATTTTGGCATTTTCACCAATAAAATCCATTTGATTTCAACATGCACTTCAAAGTTTCATGGGAAAACGGATTATGTCACTTCTCAGCTGTTGTAGCAGCTTTTTTAAGGTTGGAACCACTTTTACTTCCAAATAAAACTTTTGTATTGTTCTCCTAACAATGCCAAAGTAGACGATTTTTCCAACAGCAGGGAGACGGGCCCTTTTTTTGACAGAAGATGACAACAATTGATCGGGGTTATTTTCATTCCTTTCAGTATCTTCTTTGTGAATGTTTTTTTACTGCACCCCGTTCTTACTCCTGTATCCATTGCGACCCTTTCTAGCGTTCGCTTAAGTGGCAATTTAAATGTATTAATTTGTGATTCCTCTTCACACACCCTTTACACATTGGCAATCACTTCACGGGTTTGACTATGAAGGGTATATTCATTCATTATCATTGTTTTAAAGCAAACCCTATCAGTACGCAACTGTATGAAGCATATTGGACATCGCCGAACAACCACACCGGCACAATGGGCGTGTCACCAGACACGTGTCGTCATCCTCTGTCTGGGATATAACCTATCAAATTAGCTCTAGCCACCGGTTACCCATGGTTATCGTTGATATTGCACCATGTTGCCCTATATTTAGATTAGAAGTACTTTAATAAAAAAATATTTTATTTTGCATTTAAATATTAAAATAAATAGTATGAAAAGAAAGTTTTAAGAACATTGAAACTATAATAGAATATTAGTTTCTTATACACTTATGACAATTTACTTTAAATCAGGGTTCGGAGGATATATATCAAGTGATATATATCATGATATATATCACGATATATATCATGATATTTATAACTTGATATATATCCGATATATTCGACAATTTCATTTATTAAATTAAAAATGTTTTCCACCATTCTAAACATCCGAAAATGTCTCAATACGCAACTGTACAAAATTATAATTACTGTAGGGATTCACTTGGCTACCGCGCAAGCATCACCGCGCACCGATTTCGGGATTCCCAGGTACGCGACGATTTGTTTCGCGCTTGCTTTCCCAAATAATCTTTAATCTTTATTTCTGTGTTTTCACTCTGTATTGACTTGACTGTAATTAGTTGTGATTTTTATTGAATATGCCAAAACCAAAGCATTCTGTTTGGCGATATTTTGACTGTATAATTAAAAACAAAAACAGTACTGGAAAATGGGCAAAATGTCGAGGGTGTTTAAAGGAGATGCAGGGTATACCATCGCGAATGGAAAAACATATTTTAACACACCAAAAAAATATGCCCAGTGATACGCCAAGTCGTGAAACAACACAACAGCATCATTCTGTTCCTGAAGATGTTCTGCCTTCCACTTCCACTACTACAAAAAGAAGTGTCAACACATCAGGTACGTAGGTCATTGTTATATAAGTATATTATTACTAAATACCAATATCAATGTTAATAAAATAATGTTAACATCTGTTTGTTTTTAATTCTTTTCTTTTTACCTAATTGATGTTATAAGCAAATGTTAGAATAAAAAGTTTTTTTGTTTACAATATAAGTTTTAATTTTGTGATTGTGTTGAAATATTAATTTTAATAAAATAATACTAAAATCTGTTTATTTTATTATTTTTAATAATGATTTTTGTTTTTTCTGCTTAATTAGAGAGAGAGATATATAGAATATAGGTTTTTGTTAATGAGTTTGTGTTAAAATATAGTTTGTGCAAGAAACAATGCCGTTTTTTAATTAAGAAAATAAATTTTAAACATGATTGTATATCGGATATATATCCGATATATATCGGATATATATCGGATATATATCATGTGATATGATATTTATATAAATATCATGATATTTTCGAACCCTGCTTTAAATGGGTAAATTTAATTTTAGGGTTTACTTGGTAACATGTTATTAAATTAAAATTTAATATATGTGACAACATTGTTAACCCAAGAAATTTTCTTGCCCGCATTCCTTTTGTAGCTACAGATAAAGTTGTCGACCTGTGGGTGTGTATGTATATAAGTTGTAAAAAATTCGAACGATTCTAAAATGTCAAGGTTAAAAAGTGTGCGGTTTGTAAAAAAAATGACCTGTATAATATAATAAATCATTTTCATAAAACTCTGTATAAGATAACTTAATTATAGCACATATTAAAAAATAATAAAGGCTTATTTTATCTGTATTAATTGTTAGAACATTAACAATGATATACGTGGCGATTGCAACACGCGTCCAAAATCTTATTGGGCGAAACTTACTAGATATAAATTTCAATTTTATTTCATTTACATGAAAAAACGTGTTCTATTTAACATAGAAATCATCCTGTCAAAACGAGATACAATAGTAATTTATAAAACAGATAATGAGATAAGCATAAAATTATGTAAATAAAATTGTTTCTATTTCAAATCCTATTAAGAATACTTGTCATGGATTACAATCTTGATCAAAGTAGTTCAAATATTGAGTACTTAATTTATTATAATAGGATTAATAATGTGTGTGTAAGGTTCCTAAAATAGCCCGTAATGGTTCGCATACCATTCTAAATGCCGTTAAGTGAATGTGATGAAAAGCAAACAGTTTATTCTTTATCGCTTAAGGAAGCGCGAAATCAAATAGTACACGGAAAAAATACTATGGTAGAAATTATTATTTTTATAGATTTTATTGTAAAATTTCCTTTAAACTATAGTATTAATTACATTTTTTATTAGTAAACATAGTTTCTAAAAAAGTATAGTTAAAATTTCTAATAAATTTAGTAAAATCAAGTAAATACTAAAATATACATATAGTAAATTTTAACAAATACTATAGTAAAATTATTAAAGATTTTATTTTTATTGTACGATTTCCTATAGAATATTGTAATAATTACAATTTTCATTATTAATCGGCACTAAAATAATGTTGTAAACATAATTTACAAAAAACGTAGTTCGGATTTCTAATAAATTTAGCAAAATTTTACAACGAATTTAAGTAAAAATAATTTATTTACAACTCCAGTAGGTAAATATTTTTAAATGTATGGACATTTTACACTGATGACTATTATTGCACTTTAAGTATTTTTTTTTTTTGTAAAAATGACCAAGTTTTAATAAAATGTTGTAAAAATGCTTTTTACAAGAATGAAAAGCTTAAATCAGATGCAATGACAAGGGGTCTAGAGATACTATGAATCTAATTGCGTTTAAAATTTATATCGAAATAACTAAAATATGATAAACTCTAAGAGTAAAAGGAAGCTATTTTGAACATTTACTTTAGTTTATAATTATTAGTCTAGTCGCCTATAACAAAATTTCCTAATAAACACTCTATTTAAACAACATAATTTATGATATTTACAATTATTTTGAAAACGGCCGGACATAACTTATATGCTTGTATTACAAAAAAAAATTGTCTATGAATCCTACGTCAAATAGCCAAATATTCCATATTTTTTATTCGAAAAACTTGAGAAAAATTATTTTAAAATGTGGCGTTTTTGAAAGCTTATTATGAACACCCTGTATAAAATAGATAAACGCAATTCGATTCATAGTATCTCTAGACATCTTATCATAAATTTCACCCAATGCCGAGGTTAAGAAAATACTTAGTTCTGGATTTTTTTTTTGATTTTTTTATTCAGGACTGCAAAACTTTTTTTTAGTTTTTAATTTATTTCTCCGAAACTACAAAACCAAATTAAATAAGGCATTGAGGCACTTATAAACGAATAATACTGGGTGTCCCATTTAAAAAAACATAAGTTTATGCTGTCACACTTTTTTGGGCCATCCTGTATAATGTAAAATATTTTTAAAACATGCCGCTTTTAATCCAATATCTCCAGCTGTTTTAGTATTGTTGATAAGTTCTTCAATAACGATTTAATCTTCCGTCCCCGCTTCGCTTGCGGACCCTGTATATCTACAATACTATTTTGTAATTCGTACTATATTTTATAGCAAATCGTACAGTAAAATCTTTATTGTAATAATTTTACTATAGTGTTTGTTCAGAGGACATATATGATTTGTTGTAAAATTTACAATATATTTTAGTAATTACTTGATTTTACTAAATTTCTTAGAAATCCTAAGTTTATGTAAATTATGTTTACAATATTATTATAATTTGATACGGATTACTAATAAAAAATGTAATTATTACTATATTTTATAGGAAATTTTACAATAAAATCTTTACTGTAATTGTATTATAGTCATTTGTCCGTGTGACACACGATTACTGAATATACAGGGTGTCTTTTTAAAACCCGAACACCCTTTTTTCTCGCTCAGATTGCATTTTTTTGATTTGGACCTCCTCAGATGATTGTTGCGCAGGGCAACTTTTTTTTTAAAATGGGAACCCGTTTTTTTTTCTCGCAGGTTCAGAACATTCATTAAAAAAAAGCAACTTTCGTCCCAAACATTTTTTTATTCGAATCGATCCTGAACTCAGACAAAGTAAGTGACAAAATGAAATCGGAAACAATTTTGAGGTTGAACCTAATTTTCTTATTTTAATAAATGTTCAAAATGCTCCCCGTTTCTTTCCATACAAAAGTACAAACGACTCTGAAACCTTTCTGGCACTCGTTCTAAAATTTCGGGAGTCACATTTTCTCTACAGACAACGGTGATTTTTTGTCTCAACTCCTGAAGATTCTACGTCCTCGTACGACTCACAATCGACTTGATGAACCCCCGGAAAAAGAAATCTATCGGCGTTAAGTCTGGTGATCTTGCTGGCCATAATACGGGGCCGAGCCGCCCGATCCACTGTCCAGGAAAATTATCGTTTAACCATTGGCGAACAGGTACCGTGAAATGAGCCGGGGCTCCATCTTGTTGGTAGTGTAACAATTCGTCGTTGAAAAGTTCAGGATCGATTCGAATAAAAAAATTTTTGGGACGAAAGTTCCCATTTTAAAAAAAAGTTGCCCTGCGCAGGGCACCACCTGAACACCGCAGGTGAAAAGAACCTGCGCCATTCGATTTCCCCCTCAAAACTACGAAAATCATCTGAGGAGGTCGAAATCAAAAAAATTCAATCTGAGCGAGAAAAAAGGGGTTTAAAAAGACACCCTGTATAAATGTAATTCGTTCGTTTTTGTCATCTTTGTGGGATGTGGATAAAACATTTAGACCTCCGATTTTACATTTTTATTATGTACCTTGATCTAGATATCACTTGATTGATGCGATGACTTGGCAACCTACAATCTTAACTAATCACTAACATTATACTAATATTTCTTTATAAATAATTGTATTATAATTGCCATTATCATAAAGTTTTAATGGCGGGTTAAAGTTTACAACTAAAAATAATACCCAGACATTTTGTTTAATTACACATAAAAGCTGGTAAATTATTTTTAGTAGCCTGTATATTTTACATAAACAAATGTTTATTATAGCAATAAAATGAATGTTTCTTCTGTTCCAGGTGAAATTCTGTCGACAGATAGTAAGTACTTGAACAACAATTATTAATTTTTTTAGTGTAAATAAGATGGTTATTGTTGTTTCGACTGCCGTTGATCGACAACGTAATATGTGGGAAAAATATTTAGGAATGTTCCCAAGTGTAGACAAGTGTAAATTTGTTGTTTTCTTTCATTTAAAATGTTAATGCTTCGTTAATATCCATGCAAGGATATAATGAAATACCAGTTTGTATAATAGCTTTGTAAATCACACCTTAGCCGTCTGGGTCGACTCCCAGTCACCGTGGCTGCTTTGCAGAATATATTATTAATTTGGAACGAAAGCAAGTTATTTTGTGATTAAAGTACTTTGCAGAATATCGATACTATACTTAACCTATTTGACCCAAGGATACAAAACGATAAAATTGTGCACGTCATGTTATCTTTTATTGCAACGATTGTTGTTAAACGATTACGATTAATGACTGACCCAAATAATCGTACGGTTATCAAATTAAATGTGGGATTTAAAAAAACCATTTATACAGTGTGTCCCAGGATAAGCGAACTTATAGGTGCTAAATGACAATTAAAAAAAATTGAACATCTGAGATCAAGGCCTACGTGATTAGATAATAAAATTGAACGTACCTTGATTCTTTTAAAAATCAATCAGCCCTTGTCCGGAGCATTATTTTTATTTTATGTCTAGGTAAAGTGCCTATTTTTCACAAAATATCGAAAAATTTTATTAAGAAAAGTTGGCCAGAATTCAAAATCATGCAAGCGTACCGAATTTAGAATCGGCCTAATGTCGGTCAATAATTTATAGTAAATTCTAGAAACCCGTTATTATATTATTATAAAAATATAAAAACCTAATTTTGATGACTGCATTTTGTTAAGGAACCAAACGACCTAAAAACATAAGCAAAACTGTTTTTCTAAAAAAGTTTTGTAATTACCCACGGACCACAGGTTGAGAACCACTGAGTAGAGGTTTAAAGGAAATGCAAAAAAATTAATGTATGCTGAGGCATGGTTTCCTTAATAAATTATATACCACAATTGAAGACAGTGATTCATCTAGGACAAAATGAAACGACAACTGCATTTGAGCGAGAAGGAAATAGACTTCCAGTGGCGCGTAAAATAAAAAATTTATATAAGTATTTATTATTGAAAATTCGCAAAATTTCAGGTAATTACAGAATTCATTTAGTGATATTTTTGGCAATGAGTCGTCCTTTTTTATTTCCGACATAATTTTTTTGTATGTGGGGATTTCATTCTTAAAATAAAAACCGTACTTTTCGACGAATTGCATATTTTGTCGCATTATCAAGTACGATTTCTTTTCGGCCTACATGATTCTGAGCTTTGGAGTTATTCTTGTTCTTCTTATTTTTTAAAGTCCTGAGTACTGTACTAGCCCAGGGGTCGGCAACCTTTTGAGACGGAAGAGCCAAAAGTTATAATTTACACAATTCTCAGTTTTTACAGAGGCACTAACTTGACATCGAAAGAGCCGCATGCGGCTCGCGAGTCGTAGGTTGCCGACCCCTGTACTAGCCGATACTTTCGTTAAAGACGCACATAGTTTCGTTGCATCTAGCACAGATAAATCCGGATTTCGGGTCCGAACACCTTCATACACAGATTTTATCATGTCTTGTTCCCTCTGTGTTAAATTAGGTCGTCTTTTTTTTAAAGGTGGACCGCTAGTTGATGCAGTAGTTTGCATTTTTACCACAGCACAAATAACACTATTAGTCAATAATAGAAAAACAGCAACCACAATAATTATATACGGTAACAACTATCCACAATAACAACAACAATACGCAACAACAATACTCAGCAACAACAATACTCGGTAACAACAATACTCAGCAAACAACAATACTCAACAACAACAATACACAATAACCATATACCGAATTCAAAATATCTATGAAAATACAGTAAAACCAGCTGGTTACGCCTCTCTCAACAGTTTGCAACTGATACAATAATATCAAACACTGTTGCCATGTGTATGCTATATTTAAACGTTTGCCCGCTGATCCGTTCCCCGTGCAAATCCTATTACTATAAATAATATAAAGCTCGAGAAAATTACAGTTTGGCTACGCCGCGCGTTTGCGACCAAATAAGCGTGAAGAAGCGGCTTTTTAGGTAATTTTAAACAGACAATAGCGGGTAAACGTACAAGATATTATCAACCGCATTCGCTGCATTGTTGTTCGGACTATGAAATGAGTCACAGTCTACAATTGTGGACTTCGAGTATAGGTAGTTTGTTTTTGGGTTTCGGTCACTTTGACATGAAATTCCAATATTTGGTTAACATTGCGGTTTATTATATTAAACCATCGTCAGAACTATTTGTAATAAAGAAAAAAGGCGTATAAATAAAATAGGAAGAAGCAATATTTTTGACTGTGTTAGTGACAAAATTCTAATTTTATGTTAATATTAGTTTGTATAGAATGAAATGAAAAAATATATAAATGAACATACCTTGTACGATTCTCACTCACTTACACTAAATTTGGTAACATTTTGTTTTGTTGTTGAGTGAAAAAGAACTAACTTAGTTATATAAATTTAGTAGTAAGGTAGGTTATTATTTAAATACCATAAAATAAAAGGTATGCATATTTAACATTATTTACATTTGGCGTACTGGGTTTGTTTTCATTTTTACAATGGTGGTTATAGAAAGGGTTTGGGAAATCCTATATTAAAGCTACATATTTAGTGCTATTATTGTTTATTTTTATGATGGTAAAGATTTGCATTTAGTTTGATGTAATTATATTATTGTAAATGTTACTAAGGTTATCTGTATCAGTTCTAAAATTAATCGTATTATTGTTTTTTTTTATATGAATCAAATTTCAAATTTCAAATTTTATTCAAATTTCAAATTTTATTCAAATTTCAAATTTTATTCAAACAAACAAAATAATTATAACAACATTATAAAAATTAAATTCCTAACCAAAATACTTCGGTAAATAAAATCACAAATACATTTACTGCACCTAGGTATGGAATACCTGTATATGCATATTTTCTAAATCTAAGTTTTATAACAATCACGTAAACATATTTAAAATAGAGAAGTCACTTTAAGATAGAATAATCACTTAGAGATACCAGTAGATATTATGTACAGTCAAAGCAATTCCAGAAACAAGTCTTCACAATTACGGTAATATTCCCTAAACATTATCCTAAAACGCTTTTTATCTTTTAAATTTTTTATATTAGCCGGTATAAGATTATATAGCTTGGGCCCAAATACGATATAAAATGCTGCGCATTACTATTTGTCATTTCATCATTTCTTAATGTTACGTTTTTTTAATTTGTTTCGTAGTCTAAGACTTGAACTTGCGATAGAGCAGTTTGGGACGAAGTTCAAGTCTTAGACTACGAAACAAATTACAACAAACGCAACATTAAAGGAATGATTCATATAAAAAAAATATGATTAATTTCAGAACTGATGCAAATCTTTACCATCATAAAAATAAACAACAATAGCACCAAATAGTTTTAATATAGGATTTCCCAAACCCTTTCTATAATCACCATTGTAAAAATGAAAACAAACCAAATACCCAAAATGTAAATAATGTTAAATATGCATACCTTTTATTTTATGGTATTTAAATAATAACTTACGTTACTACTAAATTCGTATAACTAAGTTAGTTCATGTTCACTCAATAACGAGACAAAATGTTATCAAATTTAGGGTAAGTGAGTGAGAATTGTACAAGGTATGTTCATTTATATATTTTTCATTTCATTCTATACAAATTAATATTAACATAAAATAAGAATTTTGTCACTAACACCGTCAAAAATATTGCTTCTTTCGATTTTATTTATACGCCTTTTTTCTTTATTACAAATAGTTCTGCCGATGGTTTAATATAACAAACCGAAACGTTAACCAAATATTGGAATTTCATTTCAAAGTGACCGAAACCCAAAAACAAACTATCTATAAAACGGCCAAGAAAACAGAACTATTACTTAATAAAATTTTTCGATATTTTGTGCAGAAGAAGCACAGCAAGTATTTTGAATTCATAAATATTATGATATTTAGTTGTAAAATTGCCTACCTATCTATACAGGTATACCTGTTACCCGATAAACATACCATCGCACTGGTCGGTGTACGAAACGAGAAGCCGAAAATGGATTAATTAATTTGGTGTATCAAACAATAATATTTCAGGTAAATTTTTGACGTGTACGAAACGCTAGTGTACGAAACAAGAATACACCTTTAATAATAGTATTCAATTATGTGATCGAATTCCCACCGAATTAAAAATTCTCTATTGAATTATTTATTTAATAAATATTATTTCTGGCGAGTAGATGCCGACCTAGTCGGGCCTAGCGGTGTCGGACTTGAAACAAGCCGTCTCCAGCAAGAAATAATATTTAAAATAAATAATTTAAGAGGTAATTTTTATTTCCGTGGGAATTCGATCAGAGGATCAAATATCAACTATAACATGTGCACCAGGTATGATTCTACGCAGGGAGGCGGGGCTTATCACTCTCGCAAAGACGTCACGGACTGCATGCGGCGGCACTAAAACAGTAATACAAAGTGACGAATGCTAAGTCAACAGGCCAAAATAATTTGACTTATAGAAGATACCATCCCCGGTTGAATCATTTAACCAAGGGTAATTATTTGGACATCTAACACAAGTTTGGAGATTTATCGTCTCCCCGGGCACTTCTTTCGATGTCAGCTTGCAAGTCAGGCAGGAATTCCTTCCACCACACATTTCTCCCTCCAGGGTTCAATGTTTTTCGATTCTGTAATCGTTCTTGGGTTCTGGATCCATTGGATCACTTGCGTCATGGTTACAAAGTATACGTCATTGTGGTTAGATCCTGGGATAGATAGAAAGTTTGAACTCGCAATTCCCGAGATAAAAACTAATTGCAGAAAAATAACCCTAAATGACGCTTTCAGTAAATAAAAAAATCACCTTATGTTATCTCACAGAAAATCGCGTGCAGCACTGCTGAGAGTAAATAAATTCATATGTTGGTTGTTTAGCCTTCATTGTTCCTATTAGAGGCAGTAATCGAGATCTTTATTCATCGCTGTCGCAAAAATAGATTTTATTTTTGAAGAACATTTTTATTCTATTTAAATTCGATCACAGAATAAATTGCACTTTAATGAGTTTATCGCTCAAATATACTTTTTATTTCTTGTAGCGCCTTTGTTAATAAGGAAGGGAAACATGAATGAATGAATAGTATATTTTTCTCATTACGATACGAAATGAAAGAACTATAATTCTTGTAATTTTATTTATAGTTGTTTATGCTATAAAAAACTATACAATGGACGGAAGTTCTGTCAAAGAATAATAAACACAATACATTATACATAAATGTTTTAAACACTTCATAAAACAACGTGTCCAAGATAAGGAGGGCCAGTACAGGGATCTCGGAAACCGTAAGAGATACGAAGCCGGTTAAATGGAGGTAAAGTTGCGCATTTACGTGCCTAATAATATGCCGTTTAGAAAGTTTTAAAATTCCGAGTGGCTCCGGAGATATTCGGATAGTCAAAAAATATCAGAACAAACTAGCTCACAATGATTATCGGCAAAATTAAGTATATTTGGCTAAATCTCCAGATAAAATAGTGCCTACTTGAAAAGGTATCATTTTACCAGCTACTATAAACTTTGTCATCTTCGGATTCAGACGAAGAAGAAGCACTTTTGTTAATTGCTCTTGGCGAGGAAACAATAATTTGTTTTTATTTGGTTTAGTAATTTAACTAAAACATGTAGAAAATACAATCTATTATTTTTCATCTGTTCCATTAGTATGTGTTTACTACTATTATACTTTCAAAAGTTGTCATCTCGCCGCATTGGTCGCGTGAAAAACACACACGGTCGTCCCGCACTGCCGTCGCTCGCTTGTCGCGCAAGTATGCACAGTCCTATAAGAAAGTCAGTAGCACGGGAGGCGCTTTAGTCTGTGTCCACAACGGCGCACCGCCCCTCGCTCTTTGCCTGGCACCATAGCACCGCACAGCCTCGCTTCAGCTTCGCACAGTAGTCCCTCGACATCGAGATATAAACATGGACTGTGCGTATTTGAGAATGCATATAGATAATTTTGATTATATCATTACTTGGATTTTATGTAGGTAAATAGTGTTCTATTTAAAATAACAATTAAAAATTCTGAACATATACCACCTTGTTATATTAGCGTCTAAAATAATATCTTCTTCATCGGAAGAAGATGACAAAACATGTTTATATCTCGATGTCGAGAGACAAACTGATCGACAGGCAAGGAAATAAGCTAGGCTCGGGGCGCCGTTGTAGACACTACTATGCGGTGCTATGGTACCAGGCTATGGGCGAGGGTGCTGTGCGGTGCTCCGTTGTGGCCATACACTTACTGACGCTCCCGTGCTAGTCGCGTAGGTCTGGCCGATGCTTATACCGATTGTTCATTTGAAAACTTCCCACCACGGATTTATCGAAAACCACTGATTAAAAGAAAAAACGCCGAGACACGTCAAAAGATTTTCCAAAGGGGACAACTTTTTGACCAAATACTACTTCACCCCCTTTTACCCACTGGCCCCCGGGGTCATCCCCTTAAAAATTTTAAATGACAAGGGGCAGCAAGTAATAGCTTGTTTGAAAGATCTTTCAAAGTGCTTTATTTTGACGTTTGATTTTTTAAATTCGGTCGATTCGTTTTCGAGAAAATTAGAAAAATCTTTATTTATCTTAATTTGTTCAGATAGAAAAAAAAACACACGAAAATATCACTTTTTATTTCAATAAGTGTTCAAAATGTTGCCCGTTATTGGCCAAACAATGATATAGGCGATTTTCAAGTTCCTGACGGACATTTTCAAAAACATGTTGTGGGAGATCATGACAGCTTTCGGTGATGCGTTGACGAAGTTCATCCAAACTGTTAGGTTTGGTCAAAATAAAGCACTTTGAAAGACCTTTCAAACAAGCTATTACTTGCTACCCCTCGTCATTTAAAATTTTTAAGGGGGCCAGAGGGTAAAAGGGGGTGTAGTTTTTGGTTAAAAAGTTGTCCCCTTTGGCAAATCTTTTGACGTGTCTCGGCGTTTTTTCTTTTAATCAGTGGTTTTCGATAAATCCGTGGTGGGAAGTTTTCAAATGAACACCCTGTATATTTTAGTCTTGTAAAAATATTTTTACGACACTTCATAAACTTGGTAATTTCTACGATAAAAAATACTTAAATAATAGCCAGTGACATGTACTATACATTTAAAAATATTAATTAACTACTGGAGTTATCAATAAATTATTTTCACTATACATATTCGTTGTAAAATTTACAATATATTTCATAATTACTTGATGTATTGGAAATTCTAACTATGTATACTTTTTAGAAATTATATGTATGTATCTATAGTATTATTTTGGTACGGATTAATAATGAAAATTGTAATTAATACAATTTTATAGGAAATCGTACAATAAAATCTTTACTATAGTGTTTGTTCACATGTTCGTTGTAAGGTTTACAATATATTTTATTATTTACTTGATTTTACTAAATTTATTAGAAATCCTAACCTAGTTTTTTGTAAATACAATATTATTTTCGCACGGATTACTAGTAAAAAACGTAATTAATACTATATTTTATAGGAAATTTTATAATAAAATCTTTACTATAATAATTTTACTATAGTCTTTTTCCGTGTACGTTCTTTCTGTCATAGCGATATTTGGCGTGTGAAAATATTTGCACTGCAATTAAATTTTATTGCACGTTTTTCGCAGCCATTTACGAAATCTGCCAGTCGGTTATTCTTTTCTTATAAAGATCCTCTTGCTTCATGTCGGCCCTTTGTGCAACGGGTTTTATACCACACCCCATGCCGTTATTTAATTTAGCACAACGGACCGAACAGAAGAGCATACGATATGGCGAGAAATGGAGTGATGGATGCGATAAATAAAACATCATTGATCTCTCGCCGTGCGGTAGACGCGCTCTGCACTTTCCAGGCCTTATTTTCTTACGGGTCTATTCGCATTAAAATGCGCATTGAATTTAAAACAATGTTTAAAAAAAAATTCTCAATAGCTATTTGTGTATTAAGAGCGCAAAGTGATACATTGCCGCTCTGAGCGAGAAGTTTGACGCGCGACGCGTAGCGGAGCGCGGCTATCTCGAGAGAGCGGCAATGTTACTTTGCGCTCGAATTACACACATGATTTTTTCTACAACCAGTGTTTTTATAAAAATGTTTGGTAAAAATTAATAATAAAAAGCTTTGTAATAAATTTAAATAATACAATTAACATTAATTAAGGTTATAGGTTTTTTTAATAACACTATATCTATAAACTATCATTTTTCCTATTATTTACAATATTAAAGTTAAATGTACAATTTTCCCAATTTTTAATGATGATTTCAGAGGAAGTTTCTGATGGTAAATGGATCGGGATGTTTTCAGAATTTCTCGCTTCCACAAATATGGGTGATTTATTTATCGTTGGTGCCGGTCCCAAAATTTTTTCAGACGTAGCAATTTTCTGAGCAAGACATTCATCTATATAGCCTTCTGCTACGTTAGTACTCTTCCATCCTCCATGTTTTTTTAATTGAGTGATGTTGCCTCCTCCATTAACTAAAAGAGTGGCAGAAGTTCTCCTAAAGCAATGACCGGTATACTTGCATGGTTCTGGAAGTCCAAGGTACTGTGCTATGTATTTTGGTACTTTTGCAATAGAATTCATTCCTACTACTTGATTATGGCATGTACCATTCGAATATTATAAAAATAATCTACGGTTCGTACAATTTTTGGGCCTGAGGCTAATATATTTTCGATAGATTGATAAATAGTCGAGTGTTGCGTTATTTGTCACACTGCTATTGTAGGTCTTAGAATCAGGTATGTTTACAATAAGGATTGACTCTTTATCCTCAATGTCGTCCACTACCATTTTGACAAGTTCGTCCCTCCTACATGCCCCGGCGATACCCACAATTAAGATCACTTTTTTCAGTAAATATATCTTATCAGGAGATTCTTCTAAAAAGGTTTTCACTTCATCAAAATTTAAGGTTTTTAATTTTATAGGTTTTTGGCTAACAGCTTGACGTTTTAAAAAAGCTAAGAGTTTCTTGTATTCGCTGATGTTTATATCATATTTTGCTGATATCGTAGCTCTTAGCATTGAGTACATTGACCAAAGTGTAGAGGTTTTCATTATCTTCGCTTTTTCGGCAAAATATGCAAGTAAAATATTTTCTGAATCTTGTTGCTTTCTTTTGATTCGCACCATTTACTAAAAACTTCATACTGCTGGCAGTAAATTAAGAGTAACTGATTTTGCAGCTTGCGCAATTTCCGGCGGTGTGCACGAAACTTCACTAATTTCATCGATTTCCATTGAATTTTCACGGAAAGACATTTTTATTTTACGAGAATGATCGAAAATTACGCGTTGGTCACAAAATTGTCTGTCAAATACCATCAACGCCTACTTTTGTGTCAGAAATTCCAGGCACACTAGACGTTTTCTTTGTTATGGTTTCCTTGGAAACCAAGCGAGCGTTTTGGCTACTTTGTCACTCGCGCGAGCGGCAAAGTATAAATACGCTCGCTCCTCGAAAAAGTGCAACTTTGCGCTTTCTTTTGAAAGCACAAATTTATACTTTGCGCTCGGTTGTAGGAAAATTATTTTAATGCAACGATTACCGCATTATGCAAATCGTAATCGTCAATATCAATACGATTGTTTTACGATTCTTTCTTATTACAAAACCAAAATTGGTTTAACACTTTACGATTTTTATGTTTTAGTAGATCGATTTTTTGCGATTTCAAAAAATCTCAGATTTTTGAATTTTGTTTTCAAATTGGCGGCCATATTTAATATTTTCTCCTAAATCTATTGCAGGTTCTTTTGACACATGATTAGCCAAGTTAATTTTGATTACCTTTGGTCAAGGGTTTGACTGTTATACACCCAAGAAGACCTCCATAAACCTAGCAGAACAAGGTGCACAAAATCGAAAATTTTTGTATGGAAAATTAGGTGCTCTTTAGGTGCTAATTAGGTGCCAACTTTAAAATTTAGGTGCTCTCATGCTTTTTGAAAAAATTATATTTTTGTGTTGTCCTGCTAGATTAACGTTAAGCTAGCAGAACATCACTGTTAAATAAGCTAATTAAGAACAAGATGCCGTATTAAAATTAGGTGCTTTTTAGGTGCTTAACGAATATCTAAAAGAAAATTTAATTTGTTAAGTTATTTTAAAAATACCGCTATGTTCTGCTAAGTTGACGCCGCGCTAGCAGAACACTTTTATTTTAGGGATTAACCAATAATATCTAATTTTTCCGAAATTAGGTGCTATTTAGGTGCTTTAACATTATTAAACTTCTATATCAAAAAAAAAAATTCCAAAGCTAGAAAAATCGAAATATTATACATAAACAAATTTTCCTTGATAGATAAAACAGTAATTTTTCAAAGAATCTTCATGAAACTTGTAGCACTGTCTATACGATTTAGGTGCTCCCGAAAAATAAAATTTTATGAAAAAAATAGCAGTGGCGGAGAAAATTACTATTATAAAAAAATCGTTTTTTCTTAATAAAACAGTCATTTTTCAAAGAATTTTCTTGAAACTCGTAAAATTGTCTATACGATTTAGGTGCTCCCGAAAAATGTAATTTTTCCAAAAAATAAATATTTCCAGGGTCGGAGAGGCCGACCACACCTTTATTTATCAATTTTTCCTTAATAAAATAGTCATTTTTCAAAGAATCTTCATGAAACTTGTAGCACTGTCTGTACGATTTAGGTGCTCCCGAAAAATAAAATTTTAGCAAAAAAATAGCAGTGGCGGAGAAGATTACTATTATGAAAAACTCGTTTTTTCTTAATAAAACAGTCATTTTTCAAAGAATTTTCTTGAAACTCGTAGAATTGTCTATACGATTTAGGTGCTCCTGAAAAATGTAATTTTTCCAAAAAATAAATATTTCCAGGGTCGGAGAGGCCGACCACACCTTTATTTATCAATTTTTCCTTAATAAAATAGTCATTTTTCAAAGAATCTTCATGAAACTTGTAGCACTGTCTATACGATTTAGGTGCTCCCGAAAAATAAAATTTTAGCAAAAAAATAGCAGTGGCGGAGAAGATTACTATTATGAAAAACTCGTTTTTTCTTAATAAAACAGTCATTTTTCAAAGAATTTTCTTGAAACTCGTAGAATTGTCTATACGATTTAGGTGCTCCTGAAAAATGTAATTTTTCCAAAAAATAAATATTTCCAGGGTCGGAGAGGCCGACCACACCTTTATTTATCAATTTTTCCTTAATAAAATAGTCATTTTTCAAAGAATCTTCATGAAACTTGTAGCACTGTCTATACGATATAGGTGCTCCCGAAAAATAAAATTTTAGCAAAAAAATAGCAGTGGCGGAGAAGATTACTATTATGAAAAAATCGTTTTTTCTTAATAAAGAGTCATTTTTCAACGAATTTTCTTGGAACTCGTAGAATTGTCTATACGATTTAGGTGCTCCTGAAAAATGTAATTTTTCCAAAAAATAAATATTTCCAGGGTCGGAGAGGCCGACCACACCTTTATTTATCAATTTTTCCTTAATAAAATAGTCATTTTTCAAAGAATTTTCTTGAAACTCGTAGAATTGTCTATACGATTTAGGTGCTCCTGAAAAATGTAATTTTTCCAAAAAATAAATATTTCCAGGGTCGGAGAGGCCGACCCCACCTTTATTTATCAATTTTTCCTTAATAAAATAGTCATTTTTCAAAGAATCTTCATGAAACTTGTAGCACTGTCTATACGATTTAGGTGCTCCCGAAAAATAAAATTTTAGCGAAAAACTAGCAGTGGCGGAGAAGATTACTATTATGAAAAAATCGTTTTTTCTTAATAAATCACTCATTTTTCAAAGAATCTTCATGAAACTTGTAGCACTGTCTATACGATTTAGGTGCTCCCGAAAAATAAAATTGTAGCAAACAAAAAGCAGTGACGGAGAAGATTACTATTATGAAAAAAAAATCGTTTTTTCTTAATAAATCACTAATTTTTTGAAGAAATTGGTTGAAACTAGTAGAATTGTATATACAATTAAGTGCTTCGATTTAGGAGTTTCAAGAAAATTCTTTGAAAAATGACTGATTTATTAAGAAAAAACGTTTTTTTCATAATAGTAATCTTCTCCGCCACTGCGTTTTTTTTTGCTAAAATTTTAGTTTTCGGGAGCACCTAAATCGTATAGACTGTGCTACAAGTTTCATGAAGATTCTTTGAAAAATTACTATTTTATTAAGGAAAAATTGATAAATAAAGGTGTGGTCGGCCTCTCCGACCCTGGAAATATTTATTTTTTGGCAAAATTACATTTTTCAGGAGCACCTAAATCGTATAGACAATTCTGCGAGTTTCAAGAAAATTCTTTGAAAAATGAGTGATTTATTAAGAAAAAACGATTTTTTCATAATAGTAATCTTCTCCGCCACTGCTATTTTTTTGCTAAAATTTTATTTTTCGGGAGCACCTAAATCGTATAGACAGTGGTACAAGTTTCATGAAGATTCTTTGAAAAATGACTGTTTTATTAAGGAAAAATTGATAAATAAAGGTGTGGTCGGCCTCTCCGACCCTGGAAATATTTGTTTTTTGGCAAAATTACATTTTTCAGGAGCACCTAAATCGTATAGACAATTCTACGAGTTTCAAGAAAATTCTTTGAAAAATGAGTGATTTATTAAGAAAAAACGATTTTTTCATAATAGTAATCTTCTCCGCCACTGCTATTTTTTTGCTAAAATTTGATTTTTCGGGAGCACCTAAATCGTATAGACAGTGCTACAAGTTTCATGAAGATTCTTTGAAAAATGAGTGATTTATTAAGAAACAACGATTTTTTTATAATATTAATCTTCTCCGCCACTGCTATATTTTTGCTAAAATTTTATTTTTCTGGAGCACCTAAATCGTATAGACAATTCTACGAGTTTCAAGAAATTTTTTTGAAAAATGAGTGATTTATTAAGAAAAAACGATTTTTTCATAATAGTAATCTTCTCCGCCACTGCTATTTTTTTGCTAAAATTTTATTTTTCGGGAGCACCTAAATCGTATAGACAGTGCTACAAGTTTCATGAAGATTCTTTGAAAAATGACTGTTTTATTAAGGAAAAATTTGATAAATAAAGGTGTGGTCGGCCTCTCCGACCCTGGAAATATTTGTTTTTTGGCAAAATTACATTTTTCGGGAGCACCTAAATCGTATAGACAATTCTACGAGTTTCAAGAAAATTCTTTGAAAAATGACTGATTTATTAAGAAAAAACGATTTTTTCATAATAGTAATCTTCTCCGCCACTGCTATTTTTTTGCTAAAATTTTATTTTTCGGGAGCACCTAAATCGTATAGACAGTGCTACAAGTTTCATGAAGATTCTTTGAAAAATGACTGTTTTATTAAGGAAAAATTGATAAATAAAGGTGTGGTCGGCCTCTCCGACCCTGGAAATATTTGTTTTTTGGCAAAATTACATTTTTCAGGAGCACCTAAATCGTATAGACAATTCTACGAGTTTCAAGAAAATTCTTTGAAAAATGAGTGATTTATTAAGAAAAAACGATTTTTTCATAATAGTAATCTTCTCCGCCACTGCTATTTTTTTGCTAAAATTTTATTTTTCGGGAGCACCTAAATCGTATAGACAGTGGTACAAGTTTCATGAAGATTCTTTGAAAAATGACTGTTTTATTAAGGAAAAACGATTTTTTCATAATAGTAATCTTCTCCGCCACTGCTATTTTTTTGCTAAAATTTTATTTTTCGGGAGCACCTAAATCGTATAGACAGTGCTACAAGTTTCATGAAGATTCTTTGAAAAATGACTGTTTTATTAAGGAAAAATTGATAAATAAAGGTGTGGTCGGCCTCTCCGACCCTGGAAATATTTGTTTTTTGGCAAAATTACATTTTTCGGGAGCACCTAAATCGTATAGACAATTCTACGAGTTTCAAGAAAATTCTTTGAAAAATGAGTGATTTATTAAGAAAAAACGATTTTTTCATAATAGTAATCTTCTCCGCCACTGCTATTTTTTTGCTAAAATTTTATTTTTCGGGAGCACCTAAATCGTATAGACAGTGCTACAAGTTTCATGAAGATTCTTTGAAAAATGACTGTTTTATTAAGGAAAAACGATTTTTTCATAATAGTAATCTTCTCCGCCACTGCCATTTTTTTGCTAAAATTTTATTTTTCGGGAGCACCTAAATCGTATAGACAGTGCTACAAGTTTCATGAAGATTCTTTGAAAAATGACTGTTTTATTAAGGAAAAATTGATAAATAAAGGTGTGGTCGGCCTCTCCGACCCTGGAAATATTTGTTTTTTGGCAAAATTACATTTTTCGGGAGCACCTAAATCGTATAGACAATTCTACGAGTTTCATGAAGATTCTTTGAAAAATGACTATTTTATTAAGGAAAAATTGATAAATAAAGGTGTGATCGGCCTCTCCGACCCTGGAAATATTTATTTTTTGGCAAAATTACATTTTTCAGGAGCACCTAAATCGTATAGACAATTCTACGAGTTTCAAGAAAATTCTTTGAAAAATGAGTGATTTATTAAGAAAAAACGATTTTTTCATAATAGTAATCTTCTCCGCCACTGCTATTTTGTTGCTAAAATTTTATTTTTCGGGAGCACCTAAATCGTATAGACAGTGGTACAAGTTTCATGAAGATTCTTTGAAAAATGACTGTTTTATTAAGGAAAAATTGATAAATAAAGGTGTGGTCGGCCTCTCCGACCCTGGAAATATTTGTTTTTTGGCAAAATTACATTTTTCGGGAGCACCTAAATCGTATAGACAATTCTACGAGTTTCAAGAAAATTCTTTGAAAAATGAGTGATTTATTAAGAAAAAACGATTTTTTCATAATAGTAATCTTCTCCGCCACTGCTATTTTTTTGCTAAAATTTTATTTTTCGGGAGCACCTAAATCGTATAGACAGTGCTACAAGTTTCATGAAGATTCTTTGAAAAATGACTATTTTATTATGTAAAAATTGATAAATAAAGGTGTGGTCGGCCTCTCCGACCCTGGAAATATTTATTTTTTGGAAAAATTACATTTTTCAGGAGCACCTAAATCGTATAGAAAATTCTACGAGTTTCAAGAAAATTCTTTGAAAAATGACTGATTTATTAAGAAAAAACGATTTTTTCATAATAGTAATCTTCTCCGCCACTGCTATTTTTTTGCTAAAATTTTATTTTTCGGGAGCACCTAAATCGTATAGACAGTGCTACAAGTTTCATGAAGATTCTTTGAAAAATGACTATTTTATTAAGGAAAAATTGATAAATAAAGGTGTGGTCGGCCTCTCCGACCCTGGAAATATTTATTTTTTGGAAAAATTACATTTTTCAGGAGCACCTAAATCGTATAGACAATTCTACGAGTTTCAAGAAAATTCTTTGAAAAATGAGTGATTTATTAAGAAAAAACGATTTTTTCATAGTAGTAATCTTCTCCGCCACTGCTATTTTTTTGCTAAAATTTTATTTTTCGGGAGCACCTAAATCGTATAGACAGTGCTACAAGTTTCATGAAGATTCTTTGAAAAATGACTATTTTATTAAGGAAAAATTGATAAATAAAGGTGTGATCGGCCTCTCCGACCCTGGAAATATTTATTTTTTGGCAAAATTACATTTTTCAGGAGCACCTAAATCGTATAGACAATTCTACGAGTTTCAAGAAAATTCTTTGAAAAATGAGTGATTTATTAAGAAAAAACGATTTTTTCATAATAGTAATCTTCTCCGCCACTGCTATTTTGTTGCTAAAATTTTATTTTTCGGGAGCACCTAAATCGTATAGACAGTGGTACAAGTTTCATGAAGATTCTTTGAAAAATGACTGTTTTATTAAGGAAAAATTGATAAATAAAGGTGTGGTCGGCCTCTCCGACCCTGGAAATATTTGTTTTTTGGCAAAATTACATTTTTCGGGAGCACCTAAATCGTATAGACAATTCTACGAGTTTCAAGAAAATTCTTTGAAAAATGAGTGATTTATTAAGAAAAAACGATTTTTTCATAATAGTAATCTTCTCCGCCACTGCTATTTTTTTGCTAAAATTTTATTTTTCGGGAGCACCTAAATCGTATAGACAGTGCTACAAGTTTCATGAAGATTCTTTGAAAAATGACTATTTTATTATGTAAAAATTGATAAATAAAGGTGTGGTCGGCCTCTCCGACCCTGGAAATATTTATTTTTTGGAAAAATTACATTTTTCAGGAGCACCTAAATCGTATAGAAAATTCTACGAGTTTCAAGAAAATTCTTTGAAAAATGACTGATTTATTAAGAAAAAACGATTTTTTCATAATAGTAATCTTCTCCGCCACTGCTATTTTTTTGCTAAAATTTTATTTTTCGGGAGCACCTAAATCGTATAGACAGTGCTACAAGTTTCATGAAGATTCTTTGAAAAATGACTATTTTATTAAGGAAAAATTGATAAATAAAGGTGTGATCGGCCTCTCCGACCCTGGAAATATTTATTTTTTGGCAAAATTACATTTTTCAGGAGCACCTAAATCGTATAGACAATTCTACGAGTTTCAAGAAAATTCTTTGAAAAATGAGTGATTTATTAAGAAAAAACGATTTTTTCATAATAGTAATCTTCTCCGCCACTGCTATTTTGTTGCTAAAATTTTATTTTTCGGGAGCACCTAAATCGTATAGACAGTGGTACAAGTTTCATGAAGATTCTTTGAAAAATGACTGTTTTATTAAGGAAAAATTGATAAATAAAGGTGTGGTCGGCCTCTCCGACCCTGGAAATATTTGTTTTTTGGCAAAATTACATTTTTCAGGAGCACCTAAATCGTATAGACAATTCTACGAGTTTCAAGAAAATTCTTTGAAAAATGAGTGATTTATTAAGAAAAAACGATTTTTTCATAATAGTAATCTTCTCCGCCACTGCTATTTTTTTGCTAAAATTTGATTTTTCGGGAGCACCTAAATCGTATAGACAGTGCTACAAGTTTCATGAAGATTCTTTGAAAAATGAGTGATTTATTAAGAAACAACGATTTTTTTATAATATTAATCTTCTCCGCCACTGCTATATTTTTGCTAAAATTTTATTTTTCTGGAGCACCTAAATCGTATAGACAATTCTACGAGTTTCAAGAAATTTTTTTGAAAAATGAGTGATTTATTAAGAAAAAACGATTTTTTCATAATAGTAATCTTCTCCGCCACTGCTATTTTTTTGCTAAAATTTTATTTTTCGGGAGCACCTAAATCGTATAGACAGTGCTACAAGTTTCATGAAGATTCTTTGAAAAATGACTGTTTTATTAAGGAAAAATTTGATAAATAAAGGTGTGGTCGGCCTCTCCGACCCTGGAAATATTTGTTTTTTGGCAAAATTACATTTTTCGGGAGCACCTAAATCGTATAGACAATTCTACGAGTTTCAAGAAAATTCTTTGAAAAATGACTGATTTATTAAGAAAGAACGATTTTTTCATAATAGTAATCTTCTCCGCCACTGCTATTTTTTTGCTAAAATTTTATTTTTCGGGAGCACCTAAATCGTATAGACAGTGCTACAAGTTTCATGAAGATTCTTTGAAAAATGACTGTTTTATTAAGGAAAAACGATTTTTTCATAATAGTAATCTTCTCCGCCACTGCTATTTTTTTGCTAAAATTTTATTTTTCGGGAGCACCTAAATCGTATAGACAGTGCTACAAGTTTCATGAAGATTCTTTGAAAAATGACTGTTTTATTAAGGAAAAATTGATAAATAAAGGTGTGGTCGGCCTCTCCGACCCTGGAAATATTTGTTTTTTGGCAAAATTACATTTTTCGGGAGCACCTAAATCGTATAGACAATTCTACGAGTTTCAAGAAAATTCTTTGAAAAATGAGTGATTTATTAAGAAAAAACGATTTTTTCATAATAGTAATCTTCTCCGCCACTGCTATTTTTTTGCTAAAATTTTATTTTTCGGGAGCACCTAAATCGTATAGACAGTGCTACAAGTTTCATGAAGATTCTTTGAAAAATGACTGTTTTATTAAGGAAAAACGATTTTTTCATAATAGTAATCTTCTCCGCCACTGCTATTTTTTTGCTAAAATTTTATTTTTCGGGAGCACCTAAATCGTATAGACAGTGCTACAAGTTTCATGAAGATTCTTTGAAAAATGACTGTTTTATTAAGGAAAAATTGATAAATAAAGGTGTGGTCGGCCTCTCCGACCCTGGAAATATTTGTTTTTTGGCAAAATTACATTTTTCGGGAGCACCTAAATCGTATAGACAATTCTACGAGTTTCATGAAGATTCTTTGAAAAATGACTATTTTATTAAGGAAAAATTGATAAATAAAGGTGTGATCGGCCTCTCCGACCCTGGAAATATTTATTTTTTGGCAAAATTACATTTTTCAGGAGCACCTAAATCGTATAGACAATTCTACGAGTTTCAAGAAAATTCTTTGAAAAATGAGTGATTTATTAAGAAAAAACGATTTTTTCATAATAGTAATCTTCTCCGCCACTGCTATTTTGTTGCTAAAATTTTATTTTTCGGGAGCACCTAAATCGTATAGACAGTGGTACAAGTTTCATGAAGATTCTTTGAAAAATGACTGTTTTATTAAGGAAAAATTGATAAATAAAGGTGTGGTCGGCCTCTCCGACCCTGGAAATATTTGTTTTTTGGCAAAATTACATTTTTCGGGAGCACCTAAATCGTATAGACAATTCTACGAGTTTCAAGAAAATTCTTTGAAAAATGAGTGATTTATTAAGAAAAAACGATTTTTTCATAATAGTAATCTTCTCCGCCACTGCTATTTTTTTGCTAAAATTTTATTTTTCGGGAGCACCTAAATCGTATAGACAGTGCTACAAGTTTCATGAAGATTCTTTGAAAAATGACTATTTTATTATGTAAAAATTGATAAATAAAGGTGTGGTCGGCCTCTCCGACCCTGGAAATATTTATTTTTTGGAAAAATTACATTTTTCAGGAGCACCTAAATCGTATAGAAAATTCTACGAGTTTCAAGAAAATTCTTTGAAAAATGACTGATTTATTAAGAAAAAACGATTTTTTCATAATAGTAATCTTCTCCGCCACTGCTATTTTTTTGCTAAAATTTTATTTTTCGGGAGCACCTAAATCGTATAGACAGTGCTACAAGTTTCATGAAGATTCTTTGAAAAATGACTATTTTATTAAGGAAAAATTGATAAATAAAGGTGTGGTCGGCCTCTCCGACCCTGGAAATATTTATTTTTTGGAAAAATTACATTTTTCAGGAGCACCTAAATCGTATAGACAATTCTACGAGTTTCAAGAAAATTCTTTGAAAAATGAGTGATTTATTAAGAAAAAACGATTTTTTCATAGTAGTAATCTTCTCCGCCACTGCTATTTTTTTGCTAAAATTTTATTTTTCGGGAGCACCTAAATCGTATAGACAGTGCTACAAGTTTCATGAAGATTCTTTGAAAAATGACTATTTTATTAAGGAAAAATTGATAAATAAAGGTGTGATCGGCCTCTCCGACCCTGGAAATATTTATTTTTTGGCAAAATTACATTTTTCAGGAGCACCTAAATCGTATAGACAATTCTACGAGTTTCAAGAAAATTCTTTGAAAAATGAGTGATTTATTAAGAAAAAACGATTTTTTCATAATAGTAATCTTCTCCGCCACTGCTATTTTGTTGCTAAAATTTTATTTTTCGGGAGCACCTAAATCGTATAGACAGTGGTACAAGTTTCATGAAGATTCTTTGAAAAATGACTGTTTTATTAAGGAAAAATTGATAAATAAAGGTGTGGTCGGCCTCTCCGACCCTGGAAATATTTGTTTTTTGGCAAAATTACATTTTTCGGGAGCACCTAAATCGTATAGACAATTCTACGAGTTTCAAGAAAATTCTTTGAAAAATGAGTGATTTATTAAGAAAAAACGATTTTTTCATAATAGTAATCTTCTCCGCCACTGCTATTTTTTTGCTAAAATTTTATTTTTCGGGAGCACCTAAATCGTATAGACAGTGCTACAAGTTTCATGAAGATTCTTTGAAAAATGACTATTTTATTATGTAAAAATTGATAAATAAAGGTGTGGTCGGCCTCTCCGACCCTGGAAATATTTATTTTTTGGAAAAATTACATTTTTCAGGAGCACCTAAATCGTATAGAAAATTCTACGAGTTTCAAGAAAATTCTTTGAAAAATGACTGATTTATTAAGAAAAAACGATTTTTTCATAATAGTAATCTTCTCCGCCACTGCTATTTTTTTGCTAAAATTTTATTTTTCGGGAGCACCTAAATCGTATAGACAGTGCTACAAGTTTCATGAAGATTCTTTGAAAAATGACTATTTTATTAAGGAAAAATTGATAAATAAAGGTGTGATCGGCCTCTCCGACCCTGGAAATATTTATTTTTTGGCAAAATTACATTTTTCAGGAGCACCTAAATCGTATAGACAATTCTACGAGTTTCAAGAAAATTCTTTGAAAAATGAGTGATTTATTAAGAAAAAACGATTTTTTCATAATAGTAATCTTCTCCGCCACTGCTATTTTGTTGCTAAAATTTTATTTTTCGGGAGCACCTAAATCGTATAGACAGTGGTACAAGTTTCATGAAGATTCTTTGAAAAATGACTGTTTTATTAAGGAAAAATTGATAAATAAAGGTGTGGTCGGCCTCTCCGACCCTGGAAATATTTGTTTTTTGGCAAAATTACATTTTTCAGGAGCACCTAAATCGTATAGACAATTCTACGAGTTTCAAGAAAATTCTTTGAAAAATGAGTGATTTATTAAGAAAAAACGATTTTTTCATAATAGTAATCTTCTCCGCCACTGCTATTTTTTTGCTAAAATTTGATTTTTCGGGAGCACCTAAATCGTATAGACAGTGCTACAAGTTTCATGAAGATTCTTTGAAAAATGAGTGATTTATTAAGAAACAACGATTTTTTTATAATATTAATCTTCTCCGCCACTGCTATATTTTTGCTAAAATTTTATTTTTCTGGAGCACCTAAATCGTATAGACAATTCTACGAGTTTCAAGAAATTTTTTTGAAAAATGAGTGATTTATTAAGAAAAAACGATTTTTTCATAATAGTAATCTTCTCCGCCACTGCTATTTTTTTGCTAAAATTTTATTTTTCGGGAGCACCTAAATCGTATAGACAGTGCTACAAGTTTCATGAAGATTCTTTGAAAAATGACTGTTTTATTAAGGAAAAATTTGATAAATAAAGGTGTGGTCGGCCTCTCCGACCCTGGAAATATTTGTTTTTTGGCAAAATTACATTTTTCGGGAGCACCTAAATCGTATAGACAATTCTACGAGTTTCAAGAAAATTCTTTGAAAAATGACTGATTTATTAAGAAAAAACGATTTTTTCATAATAGTAATCTTCTCCGCCACTGCTATTTTTTTGCTAAAATTTTATTTTTCGGGAGCACCTAAATCGTATAGACAGTGCTACAAGTTTCATGAAGATTCTTTGAAAAATGACTGTTTTATTAAGGAAAAATTGATAAATAAAGGTGTGGTCGGCCTCTCCGACCCTGGAAATATTTGTTTTTTGGCAAAATTACATTTTTCAGGAGCACCTAAATCATATAGACAATTCTACGAGTTTCAAGAAAATTCTTTGAAAAATGAGTGATTTATTAAGAAAAAACGATTTTTTCATAATAGTAATCTTCTCCGCCACTGCTATTTTTTTGCTAAAATTTTATTTTTCGGGAGCACCTAAATCGTATAGACAGTGGTACAAGTTTCATGAAGATTCTTTGAAAAATGACTGTTTTATTAAGGAAAAATTGATAAATAAAGGTGTGGTCGGCCTCTCCGACCCTGGAAATATTTGTTTTTTGGCAAAATTACATTTTTCGGGAGCACCTAAATCGTATAGACAATTCTACGAGTTTCAAGAAAATTCTTTGAAAAATGAGTGATTTATTAAGAAAAAACGATTTTTTCATAATAGTAATCTTCTCCGCCACTGCTATTTTTTTGCTAAAATTTTATTTTTCGGGAGCACCTAAATCGTATAGACAGTGCTACAAGTTTCATGAAGATTCTTTGAAAAATGACTGTTTTATTAAGGAAAAACGATTTTTTCATAATAGTAATCTTCTCCGCCACTGCTATTTTTTTGCTAAAATTTTATTTTTCGGGAGCACCTAAATCGTATAGACAGTGCTACAAGTTTCATGAAGATTCTTTGAAAAATGACTGTTTTATTAAGGAAAAATTGATAAATAAAGGTGTGGTCGGCCTCTCCGACCCTGGAAATATTTGTTTTTTGGCAAAATTACATTTTTCGGGAGCACCTAAATCGTATAGACAATTCTACGAGTTTCATGAAGATTCTTTGAAAAATGACTATTTTATTAAGGAAAAATTGATAAATAAAGGTGTGGTCGGCCTCTCCGACCCTGGAAATATTTATTTTTTGGAAAAATTACATTTTTCAGGAGCACCTAAATCGTATAGACAATTCTACGAGTTTCAAGAAAATTCGTTGAAAAATGAGTGATTTATTAAGAAAAAACGATTTTTTCATAATAGTAATCTTCTCCGCCACTGCTATTTTTTTGCTAAAATTTTATTTTTCGGGAGCACCTAAATCGTATAGACAGTGCTACAAGTTTCATGAAGATTCTTTGAAAAATGACTGTTTTATTAAGGAAAAATTGATAAATAAAGGTGTGGTCGGCCTCTCCGACCCTGGAAATATTTATTTTTTGGCAAAATTACATTTTTCAGGAGCACCTAAATCGTATAGACAATTCTACGAGTTTCAAGAAAATTCTTTGAAAAATGAGTGATTTATTAAGAAAAAACGATTTTTTCATAATAGTAATCTTCTCCGCCACTGCTATTTTTTTGCTAAAATTTTATTTTTCGGGAGCACCTAAATCGTATAGACAGTGCTACAAGTTTCATGAAGATTCTTTGAAAAATGACTATTTTATTATGGAAAAATTGATAAATAAAGGTGTGGTCGGCCTCTCCGACCCTGGAAATATTTATTTTTTGGAAAAATTACATTTTTCAGGAGCACCTAAATCGTATAGAAAATTCTACGAGTTTCAAGAAAATTCTTTGAAAAATGACTGATTTATTAAGAAAAAACGATTTTTTCATAATAGTAATCTTCTCCGCCACTGCTATTTTTTTGCTAAAATTTTATTTTTCGGGAGCACCTAAATCGTATAGACAGTGCTACAAGTTTCATGAAGATTCTTTGAAAAATGACTATTTTATTAAGGAAAAATTGATAAATAAAGGTGTGGTCGGCCTCTCCGACCCTGGAAATATTTATTTTTTGGAAAAATTACATTTTTCAGGAGCACCTAAATCGTATAGACAATTCTACGAGTTTCAAGAAAATTCTTTGAAAAATGAGTGATTTATTAAGAAAAAACGATTTTTTCATAATAGTAATCTTCTCCGCCACTGCTATTTTTTTGCTAAAATTTTATTTTTCGGGAGCACCTAAATCGTATAGACAGTGCTACAAGTTTCATGAAGATTCTTTGAAAAATGACTATTTTATTATGGAAAAATTGATAAATAAAGGTGTGGTCGGCCTCTCCGACCCTGGAAATATTTATTTTTTGGAAAAATTACATTTTTCAGGAGCACCTAAATCGTATAGAAAATTCTACGAGTTTCAAGAAAATTCTTTGAAAAATGACTGATTTATTAAGAAAAAACGATTTTTTCATAATAGTAATCTTCTCCGCCACTGCTATTTTTTTGCTAAAATTTTATTTTTCGGGAGCACCTAAATCGTATAGACAGTGCTACAAGTTTCATGAAGATTCTTTGAAAAATGACTATTTTATTAAGGAAAAATTGATAAATAAAGGTGTGGTCGGCCTCTCCGACCCTGGAAATATTTATTTTTTGGAAAAATTACATTTTTCAGGAGCACCTAAATCGTATAGACAATTCTACGAGTTTCAAGAAAATTCTTTGAAAAATGAGTGATTTATTAAGAAAAAACGATTTTTTCATAGTAGTAATCTTCTCCGCCACTGCTATTTTTTTGCTAAAATTTTATTTTTCGGGAGCACCTAAATCGTATAGACAGTGCTACAAGTTTCATGAAGATTCTTTGAAAAATGACTATTTTATTAAGGAAAAATTGATAAATAAAGGTGTGATCGGCCTCTCCGACCCTGGAAATATTTATTTTTTGGCAAAATTACATTTTTCAGGAGCACCTAAATCGTATAGACAATTCTACGAGTTTCAAGAAAATTCTTTGAAAAATGAGTGATTTATTAAGAAAAAACGATTTTTTCATAATAGTAATCTTCTCCGCCACTGCTATTTTGTTGCTAAAATTTTATTTTTCGGGAGCACCTAAATCGTATAGACAGTGGTACAAGTTTCATGAAGATTCTTTGAAAAATGACTGTTTTATTAAGGAAAAATTGATAAATAAAGGTGTGGTCGGCCTCTCCGACCCTGGAAATATTTGTTTTTTGGCACAATTACATTTTTCGGGAGCACCTAAATCGTATAGACAATTCTACGAGTTTCAAGAAAATTCTTTGAAAAATGAGTGATTTATTAAGAAAAAACGATTTTTTCATAATAGTAATCTTCTCCGCCACTGCTATTTTTTTGCTAAAATTTTATTTTTCGGGAGCACCTAAATCGTATAGACAGTGCTACAAGTTTCATGAAGATTCTTTGAAAAATGACTATTTTATTATGTAAAAATTGATAAATAAAGGTGTGGTCGGCCTCTCCGACCCTGGAAATATTTATTTTTTGGAAAAATTACATTTTTCAGGAGCACCTAAATCGTATAGAAAATTCTACGAGTTTCAAGAAAATTCTTTGAAAAATGACTGATTTATTAAGAAAAAACGATTTTTTCATAATAGTAATCTTCTCCGCCACTGCTATTTTTTTGCTAAAATTTTATTTTTCGGGAGCACCTAAATCGTATAGACAGTGCTACAAGTTTCATGAAGATTCTTTGAAAAATGACTATTTTATTAAGGAAAAATTGATAAATAAAGGTGTGGTCGGCCTCTCCGACCCTGGAAATATTTATTTTTTGGAAAAATTACATTTTTCAGGAGCACCTAAATCGTATAGACAATTCTACGAGTTTCAAGAAAATTCTTTGAAAAATGAGTGATTTATTAAGAAAAAACGATTTTTTCATAGTAGTAATCTTCTCCGCCACTGCTATTTTTTTGCTAAAATTTTATTTTTCGGGAGCACCTAAATCGTATAGACAGTGCTACAAGTTTCATGAAGATTCTTTGAAAAATGACTATTTTATTAAGGAAAAATTGATAAATAAAGGTGTGATCGGCCTCTCCGACCCTGGAAATATTTATTTTTTGGCAAAATTACATTTTTCAGGAGCACCTAAATCGTATAGACAATTCTACGAGTTTCAAGAAAATTCTTTGAAAAATGAGTGATTTATTAAGAAAAAACGATTTTTTCATAATAGTAATCTTCTCCGCCACTGCTATTTTGTTGCTAAAATTTTATTTTTCGGGAGCACCTAAATCGTATAGACAGTGGTACAAGTTTCATGAAGATTCTTTGAAAAATGACTGTTTTATTAAGGAAAAATTGATAAATAAAGGTGTGGTCGGCCTCTCCGACCCTGGAAATATTTGTTTTTTGGCAAAATTACATTTTTCGGGAGCACCTAAATCGTATAGACAATTCTACGAGTTTCAAGAAAATTCTTTGAAAAATGAGTGATTTATTAAGAAAAAACGATTTTTTCATAATAGTAATCTTCTCCGCCACTGCTATTTTGTTGCTAAAATTTTATTTTTCGGGAGCACCTATATCGTATAGACAGTGCTACAAGTTTCATGAAGATTCTTTGAAAAATGACTGTTTTATTAAGGAAAAATTGATAAATAAAGGTGTGGTCGGCCTCTCCGACCCTGGAAATATTTGTTTTTTGGCAAAATTACATTTTTCGGGAGCACCTAAATCGTATAGACAATTCTACGAGTTTCAAGAAAATTCTTTGAAAAATGAGTGATTTATTAAGAAAAAACGATTTTTTCATAATAGTAATCTTCTCCGCCACTGCTATTTTGTTGCTAAAATTTTATTTTTCGGGAGCACCTAAATCGTATAGACAGTGGTACAAGTTTCATGAAGATTCTTTGAAAAATGACTGTTTTATTAAGGAAAAATTGATAAATAAAGGTGTGGTCGGCCTCTCCGACCCTGGAAATATTTGTTTTTTGGCAAAATTACATTTTTCGGGAGCACCTAAATCGTATAGACAATTCTACGAGTTTCAAGAAAATTCTTTGAAAAATGAGTGATTTATTAAGAAAAAACGATTTTTTCATAATAGTAATCTTCTCCGCCACTGCTATTTTGTTGCTAAAATTTTATTTTTCGGGAGCACCTATATCGTATAGACAGTGCTACAAGTTTCATGAAGATTCTTTGAAAAATGACTGTTTTATTAAGGAAAAATTGATAAATAAAGGTGTGGTCGGCCTCTCCGACCCTGGAAATATTTGTTTTTTGGCAAAATTACATTTTTCGGGAGCACCTAAATCGTATAGACAATTCTACGAGTTTCATGAAGATTCTTTGAAAAATGACTATTTTATTAAGGAAAAATTGATAAATAAAGGTGTGGTCGGCCTCTCCGACCCTGGAAATATTTATTTTTTGGCAAAATTACATTTTTCAGGAGCACCTAAATCGTATAGACAATTCTACGAGTTTCAAGAAAATTCGTTGAAAAATGACTATTTTATTAAGGAAAAATTGATAAATAAAGGTGTGGTCGGCCTCTCCGACCCTGGAAATATTTATTTTTTGGAAAAATTACATTTTTCAGGAGCACCTAAATCGTATAGACAATTCTACGAGTTTCAAGAAAATTCTTTGAAAAATGACTGTTTTATTAAGAAAAAACGATTTTTTTATCATAGTAATTTTCTCCGCCACTGCTATTTTTTTGATAAAATTTTATTTTTCGGGAGCACCTAAATCGTATAGACAGTGCTACAAGTTTCATGAAGATTCTTTGAAAAATGACTGTTTTATTAAGGAAAAATTGATAAATAAAGGTGTGGTCGGCCTCTCCGACCCTGGAAATATTTATTTTTTGGCAAAATTACATTTTTCAGGAGCACCTAAATCGTATAGACTATTCTACGAGTTTCAAGAATATTCTTTGAAAAATGAGTGATTTGTTAAGAAAAAACGATTTTTTTATAATAGTAATTTTCTCCGCCACTGCTATTTTTTTCATAAAATTTTATTTTTCGGGAGCACCTAAATCGTATAGACAGTGCTACAAGTTTCATGAAGATTCTTTGAAAAATTACTGTTTTATCAAGGAAAATTTGTTTATGTATAATATTTGGAATTTTTTTTTTGATATAGAAGTATAATAATGTTAAAGCACCTAAATAGCACCTAATTTCGGAAAAATTAGATATTATTGGTTAATCCCTAAAATAAAAGTGTTCTGCTAGCGCGGCGTCAACTTAGCAGAACATAGCGGTATTTTTAAAATAACTTAACAAATTAAATTTTCTTTTAGATATTCGTTAAGCACCTAAAAAGCACCTAATTTTAATACGGCATCTTGTTCTTAATTAGCTTATTTAACAGTGATGTTCTGCTAGCTTAACGTTAATCTAGCAGGACAACACAAAAATATAATTTTTTCAAAAAGCATGAGAGCACCTAAATTTTAAAGTTGGCACCTAATTAGCACCTAAAGAGCACCTAATTTTCCATACAAAAATTTTCGATTTTAAGCACCTTGTTCTGCTAGGTTTATGGAGGTCCCAAGAAGGACTATAGTAAAATTATTATATTATAGTAGATATAGAGTAAGATTTTATTGTAAAATTTCCTATAAAATATAGCATTTTTTTTAGTAATCTGGACGAAAATAATAATGTAGAATTTGTAATAAATTTCGTAAAATCACGTAAAATATATTGTAAATTTTACAACGAATGTAAGTGAAAATAATTTATTTATAACTCCAGTACTTAGTTAAATATTTTTAAATGTATGGCAGATTTTAATGACGACCTATTGTGCTTTAAGTATTTTATATTGTAAAAATGACACAAAATGTTGTAAAAATGTTTTCCTACAAAAAGGAAAACCTCAAATCAGATACAACTGATCAAAACTTTCTTCGTTAGGAGAACAGATGAAGAAATCCACGGTTACTACTTGGATAGGTGACCGCTTGGGCATACCATGTGTTGAAATTTTTACGAAATCTTTAAAGTAAATATCACAAAAGATTTGAGTAAATTTTATAAAAGGTTTTATTAAATTTTAGAAAATATTTTAGTAAGTTCTACAAAAGATTTTAGTTAATTTAACAAAAATATCAATGGTTTACTAAATATTTTGGTAATTTTTTACTAAAAATTTTTGTTTAATTTTGCTATAATTTTATGGCAGTTCTTAATAAAAGTTATTCCAGTCACATTAATAGAGTCATAAATTAGTTTTACTATATTTATAGTAAATTTAAATAAGCTGTTCTTTCCACGTAAGTGACAGAACAAACCCAAACAAATGATTGTCGACATTTATTAAATTAGGACTGGAAATACCAGCCTCTTATTAAAAAAAATAGAATAGAATTTTTTCTGTTTTGTTTTTATTTTTTATGGCATTTTTCAAATTTTTATCTCTTCTGATAATTTTTTTGGCTCTGTTTCTCACTTATTCGCTGCACTGTGCATCGCTTTTAATTAATTTTAAAATTATTATATTATAGTAAAGATTTTATTGTAAAATTTCCTATAAAATATAAAAAATTTTTTAGTAATCTGTACGAAAATAATAATATTGTAAACATATTATTAGAATTTGTAATAAATTTCGTAAAATCACGTAAAATATATTGTAAATTTTACAACGAATGTAAGTGAAAATAATTTATTTATAACTCCAGTAGGTACTTAGTTAAATATTTTTAAATGTATGGCAGATTTTAATGACGACTTATTGTGCTTTAGTTTTTCTACAAAAAGGAAAAGCTTAAATCAGATACAACTGATCAAAACGTTCTTCGTTAGTAGAACAGATGAAGAAATCCACGGTTACTACTTGGATAGGTGACCGCTTGGGCATACCATGTGTTGAAATTTTTACGAAATGTTTTAAAGTAAATATCACAAAAGATTTGAGTAAATTTTATAAAAGGTTTTATTAAATTTTAGAAAATATTTTAGTAAGTTCTACAAAAGATTTTAGTTAATTTAACAAGCATATCAATGGTTTACTAAATATTTTGGTAATTTTTTACTAAAAATTTTTGTTCAAATTTTGCTATAATTTTATGGCAGTTCTTAATAAAAGTTATTCCAGTCACATTAATAGAGTCATAAATTAGTTTTACTATACAGGGTGTAACTAAATAAGTGTAAAACATTTAAGGGGGTGATTCCTCATCGAAAAAAAGATAGGATCTTTCATATAAAGAAACTTCATTGGAGCATCCCTTGTTAAGATACAGCCCCTTAAAGGGGGTACATAAAATTTATAAATAAACAAAACTAATTTATTAATAACAAAACATACAACATCTAGAAATCATAGTAAATGTTCAATATGTCTACCTTCAGACCAATTTAATTGTCACTATCGCTAATAGCGACCTACTGGATAAATTAGTTTCGTATTTTCGTTTTATGGCGATATGTATCTTGTTCGTAAAATAATTTTTTGCTGCGAACTGGTTTATTTTGGGCAAAAAATTCAAGAGACATTTTTTGTTTAGAATGAAACAGGCTACCGGAAATAAATTTTTAGATGGTAAACAAATAATAAGACAAAAACTTGCATTGGAAATAAATTTTAGGGGTTGCGTTTTCCACCCCTTACAACCATGGGGTAAACCAAATAAATTACTGGCTAAGTGTCTTTTTGGTAGTAGAAAATGTCAGGTTAATTTCAATATTGTAACTTTTTTAGTGCTTGTGAAAAAAATTGTTAAACACATTTTATGTACCCCCTTTAAGGAGCTGTATCTTAACAAGGGATGCTCCAATGAAGTTTCTTTATATGAAAGATCCTATCTTTTTTTCAATGAGGAATCACCCCCTTAAATGTTTTACACTTATTTAGTTACACCCTGTATTTATAGTAAATTTAACTGAGCTTTTCTTTCCACGTAAGTGACTGAACAAACCCAAACAAATGATTGTCGACATTTATTGAATTAGGACTGGAGGAGCCTCTTATTAAAAAAAATAGAATAGAATTTTTTCTATTTTGTTTTTATTTTTTTGGCATTTTTCTAATTTTTATCTCTTCTGATAATTTTTTTGGCTCTGTTTCTCACTTATTCGCTGCACTGTGCATCGCTTTTAATAAAACGTGGCTCTGTTGTATTGACAAAAGAGCGCGATTTCCGCTTTGGCAAGGGAAATGGGACCGAGTGCAAAATTGGGAATAAAGTGCCCTAAACTGCCGGAGTTTGGGACTTGGGAGGAAACTTAGAAATATCTTGTTTGCTTTCTTATTTATCGAGCATTTACTTTGTGTTGCGTTCATCGCCTTGTCGCTATTGTTGTTAATAACGATTCTGTTTTTTTTTTCTTTGTGATTCTGACGATATGACTTTGAAATTATATCATTCCTTACTTAGATACCATTGAATCGGAAAAATATAATATTATGATTCAAAGGACTTATTATATATCGATCGAAAATATTTAATAACTACCGATCTAATAGAGGTGCCACTTTTACATAAAATGGGTTTTGTAGATAAAATGATAAAGAACAAAACGATATTTTTTAGAATTACTTTAAGGCGGGGGGCGAGAATGTTAAAACTATTTAAACAATTAAATTGTTATAAGTAAGATACACGAAATGTCTCCATCTCGCGGTGTATTTGCGTACCACAAGGCTGGGTCAAAGCCCATGAAGCCAATGGATGAGCCGTAAACGGCGAAACGCGTCTGGGGATGTGGGTCTGGCGAAGCGAAAAGGAATAATTTTTTCTACCTTTCAAAAACTCGTTTGCGGTACATTACACCGTTTTGAGAGTGTTTTGCGGGTTTTTCTCTTTATAGAGAACCGACCATTGGCTTCATGGGCTTTGACCCAGCCTTGTGGTACGCAAATACACCGCGAGATGGAGACATTTCGTGTATCTTACTTATAACATTTGTCGAGCACTTCATAAAGTGCTGTGAGAATTCCTTTTCGTTTTGCCAGACTGTTGAGCCCCACTGATGAGCCGTAAACGGCGAAACGCGTCTGGGGATGTGGGTCTGGCGAAGCGAAAAGGAATAATTTTTTCTACCTTTCAAAAACTCGTTTGCGGTACATTACACCGTTTTGAGAGTGTTTTGCGGGTTTTTCTCTTTATAGAGAACCGACCATTGGCTTCATGGGCTTTGACCCAGCCTTGTGGTACGCAAATACACCGCGAGATGGAGACATTTCGTGTATCTTACTTATAACATTTGTCGAGCACTTCATAAAGTGCTGTGAGAATTCCTTTTCGTTTTGCCAGACTGTTGAGCCCCACTGATGAGCCGTAAACGGCGAAACGCGTCTGGGGATGTGGGTCTGGCGAAGCGAAAAGGAATAATTTTTTCTACCTTTCAAAAACTCGTTTGCGGTACATTACACCGTTTTGAGAGTGTTTTGCGGGTTTTTCTCTTTATAGAGAACCGACCATTGGCTTCATGGGCTTTGACCCAGCCTTGTGGTACGCAAATACACCGCGAGATGGAGACATTTCGTGTATCTTACTTATAACATTTGTCGAGCACTTCATAAAGTGCTGTGAGAATTCCTTTTCGTTTTGCCAGACTGTTGAGCCCCACTGATGAGCCGTAAACGGCGAAACGCGTCTGGGGATGTGGGTCTGGCGAAGCGAAAAGGAATAATTTTTTCTACCTTTCAAAAACTCGTTTGCGGTACATTACACCGTTTTGAGAGTGTTTTGCGGGTTTTTCTCTTTATAGAGAACCGACCATTGGCTTCATGGGCTTTGACCCAGCCTTGTGGTACGCAAATACACCGCGAGATGGAGACATTTCGTGTATCTTACTTATAACATTTGTCGAGCACTTCATAAAGTGCTGTGAGAATTCCTTTTCGTTTTGCCAGACTGTTGAGCCCCACTGATGAGCCGTAAACGGCGAAACGCGTCTGGGGATGTGGGTCTGGCGAAGCGAAAAGGAATAATTTTTTCTACCTTTCAAAAACTCGTTTGCGGTACATTACACCGTTTTGAGAGTGTTTTGCGGGTTTTTCTCTTTATAGAGAACCGACCATTGGCTTCATGGGCTTTGACCCAGCCTTGTGGTACGCAAATACACCGCGAGATGGAGACATTTCGTGTATCTTACTTATAACATTTGTCGAGCACTTCATAAAGTGCTGTGAGAATTCCTTTTCGTTTTGCCAGACTGTTGAGCCCCACTGATGAGCCGTAAACGGCGAAACGCGTCTGGGGATGTGGGTCTGGCGAAGCGAAAAGGAATAATTTTTTCTACCTTTCAAAAACTCGTTTGCGGTACATTACACCGTTTTGAGAGTGTTTTGCGGGTTTTTCTCTTTATAGAGAACCGACCATTGGCTTCATGGGCTTTGACCCAGCCTTGTGGTACGCAAATACACCGCGAGATGGAGACATTTCGTGTATCTTACTTATAACATTTGTCGAGCACTTCATAAAGTGCTGTGAGAATTCCTTTTCGTTTTGCCAGACTGTTGAGCCCCACTGATGAGCCGTAAACGGCGAAACGCGTCTGGGGATGTGGGTCTGGCGAAGCGAAAAGGAATAATTTTTTCTACCTTTCAAAAACTCGTTTGCGGTACATTACACCGTTTTGAGAGTGTTTTGCGGGTTTTTCTCTTTATAGAGAACCGACCATTGGCTTCATGGGCTTTGACCCAGCCTTGTGGTACGCAAATACACCGCGAGATGGAGACATTTCGTGTATCTTACTTATAACATTTGTCGAGCACTTCATAAAGTGCTGTGAGAATTCCTTTTCGTTTTGCCAGACTGTTGAGCCCCACTGATGAGCCGTAAACGGCGAAACGCGTCTGGGGATGTGGGTCTGGCGAAGCGAAAAGGAATAATTTTTTCTACCTTTCAAAAACTCGTTTGCGGTACATTACACCGTTTTGAGAGTGTTTTGCGGGTTTTTCTCTTTATAGAGAACCGACCATTGGCTTCATGGGCTTTGACCCAGCCTTGTGGTACGCAAATACACCGCGAGATGGAGACATTTCGTGTATCTTACTTATAACATTTGTCGAGCACTTCATAAAGTGCTGTGAGAATTCCTTTTCGTTTTGCCAGACTGTTGAGCCCCACTGATGAGCCGTAAACGGCGAAACGCGTCTGGGGATGTGGGTCTGGCGAAGCGAAAAGGAATAATTTTTTCTACCTTTCAAAAACTCGTTTGCGGTACATTACACCGTTTTGAGAGTGTTTTGCGGGTTTTTCTCTTTATAGAGAACCGACCATTGGCTTCATGGGCTTTGACCCAGCCTTGTGGTACGCAAATACACCGCGAGATGGAGACATTTCGTGTATCTTACTTATAACATTTGTCGAGCACTTCATAAAGTGCTGTGAGAATTCCTTTTCGTTTTGCCAGACTGTTGAGCCCCACTGATGAGCCGTAAACGGCGAAACGCGTCTGGGGATGTGGGTCTGGCGAAGCGAAAAGGAATAATTTTTTCTACCTTTCAAAAACTCGTTTGCGGTACATTACACCGTTTTGAGAGTGTTTTGCGGGTTTTTCTCTTTATAGAGAACCGACCATTGGCTTCATGGGCTTTGACCCAGCCTTGTGGTACGCAAATACACCGCGAGATGGAGACATTTCGTGTATCTTACTTATAACATTTGTCGAGCACTTCATAAAGTGCTGTGAGAATTCCTTTTCGTTTTGCCAGACTGTTGAGCCCCACTGATGAGCCGTAAACGGCGAAACGCGTCTGGGGATGTGGGTCTGGCGAAGCGAAAAGGAATAATTTTTTCTACCTTTCAAAAACTCGTTTGCGGTACATTACACCGTTTTGAGAGTGTTTTGCGGGTTTTTCTCTTTATAGAGAACCGACCATTGGCTTCATGGGCTTTGACCCAGCCTTGTGGTACGCAAATACACCGCGAGATGGAGACATTTCGTGTATCTTACTTATAACATTTGTCGAGCACTTCATAAAGTGCTGTGAGAATTCCTTTTCGTTTTGCCAGACTGTTGAGCCCCACTGATGAGCCGTAAACGGCGAAACGCGTCTGGGGATGTGGGTCTGGCGAAGCGAAAAGGAATAATTTTTTCTACCTTTCAAAAACTCGTTTGCGGTACATTACACCGTTTTGAGAGTGTTTTGCGGGTTTTTCTCTTTATAGAGAACCGACCATTGGCTTCATGGGCTTTGACCCAGCCTTGTGGTACGCAAATACACCGCGAGATGGAGACATTTCGTGTATCTTACTTATAACATTTGTCGAGCACTTCATAAAGTGCTGTGAGAATTCCTTTTCGTTT
The DNA here is from genome assembly GCA_963991005.1 of Barypeithes pellucidus. Classification (NCBI taxonomy): domain Eukaryota; kingdom Metazoa; phylum Arthropoda; class Insecta; order Coleoptera; family Curculionidae; genus Barypeithes; species Barypeithes pellucidus. The sequence goes on from OZ022556.1 coordinate 64,216,502, forward strand.
TGCCAGACTGTTGAGCCCCACTGATGAGCCGTAAACGGCGAAACGCGTCTGGGGATGTGGGTCTGGCGAAGCGAAAAGGAATAATTTTTTCTACCTTTCAAAAACTCGTTTGCGGTACATTACACCGTTTTGAGAGTGTTTTGCGGGTTTTTCTCTTTATAGAGAACCGACCATTGGCTTCATGGGCTTTGACCCAGCCTTGTGGTACGCAAATACACCGCGAGATGGAGACATTTCGTGTATCTTACTTATAACATTTGTCGAGCACTTCATAAAGTGCTGTGAGAATTCCTTTTCGTTTTGCCAGACTGTTGAGCCCCACTGATGAGCCGTAAACGGCGAAACGCGTCTGGGGATGTGGGTCTGGCGAAGCGAAAAGGAATAATTTTTTCTACCTTTCAATTAAATTGTTATTATTTTGCATTTGTGCACAATGACAATTTTTTTAATGCACTTCTAAAGCTAACATAACAAAGTGTTAAATAAAAAAATACAGTACAATTGGAGATATTAAATGTCATGTATGAGAAGATTGTAGAAAATTCAGCAAATTATCAAAAATTCGTGTATGGATACTTTGGAAAATAAATTTTTGTGTCAACTAAAATTGTATGTATACAGGGTGCACCAAGTAAACTGGCATATTAGAAGTATCTCGAGAACTAAATAAGATTTTATTTTGAATATTTCGCTGTGGCTATAAGAGATGGTTTTCTACGTTTATAAAATATTTTGGATGGTGCGGTGTTGCCGGATCATACCGAAAGTGGTAGCAACTTCGAAATTTTAATATATTATATTTTTTTTGGAATGGATTTTTCATTATTTTGTTTCTATGAATCCAAAAAATATATTTTTATAAGATAATTTTTAAATTTCGCTATAAGTCCGAAAATATTGAAGATAGGTATAGGAACACTTAATATCATTATAGAAAATTCGATCCTCCATTAGCAAAACATATCAAATACAGGGTGTCCCATTTAAAAAAAGAAGATTTTTGCAATAATTCATCTCCTTCAGAAATATTGTTATGGAGACGCCCTGTATAAAACTAATTAAATACTGTTCAAAATTATAAAATTTCGATGGTGTTGTGAAACTATTGTCAAAATTTCAGCTTTCTAGCTGTAACCGCTAAAAAGATATGATTTTCTTTTCAGGTACCGATACGGCGTTAAAAAATCACAAGATTATTTATAATTCAAAAGCTCTTAAAGATAGGTATATGATATTATACAGAAAACTGTTCTAGCTTTTTACCTGGATTCCAAAAAAAAATATAATATATAAGGTAATTCATTTAAAATTCCGAAGTTTCTACCACTTTTGGTATGATCTGGCAACACCGCGCCATCCAAAATATTTTATAAACGTAGAAAACCATCTTTCATAGCCACAGCCAAATTTTCAAAATACAATCTCATTTAGTTCTCGAGATACCTCTAATAGGCCACTTTACTTGGTGTACCCTGTATAAGTTGTAAAAAAATTTCGGCCGATTTTAAAATGTCAAGGGTAAAAAGTGTGCGGTTTGTAAAAGATTGACCCAGGTGTGGAAAGTAAAATAGTTTAATACAAATCGATTAACTTATTAGCTGTCTTAAACTCAACACAATATTCCTACTTTTATTATTTTAACGACTTAAATTTGTTGACACATTTAAAATATTGGCAGCTTTACAACACCGCAAGTCGGCCAACAGCAATTAGGAATAGCAACATATTTTATTCGGAGATGAAATGAAGTATTATACTATGCCAAACCATTAAATATTTTACCGCAAAACTAATGAAAAGGTTTTTTTATTGCCAATCATTTAAGAACCTTGAATTATAATCGGGGAGCAGAAACACGATTTTGAACAGTTTCGCCTTGGTTGAGTTTATTTACTATTAAATTTTACTATCAAAGCCAATTGCCGTAAAAGTTTTGATATGTTTGTATGGATACAGTGTGTCTCAGGATAAGCGAACCTATAGAGGTGTAAATGACGAAAAATTTTCGATTTGAAATTTGACCATTTGGGATCGAGGCCTGCTTGATTAGAAAATAAAATTTAACATATTTTAATTTTTATGAAATCAAGCAGGTCTTGACCGAATCATTATTTTTATCTTCTTGTCTAGGTAAAGTGCCTGTTTTTCACAAAATATCGATCAATTTTCGTTGCTCGGAATTCTCCATCTGCCTACATTCGTTTTTTTTTTGTCATTTTATACAACATCATAGAACTAAGTAAACCTAGAATGACCGCCAAGCCAAAAATTGGGCTATAGTTACGTCAAACGGCATTTAAAGAGGCTAGACGTCCCGAAAATCCCGAAAATTATTTCATTTAAAAGACTCGCGCTTTTGAATCAGTGGACCGCGTGGTCCTATTTGGGATTTTGCCGCGGAACATCGTAATTGACTGTCCACAACGGAGCGCCGAACATCGCCCTCGCTCATAGCCTGGTACCATAGCATCGCACAGTAGTGTCTACAACGGCGCTCGGACCATCGCTCATTGCCTTGCCTGTCTATCAGTTTGTCTCTCAACATCGAGATATAAACATGGACTGTGCGTTGTCATCTTCTTCCAATGAAGAAGATATTATTTTAGATGCTAATATAACAAAGTGGTATATATATTCAGAATTTGACGTGAAATTGGAAAATCAGTTAATATATAGGATGTCACATTAAAGATATGTTTAAACAGGGTGGTAATTAATTAATTAGAAAAAATAAGGTATACAAAGATATATAGGTATATGCATTCTCATATACGCACAGTCCATATTTATATCTCGATGTCGAGGGACTAGTGTGCGAAGCTCAAGCGAGGGCTGTGCGGTGCTATGGTACAAGGCGATGAGCGAGGGTCGGAGCGCCGTTGTGGACACGAACTAACTGTGTGTCCACAACGGCGCACCACCCCTCGCAATTAGCCTGGCACCATAGCACCTCACAGCCTCGCTCGAGCTTCGCACAGTAGTCCCTCGACATCGAGATATAAACATGGACTGTGCGTATATGAGAATGCATATAGATATTTTTGATTATATCATTACTTGGATTTTATGTGGGACAACACTATTTAAAATAACAATTAAAATGTTAAAAATTATTCCAGTATACCTTATTTTTTTCTAATTAATTAATTACGACACTGTTTAAACATATTTTTTAATGTGACATCCTGTATATTAACTGATTTTCCAATTTCACGTCAAATTCTGAACATACCACTTTGTTATATTAGCGTCTAAAATAATGTCTTCTTCATCGGAAGAAGATGACAACGCACAGTCCATGTTTATATCTCGATGTCGAGAGACAGGCAAGGCAATGAGCTATGCTCGGTTGGCCGTTGTGCGGTGCTATGGTACCAGGCTATGGTCGAGGGCGATGTGCGGTGCTCCGTTGTGGCCACACACTCAGTCATTGTTATTGAACAATCAGACAACATCGCCATTCCAAGACAGGACGAGCCAGCGCGCTGGCCGGCTGTATCGAGGGAGTACGAAACGTTTTTCTTATTCTTCTGCCTTTGATCGCCCGAACCGTTGCCAAATCACTTTAGATAGTTGCGATTTTAGATATTTTTTCTGAGAACCTCGGTGTGACATTTTCTGTATTAAAATTAAGCTATGAAATTAATTGAGATTATTGATAGTGCATCCAATTGAACGTTATTTACCGTTTCGGAAAAAATAAAGTTCTTTTTTGAAAAATTTAAGGTTATATAAGTAGTCATGTAGTACCACATTTCGAAGCTAAATTCAAAATTTGAACAAATCTATCCAATAGTTTTCTTGTAGTTTGTCACACCTTTTTACCTTAATGGAAGTTACTGATAAGTGCTCTTAAGGATAGTATGGAGACATCAAAAACGATTCAATTAAACCAATACCGAAAATCTTTTGACTCGAGTTCTTCGGAATTTATGTCAACCCTAAAATACTTGCTCCAGGGGTAGCAGCTTTTAACAAAGGATCGTTATTCGGAGCCCACGTTAAGCTGTAGGCCCCCTCTGGAATGGTTCTATTAGGCGAACAAAGAGGAAAAAATTGATGAAAAAGAAAATCGTCGTACTTTTAGCCTGACTTTTTAACTGAACCGAGGGTTTCGTGGTAATTTCTCATTTACAAAAAAATAACAATATAAACACATTTATTTGTTCAGGTTTGTTCGATAAAATTATTCCATGTATTCCATAACAGATAATCCTGATGAGCACGCCGCTGTCTAGCGATAGATTTATATAATATGCTTCTTTCAATTATGGGTTAGGTATGGTTGTGGATTGTGAAAGAAAAAAATGTATACTTTTCAGGGTGTAAACTGTATTTTAAGTTCACTAATCAGCCTTGAATCATTGAAATGACGACATGACTTACATAGTTGTGTAGCAATAGTAATTTTTTCTTAATTTTATAACTGTTTTTGCAAGAACTGTCCATTAGGGTGGAGCGACAGTATAGGAGAAAAATTTTATTTTTTGAAAATATCACCTCCACCTTCCCAAAATGACGAAAAATAAAAAAGAAATAGTTTTTTTCTTGTGAAAATAAACTTCGGATAATTGGATCGGAAGAAAAAAAGCTATCAATCAAATACCAATATCAGAAAACAGGACCGTATTTAAAAAAAGAAAGTTGATGGGCCTTCGAAGACGACTCGTCGGATTACAAAACAATTAACGCTGTTAGATAGAGCGGAAAAAGTGACAATACAAAAGTGCAATTTACTTTAGAATTCGATCTCAAAAAAACCCAGGAAAACAATAAAACGATTTTTCAGAATTTTGAATTTTTCCGGATATCTCCGGAACTACTCGGAATTTTAAAACTTTCTAAACGGCATATTATTAGGCACGTAAATGCGCAACTTTACCTCCATTTAACCGACTTCGTATCTCTTACGCTTTCAGAGATCCCTGTACTGGCCCTCATTATCCTGAACACGTTGTATACGTTGCAAAAAAAAATTTCGGACGATTCTAAAATGCCATTCAACAATACCTATGTGGTTTTGTCTCAAAATGATCGATTCAGCGCATGTGTACCTGCATGTTCAACATTGACCTTTTATCCAAATTACGCCTATTATTATTTAAACGCTGTCTTATTTTGTATAATTTATTTTATTGATATACCCATATAGTATCTTATTATTTAATCATTAAGGTGCACAATAAAATAATTATTACACATTAATTACAATATAATCACTGTCTGAATCATTGTTTCACTCTCGGGATTTAATTTTAATTCCAGATAAGGAAACACGATTAAAATAGATATAAACAATAAAGCTGTATTATTAATGGCTATAAAAAAACAACGGCCTTTGAACAGACAAGCGTGAATGTTTGCTTAAATATGCGATAAAATAATGAATACGAATTTAATAATTTACAAATAGCCGAGCTGAAGTAAGTACACGTTCACTGGAATTTTAATATCCATCTAGCAGATTTAATACCCACCTGAAGATTTTTTTTATGTCCAAACACAAGCACTATACAACGTGTCCAAGATAAGGAGAACCAGTACAGGGATCTCGGAAACCGTCAGAGATACGGACTCGGTTAAATGGAGGTAAAGTGGCGCATTTGAGATCGAATTCTAAAGTAAATTGCACTTTTGCATTGCCACTTTTTCCGCTCCCTCTAACAGCGTTAATTGTTTTGTAATCCGACGACTCCGACGAGTCGTCTTCGAAGGGCCATTATCAACGTTCTTTTTTTAAATACGGTGCTGTTTTCTGTTTTTTCACCACGGACCCCTTTTGATACTAGAATTTTGTTGTGGACCCCCAGCCGCTCACTACATTAGTACAGAATTAATTCTGGGATAGTCATGCCTAAGTAATTACCTTTAGTTAAAAATAATTTTTATTCGAATCTTATTATTTTTCCCAAATCAAAAAGAATTAATAAGCAAAGATCTGAATAATACAGGGTGCCCCAAGTAAAGTGGCCTATTAGAAGTATCTCGAGAACTAAATGAGATTTTATTTTGAAAATTTGGCTGTGGCTATAAGAGATGGTTTTCTACGTTTCTAAAATATTTTGGATGATGCGGTGTTGCCGGATCATACCGAAAGTGGTAGCAACTTCGGAATTTTAAATGAATTACCCTATATATTATATTTTTTTTGGAATCTAGGTAAAAATCTAGAACAGTTTTCTGTATAATATCATATACCTATCTTTAAGACTTTTTGAATTATAAATAATTTTGTGATTTTTTTAACGCCGTATCGTTACCTGAAAAGAAAATCGTATCTTTTTAGCGGTTACAGCTAGAAAGCTGAAAATTTTACAATAGTTTCACAAGACCATCGCAATTTTATAATTTTGAACAGTATTGAATTCGTTTCATACAGGTCGTCTCCATAACAATATTTCTGAGGCAGATGAATTATTGCAAATATCTTATTTTTTTTAAATGGGTCACCCTGTATTTGATATGTTTTGCTAATAGAGGATCAAATTTTCTATCTAATGATATTATGTGTTCCTATACCTATCTTTACTATTTTCGGACGTATAGCGAAATTTATAAATTATCTTATAAAAATATATTTTTTGGTAGTTGGCTGTGGATTCATAGAAACAAAATAATGAAAAATCCATGTGACGTTATGTCTGTGTTGTTGTAAAAAAAATAGTTAACCAATAAGGAATTTATTAATAAATAAATAAACAAAATGAAAATTACATCAATAAAATAACTAATAACTAAATTGTTTAAAATGCCCTCCGTTCGCTCTTAAACATTCATAAATTGTGGTTATAACATGTCCATTTGTCACCTCTTTCATTTCTTTCTCTTCTAGAGACCTCAAAGCTCTTCATACTCGATTTTCTAAATCTTCCCTTGTTGTGACGGGTGTCTTGTATACTATTTCTTTAATCCTATTTCATAGATATAATTCTAGGGGGTAAGATCCGGAGACCTTGGGGCCATTTCCATGGACCGCCTCGGCCAATCAACTTTTAGGGAGTCAGGATGCAGTTCATTAAATTTTCTGCAAGTTCTAGATAAAACTCTACCACACTCCCCATGAATATAAAATAAACTTAAAATATCTAAGCTCGAATAATGTGAATTAGCCATTTTTATTACAATAACTCAGACATAACGTCAAATGGATTTTTCATTATTTTGTTTCTATGAATCCATTCCACAGCCAACCACACTATCAAAAAATATATTTTTATAAGATAATTTTTAAATTTCGCTATAAGTCCGAAAATAGTGAAGATAGGTATAGGAATACATAATATCATTAGATAGAAAATTTGATCCTCTATTAGCAAAACATATCAAATACAGGGTGTCCCATTTAAAAAATATAAGATTTTTGCAATAATTCATCTGCCTCAGAAATATTGTTATGGAGACGCCCTGTATAAAACGAATTCAATACTGTTCAAAATTATAAAATTGCGATGGTCTTGTGAAACTATTGTAAAATTTTCAGCTTTCTAGTTGTAACCGCTAAAAAGATACGATTTTCTTTTCAGGTAACGATACGGCGTTAAAAAATCACAAAATTATTTATAATTCAAAAAGTCTTAAAGATAGGTATATGATATTATACAGAAAACTGTTCTAGATTTTTACCTAGATTCCAAAAAAAATATAATATATAGGGTAATTCATTTAAAATTCCGAAGTTGCTACCACTTTCGGTATGATCCGGCAACACCGCATCATCCAAAATATTTTAGAAACGTAGAAAACCATCTCTTATAGACACAGCCAAATTTTCAAAATAAAATCTCATTTAGTTCTCGAGATACTTCTAATAGGCCACTTTACTTGGGGCACCCTGTATATCACTGGCTGCAGCAAATGAACTTAGTGAGATGGATAGTTCTTCTTCTTCCACGCAGCTATGTTATGTTGGGCTTAATTTGAAGAAAGCTGCAGCCTTATATATCTGGTTCGGCATTAAGTCGATTACGATATTTTGTTTTTGTGACATTTTATTCCCAGTTAGCTATTCGCGGACCCCTAAGTAACTGCTCGCGGACCCCCTAGGGGTCCGCTGTCCCCAGTTTCAGAAACGCTGTCCTAGATAAATGCACTTTAGTAAGAAAAAAGTTTTTTGGAAATTTCCAAGACAAACTTGATTTTTTCAAATTAAAATGATGACACAAATTAGTTCCTATCCAAGCAGGGCTGAACCCCAGAAGAAAATTTCCGTCTTGTTGAGATACAGGGTGTTAAAAAGTTTCATGGTTTTTTTTATAATTTGTTAAGGCTAATGACTTAATACGTGACAACTAGACTAGGTAGCAAACTGTCAAAATTGTTTATGTTTACAAAACAAAATCTGCTTCTTACCTACTAGATCCTTTTTAATCTTTGTTAATACCTCATTTAATGACAGAGTGCAAATGAATGAATTTCATTATTTTATACGAAAACTACGTCAAACGACAAAAAATCATGAGACGACATTTTCCCAGGAAGGAATGAGAATTTCAAAAATAATTTTTATCTAAAAGAAAAGAAGAGGCGTACCATTCTTTCCTTCAAAAATACTGAGGGCAATTCCCGCACGAACGCCACTGGTCGGAATAAAAGAACATGTCACACATCATAAAATGCCTCTTGATGAATAGAAAGTATGTACCAAATTTCACAAAAATATCTAGGGCAATATCACAGATATTAATAAAACAAGAGATTTTTTGAAAATCTTTCCTTGTATCTGACAATTTAAGACGTTTAGGACATAATATGTGAATTTTTTTTCTGAAAATGAACCCAAGCATAACCTTAAATATTAGCATGTTATTAAGAAACACTCTGTATAATTCCTAAGCAAGAATTTAAAATTTTGTTCTATAAATTAAGCGGCTTATTATTCTGTAATGAAAATATTCGAAATAATATTTCAATTAATTAAAAATTAGACGTAATATTCCTGAAGCTAGTTATACACAAGTAGTTTATTATATCCAATTAAAGAAGTAATGGGTACATATGTCGTAATACAAATTTTAAACCCATAAGCCGAGGCAATTAAACTGTTCTAACTTAACCAATTAAAAATGGAAAAACTCATATCCCATAAACAACATTATTAACAGCTTTTATTCTGTGCTATAAGCAAACTACAAATTACGAGATTACCGAGAATAATAGCCGCATTTTTTTAATTTCGCCAGGTAAATTGAATTGTGTACGGGCAACAGAGTATAATATCGTAAATAATAACTTGATAGCAGGAGGTAATTATGGGTTATTAATCTTTGGCGCACGGGATTTGACTTTCATTTCCTTGTTGTTTCCTAAATCCGAAATCCCATTTATCGGGTATACACAACGAGCTCTATAGTAACTTGAATTTGATTATCATTGGTTGCCCGCTGACACCACGCACTATAGGAAAAATCCTTTAGGGCACTCTGCGAGTGGTGCGTGTGCGAATAAGGCGATTCACGTTGATTTTGAATCGTTGGAGGTTCTATTCGTTGGGAAAAACAACCTCGGGAAGGTCGTTCCATAAGGATGAAGTCCGCCAGCTGAAAGAATTCTTAAATAACGAAGTTCAAGGAGTACTAAACTTAACCACATATGGATGGGCTGCAGTGGTTCGTCGTGTATTTCTGCTATTCGCTGTTCTGGGCGGAATTAAGAGGGCAAGGTCAGCCGAGCACTTTCCATGAAAATATCTGTAAAAGAGAGTAAAATCCCCAACCTGTCTTCAATGTTCTAGGCTGTCGAGGTTCCTCGTCAAGCCCTCCTTTCGATGGAATCCAGTAGCCAAAGAGTATGTTTGGGTGCAGAGCTAAAGACGTGATAGCAGCACTCTAGTGATTGTGGGAGGTGTGTACAACTTTTTGGTTCGGAAGAGTACACCAAGTTTCTGAGAAGCTATCCTGGCGATTGCCACAACGTGGTTACGCCAAGACGTATTTCCGCTTTCCGTATATTGACGCCCAGCAAATTAATAGATGAAGCCAGTTAAAATGAAAACTACAATATTTTTTTAACACTATGTATTTCGAACACGAAGCGACATGCGAAAACTTTTATTCCACATTTTCGTCTTAAAATAAGGCAAGGATTCACCTCATTTTTTCAGAGAGGTTAGGCAACATCCTGTATATACACTCCCCGACAATAAGTTCCTGACAAATATATTGTTAGTCAGGTTTATAGTTCTGTAACTTTTTAAATCGTTTTCCGATCTTGGTGAATTTTTTAGCAAAGTGTAGACTTGTATCTTGGGATGCTATCCTGAATTTTAGTTCTAAAAAAATACTGATGTCGTGAGCATTATACAAGCAGAAAAAAAGTTACTTTTTTACCCTTAAATTTTTAACGCCCTGTGAAAAAATTGAGCTGAATATTTTGTTTTGAAGTCTGACCTTTCCTTAACACAATGTTTTTTGGTCCATGTCATTATTTGCTTTTTAAAAGCATATGTAAATTTTTAAAGGAAGTATTGCAGGTTTTCGGTTTTATGCATGAATATAAAAATAAATAAAATGTTTATGTTGTTAATTTTTGTTTGTTCGGGTTTGTTGTTCAGTCCAATCAGTATTAACCAAATAAAACGCAAAAATAAACACTGACTATTAATAAAACGACAAAAAATCAACGAAATTAGCGCATTTATTTCACCAAAAAATAAGAATCTGCTCTACTAATCACGACCAGAGGCATAGGAACTCTTCCTGGTACTACGATAAAAAAAAAAACATAAAAATAACAAGCGATTTCTCTTGGTTATGGTAAATTTTTATGGACGAGCCGTTAGAACGATTGTTAAAAAATAGCGCAGGACGGAAACAAAATGACGGACGGCGTTAGCGAATTTTCAAAAAAGGAGGACATGTCCGGTTTTCCGGGCATCTGGCAACCCTAGTATTGAATTGAAAGCATGCCACATCACATAGTAGAAGCGATAAGGACACTAGATGGCAATACGCGCTATTAATTTGTTTATGCTACTCGATAAGATAATGTAATAATTGTAAATAAAATTGAAAAATTTCTATACTTTTTTTTTATTTGTATCTTCTTTTAGAAAGCAGATATGACTTGAACTTGAGGCTAACATTCCGAGATGCAAGTTTACACTTTACTAAACATTGACCAAGATCGGACGACAATTTAAAAAGTTGTAGCATTTAAAAATCCCAAGGTACCTATCTTGAGGTAAATGCTACTGTTTTATGATTTAAAAAGGATACAAAACACTTTAGTTCACTTGTGCACTTGATTTTAAACTTTAATAAATAAAAACAAATAGATTCCGATAGAAAGCAACGTCATTTGGGTTTATAACGGCTAGACAAAAGTTCTCCAAATATTGTAAGATAGAAGATAAGTCATTTGAAGGGTTTTCACTAGTACGAACCATAAAAGTCTTATTTCCAAATGGTTTCAGGTGTCAGGGGGCCATATAGAAATTCCATCGAATAACCTAAAAGAACGGAATAAGTGATAAAACACCATACTTAACCTCCATTGTATATTATTTCTAAATTTAATGATTATTTAATTACCTGTATTATAGATTTTCCCTTATAAAACAAGGAAGTTTATCGGTTTTGTTTATTTTTCGATTGACAGCCAAGAGTCAACGACTTTTCAGGATGTGTAAAAATCGATAATCAGCTGACTGGTAGTGGTCGAGCAAGGCAGCGAGCACAGAAGAGGATTAGGTGCAAATCCTCCTTTTTATTTCAGGCCTTTGTCACTAATAGGGAGTGACTCAGGATATTTTTGGTTGTTTATTAGATTTTCGCTGATGGAGACAGCGGAGGACCGGAAAAGGGTTTTTATAAGTTAGTCGCACGAGAGGAAGTGACGTAATTGGGACCGAGTTTTGCTGAGAAAGAAATATGCAGGGCGAAATCACTTTCTGTCGAGAAGTCCGGAGATGAAGTGCTAAATTTAAATTCTTCGTATAAGTATTATTTTTCTTCGACAATATGGTCGGTATTTTGAGTTAAATAGTTTTTTAAAGTTCATCCGACATGTGTGACCACAATAAGCCATAGGATGCCATGGATTTTGGAGGATTTGTGGGGAAAGGATGTCGTTCATGACGATTTTGTCCCATGCGGTTCCCTCGCGATAGAGGTATGTCATCAGCTATCGTTTGGTTAATTGTTCAAGTTAGCGATGCCTGCTATTACTATCTTTATATGATAGTTGCTGTGAATGAAAATTTATTTTAGGGTTCCAAGTTCCAGTACAGAGTCCTAGTATAAGTTCAAGCTGTGAAATTCCACTTCCAAGTTCCAGTAAAAAGTCCATCACAAGTTCAAGTTCAATTCCAAGTTTAGAATTCTACATCCAGTTCCACTTCCAGTCCGGAGAGTTCCACTTCGAGATCCAGTTCCATATAATGATGTCTGGAGTTCCGTAAGCTACGAGACGTTCAGTTAGGGGTCAGCTTAGTGGTCAATCATTTTTCATTCAGAGGCTAGATGTCAATTCCGAAAAGGGGTAACCTCCATCGTAGAAGCTTTCGCTCAACAGTCAATGCAGGGGGTGTCGATTCTACTCACCGTGGAAGCCACCATTGTAGCAAGACAACAGAGCACATTCAAGGAACCGTGCATATCAGTTTGGCTTCAAAACAGGTACGAGTCATGATCAACCTCAGAGGGGCAGTTCGTACCCGGACCAGTGACTCGTGAAGATCAGTCAGTAGGAATCACCTACGCTAGAGGAGGATATAAACTGGTATCATGACCTTTTTTTATTATCCACATATTGATATTTTTACTTCATTTGAAACTATAAATTTTTCCATTTAAAAATATATTTGTAAAGGACACCACGGTATGATCTCGAGTCAATATATATATATATTTATCATGCCATTGTGCCAGACATAAAATTCATGAATTTTCCCTGGGAATTTGCGCTAAATAATTTTTCAGTAAAATCACGTTATTTCGGTTAAACATACCAACGTCTTATAATTTATTTTTTTAGACCATATAAAGTGTATCTATAAATGTACCTACATAATATTGAAAAGTGAAATAAGTAAGAATCTAAATTTTATTTTTTTAATAACAGATAAGTGTCATTTGAATTACCGTATTTGAAGAGTGAAATAAAATCACAGTAATTAAATGATTATTTTTGTTTTAATATATTTCTTAGGAAGGTTCTGGTTTCTCCAAAAAAACCAGTGGCGCCCAAAGTTATTATTGGTAAGCACAGTGTATTCAAGGCTGAAGGAGAACCTACGAACCTGAGAGCTAGCCTGGGCAAAAATAGGTGAATCTCGCAGGTGCCATCTTAACAAAGTTGACACCTCAGGTTAACCCGTTTTAAAAATAGCGCCGCCAACGTGGTGCAGTGCTTCAAAAAGATCAATCCTTAAGACAATAGTACTGCCAGCCTAAAACAAGTATTTTGACTTTAAATCTCAAATCTGCTTATCGCTTGACATTATGGTGAAGGTAGCAATAAAGTCCAAATATTTGATAAATTAGAATACTTGTGTGTGTCAGTAGTAACAACTTTCAGAAATACTTATTTCATTTTTAGCTGCGTTTAGAAACTTATTATGATGTAGAGTACATGATACAAGTGGAGTGATTTTACGATTTTTTTATTATTCGTTATAGTAAAATACTACAAGGTTATTGAGTAAAGTTAATTTTTTGGAGATTTAGCACTTTCTAAAAAACATCTTCGTTGTGCAGTATACTGAGTGTACGCACAAAACTGACACTGGTCAACTAAGAATTATTTTGTTCCAAAGTATTTAAGTAAGATAACTGTTGGAAAATTTCAGGTCAGTAATTAAACAATTCTTAATTGACCCATGTAATAGTTTTTTGGTTCAATGAAATTATTCGAGTAATAATTTTTGGGCATATATTTTTGGTTCGATGAAATTATTCAAGTAATAATTGTTGGACATATTTTGATGATTATAATATGACTTATGAATTCTTAAAGGACGTATATATTTTGAGCCGTCCATAGAAACTGTCTAGAGATTGTTTCTTGGACTATCTTTTATTATAGGACTTACGAAGTGTCCGCAAGGGACATTATCTTTTTGATAAAGTTGTACTTCTTTGAAGAAAAAATTTTTTTGGGTGTTCCGCAGGAACAAGATTTGTTGTGAAACAACAAAATCTTTTTATTGATGAGTATTTTATGACTTATGAATTCTTAGAGGACGTATGCAATTTTTGCAGTTCATAGAAATTGTCTAGAGATGGTTTCTTGGACAATTTATTCAAATTTTTTTAGTGTTCCGCAGGAACAGGATTTGTAAAGAAAAAAAAAAAATTTTTTTGTGTGCTTATTATAGACGACAGCGTCGAAAAAATTACTTATGCTAATTTTGGGGACTTGTAGATTTTGATTTTAAAAATTTTTTTTTGTCGAAGACAAATTTGACATATAGTCAGTTACGAGTGTAACTTATTAAAGACTTAGTTTTTTTGAATTTTGATTTAAAAAGCTTTTTGTCAACATGGACGTTGAAAATTTTCAGGTAAATCATTTGCACGATTATGAGGTATCATATGAGCTTTCAATTCGCAAAACTAGAACAGAGCGGAACTTAAATGATCAAAGAAAAATTTTAAGGAGGTTGTTAAGCAAAGAGAAAAATCAACCCGGTTGTCTGGTAGATTTAGTTTCATATATTTTTGATTTTAATAAAGAGCAAAGAGAGATAGAGAAAACATTTTATGACATTACAGAGGCTATAATTGATTTCGCGGACAGCGGAGACGAAAATGACAGTATTTTCTCGCGCATTAAGTCTAGAATCATTCATGTCACGCAAAGAGTAAAGAATGTAGGAAAAATCTTAAGGTTACTTGATGATGAGGAAGAGATTGCAAAGGACCCGATTGAAAAATTTTGCGATGAATCATATGCTACTTGTTTGAAGTTAGAAGCTGATTTATACGATAGTGTTAAAGTAAATAAAACCGTGTCTAATGTTCCTGTACAGTCTTCTCCGGTCATCAATGTGGCTGCTCCTATAGTTACGTGTAAGGGTAATATAATTCCAATTTCAGATTGGGGTATTCAGTTCGATGGGAACGCGAAATTTTTATATTCATTTTTGGAAAGGGTTAGTGATTTGGCGCAAGCGCGTAGAGTGTCGGATGAGGATCTTTTTAACTCAGCCGTGGAACTTTTCACAGGTGACGCTTTCGTGTGGTTTAGGTGTAA
Source organism: Barypeithes pellucidus (assembly GCA_963991005.1). NCBI lineage: Eukaryota > Metazoa > Arthropoda > Insecta > Coleoptera > Curculionidae > Barypeithes > Barypeithes pellucidus. The sequence continues at coordinate 64,231,694 of OZ022556.1, forward strand.
CAAAAGTAAAGTAAAAAATTGGAACGATTTGACTGCATTGCTGAAGAAAGAATTTCTGTATTCAGATGCCGAAGATCAAATATGGGATCAGATTAAACATCGTAAGCAAAAGAAAAATGAATCTATTTCAATATTTGTTGCGCACATGGAAACGTTTTTTAATAGACTGTCAAAACCTCCGGCAGAGGTAACGAAAGTTAAACTGATTAGGAAAAATTTGTTGTCAGAACATATAAGACAGTTAGCCTTAGTGGAAATAAATTCAGTTTCAGATTTGAAGAATTACGGTAGAAAGTTAGAGGAAGCCAAATATTTGATAGACAAAATTAAACCCTTTGAAGCATCAGTATTTAGTAATCAGGACCATTCGTCCAATTCTTATAATTATAGAGCTAATAATTGTTTGGGTAATCATGATAGGAAACGAGAAGTAAATACATTGTCAGATAACAGAATAATTAATTGCTGGAATTGTAGTCAACCTAACCATACTTTTCATGGTTGTACAGCTAGAAGGACTATTTTCTGTCATAAATGTGGAAAGCAAGGTGTTAAGTCCTATAGCTGTGGTTCTTGTTCAAAAAAAATCTATAGACAAAACTCAAATAAGACTAACTACAAAAACAAATATTTTGATAAGAAGAATTGGAATAAATGGCTGAGAATAGTGGGTGATTTTTATAAAGGCGCAAAGTTATCAAGTGAGCATGTCTCACCCATGATTATTAAAAAACCATCTGACAATAGACCATACATTTCAGTCAAATTATTTGATCAACAAATTACCGTGCTTGTTGATACTGGCGCAACAGTTTCTGTTATAGGCGCGGGAGGTATGTCTATTTTAAAGAAATTCAAAGTAAAAATAAATCCTGATACTTCAAAGAGTATATGTACTGCGGACGGTACGCAAAAAAAGGTTTTAGGTATAGTAGACTTGCCTATATATATTGGTGAAGTATGTAAAGTCATTAAGTGCCTCGTTGTACCATCATTACCCCAAGCGTTTATTTTTGGTTGCGATTTTGCCAAAGTGTTTAAGTTATTTGTGAATTTTAGTGATGACACTTGGCATGTTCATAGTGATTTAGTGCGGAGTGATGTGGAAGTAGTCTCTGATAAGTCGTGCAGTGGTGATATATTTAGTAGTTTGTGCTCTCTTGATGATTTAGCTCCCCACGAGCGAAAGAAAGCTGATGAGGTTATTTATTCGTTTAACGATATTTCTAGTGAAACCAAACTAGGGAGAACCAATAAGATAAGCCTGACCATAGATACTGGTGAGGCGAAACCCTTTAAGAAAAAACCGTTCGTGATGTCACCTTACATGCAGAAAATACTAAATGATGAATTGGATTCAATGTTAAAGTTAGGAGTAGTTGAACCGTCTAATAGTCCATGGTGTTCTCCAGTGTTATTAGTCAAGAAAAAGAATGGTGAATATAGATTAGTCTACGATGCCAGGGGACTAAACGAATTGACCCGTCCAGACTCATATGCACTGCAGAATGTGGATAGGATCCTTACATCGTTGAGAGGAGCTAAGTACATTAGTTCGATCGATTTAAGGAAGGCATTCTGGCAAATACCTTTGGATCCAGCTTCTCGAGAAAAAACAGCTTTTAGCGTTATTGGTAGAGGACAGTTTCAATTTGTGACCATGCCTTTTGGTCTATGCAATGCTGCGCAGACGCAACAGAGATTAGTAGACGCATTGTTTGGGCCTGAGTTTGAACCGAAAATATTTTCTTTCATCGACGATATTATAGTTACGGGATCTACCCTCGAAGAACATATTCAACTACTGAAGACCGTTAAGGAAAAGCTGGAAGAAGCGAATTTAACCATTAATTTGGAGAAATGCGAATTTTTTAAAACTTCACTAAAGTTCTTAGGATATGTAGTGGGAAATAATTCACTCAGAACAGACCCAGATAAAGTCTCCAGCATGGTAAATTTTAGTAGACCCAGAACGACTACAGAGATTAAAAGATTTACAGGCATGTGTTCCTGGTATAGGCGGTTTATTAAGGATTTTTCCAGTTTGATGTCTCCAATTAACGACTTGTTGAAAGGAAAGAAAAAGGGACAGTCCATTAAGTGGACAGATGAAGCTGAAGCTGCTTTTCTGAAAGTGAAAGAGCTATTAGTGTCTGCACCTATATTGGTTCAACCGGATTTTACACAGAAGTTTACGATACAGTGTGATGCTAGTAAAACAGGGTTAGGCGGAATATTAACTCAAGTTATAGATGGTGAAGAACGAGTGATAGCTTATGCTAGTCGTTCACTTTCACGTACAGAGAGGAATTACACTACCCTGGAGCAAGAGTTATTAGCCGTATTGTTCTGTATAGATAAGTTTAAAGCCTATGTGGAAGGAGTTAGATTTAATGTGATTACTGACAATTACAGTTTGTTGTGGTTGAATAATCTGAAGAACCCTTCCGGTAAATTAGTGAGATGGGCAGTAAAACTTCGGCAACACACTTTTGATCTCATACATAGAAAAGGATCTCTGAACGTAGTTGCAGACGCGTTGTCTAGAATCCCTCATGAGGACGAGGAGATCGATATGATTTGCGACGTAGATGTAGAAAGGATTGATGCATGGTACGATAACCTCAGAGAAAGAATATTGAAGGATCCGGAAAAATTTCCCCAATGGAGAGTGGAGAACGAATTTGTGCATAAACACGTTCCCTCCAATATGGCCATGAAAACGAACATTCCAGAATGGAAAATCTTGGTGCCAACACCACAACGAAAGGAAGTGATTCAGGCGTGTCACGACCCGCCGACTAGTGGGCACTTTGGGTTCTTTAAAACTCTAAAAAGAATTCAACAACAATATTATTGGCCAAAAATGAGAGACGATGTATTAAAATATGTACGCTTTTGTAAAGTCTGTGGCGAACAAAAAATGCCGAACACCCTTAGTATGGGCCTTATGGGCAAGGAAAAATTAATCGATATGCCATTCCAACTTCTAGGGTTAGATCTTGTAGGACCATTCCCTCGTTCGAAGAAAGGAAGTAAGTGGATTCTTGTCATTTCCGATTGGTTTACCAAATATGTGTTCCTATTTCCATTGAGAAGTTCAAAATCACCGTATGTGAATAAGTGCTTAGAGAGAGTGATTTTGGAACACTCTTGTCCTCAGTTTATTAGGGTAGACAACGGAAAGCAATTTGTAGGTCGCAGTTTCAGGAAATTGTGTGACGATTATGAAGTTCAGAAGATATGGTATACTCCATATTATTCTCCGCAATGTAATTTTGTTGAGAGAAATAACCGTACCATAGAAACAGTCTTGAGGAGTTACGTTACGGATCACAGTACTTGGGATGACGAAATTTTGAAAATTCAGCGAGCCATCAATACAGCCAAACACGAGGTTACTGGTTATTCGCCTGCCTTTTTGGTCTATGGAAGGCATACACCAATCTCGGGAAAATTTTATGGGAGGCTCTCTGCTGATCAAGATATCGAGGTCATGCCCGGTGATAGAGATAGCTATGCAACCAATCTGAAAGAAATGAAACCCATTTTTACGGAAGTGAGGAAGAAGTTACATGCCGCGTACGAGCGCAATGCTCGACAATATAACCTCAGAAAGAGGGATGTATCCTTCAAGGAAGGCGATTTAGTGTGGCGACGTAACAAGATTCTTTCAGATGCAGCAAATAAATTCTCTGCCAAACTAGCACCTCGATTTATTTTGTCAAAGATTCGAAAGAAGGTTTCTAACCTAGTCTACGACCTAGTCAATGAACCTGAAGGGACTAGAGCCGGTAAATGGCACATTAAGGATTTGAAATCTTATGTTGGAGAATCGGATCAGAGTGATTCAGACACGGAAGATTAAAATTTCAGTTCAAAAAATTTTTTTATTTTTTTGTATGTAAATATTTAGGTAAGCGACCTATATTCAGTAATACTTTTAGTAATATTTAGTTTTTGTTATCTTGCTTTTAAGAGTTTTCGGAAATTATGATTTGTGACAAGGATGGGTGTAAGGGTTAGTCTGCGACTTAAAGGATCGAGAATGTCCATGGGAGAATCCGAACCAAAATAAAGTCTGTAACTCACATAGTTATCCCTGTTATAAATCAGGAAATCCATTAAGACACATTCAAAAATTTGTCGGTAGGAAGCATGGAATAATTACCATCACTCCAAAACCTACAATTTTTGGAAAGTTCTGTATATAATGTGTATGACCTTATGATATGATTATAGATTTATAAGGACGATTCTAGTTTTTAATCAATTCTTACTTGAGAGACCTACCGATTATGACAAATTACCGATTATGACCTTACTTATCATGACATTCCCGAATATGACTCCATTAGGACGTATGATACGCGTCAGATATCAACTCAAGAATTAGAATTGATGATTAAAGTAAAACTAAAATTGTATAATATATTTTTTATTTTTTTATAGTCTTTGTAAAAAATCGTCTATGTGAATAGCCAATTTTTTCTCTCGGAGGGGGGTAGTGTAGCATTTAAAAATCCCAAGGTACCTATCTTGAGGTAAATGCTACTGTTTTATGATTTAAAAAGGATACAAAACACTTTAGTTCACTTGTGCACTTGATTTTAAACTTTAATAAATAAAAACAAATAGATTCCGATAGAAAGCAACGTCATTTGGGTTTATAACGGCTAGACAAAAGTTCTCCAAATATTGTAAGATAGAAGATAAGTCATTTGAAGGGTTTTCACTAGTACGAACCATAAAAGTCTTATTTCCAAATGGTTTCAGGTGTCAGGGGGCCATATAGAAATTCCATCGAATAACCTAAAAGAACGGAATAAGTGATAAAACACCATACTTAACCTCCATTGTATATTATTTCTAAATTTAATGATTATTTAATTACCTGTATTATAGATTTTCCCTTATAAAACAAGGAAGTTTATCGGTTTTGTTTATTTTTCGATTGACAGCCAAGAGTCAACGACTTTTCAGGATGTGTAAAAATCGATAATCAGCTGACTGGTAGTGGTCGAGCAAGGCAGCGAGCACAGAAGAGGATTAGGTGCAAATCCTCCTTTTTATTTCAGGCCTTTGTCACTAATAGGGAGTGACTCAGGATATTTTTGGTTGTTTATTAGATTTTCGCTGATGGAGACAGCGGAGGACCGGAAAAGGGTTTTTATAAGTTAGTCGCACGAGAGGAAGTGACGTAATTGGGACCGAGTTTTGCTGAGAAAGAAATATGCAGGGCGAAATCACTTTCTGTCGAGAAGTCCGGAGATGAAGTGCTAAATTTAAATTCTTCGTATAAGTATTATTTTTCTTCGACAATATGGTCGGTATTTTGAGTTAAATAGTTTTTTAAAGTTCATCCGACATGTGTGACCACAATAAGCCATAGGATGCCATGGATTTTGGAGGATTTGTGGGGAAAGGATGTCGTTCATGACGATTTTGTCCCATGCGGTTCCCTCGCGATAGAGGTATGTCATCAGCTATCGTTTGGTTAATTGTTCAAGTTAGCGATGCCTGCTATTACTATCTTTATATGATAGTTGCTGTGAATGAAAATTTATTTTAGGGTTCCAAGTTCCAGTACAGAGTCCTAGTATAAGTTCAAGCTGTGAAATTCCACTTCCAAGTTCCAGTAAAAAGTCCATCACAAGTTCAAGTTCAATTCCAAGTTTAGAATTCTACATCCAGTTCCACTTCCAGTCCGGAGAGTTCCACTTCGAGATCCAGTTCCATATAATGATGTCTGGAGTTCCGTAAGCTACGAGACGTTCAGTTAGGGGTCAGCTTAGTGGTCAATCATTTTTCATTCAGAGGCTAGATGTCAATTCCGAAAAGGGGTAACCTCCATCGTAGAAGCTTTCGCTCAACAGTCAATGCAGGGGGTGTCGATTCTACTCACCGTGGAAGCCACCATTGTAGCAAGACAACAGAGCACATTCAAGGAACCGTGCATATCAGTTTGGCTTCAAAACAGGTACGAGTCATGATCAACCTCAGAGGGGCAGTTCGTACCCGGACCAGTGACTCGTGAAGATCAGTCAGTAGGAATCACCTACGCTAGAGGAGGATATAAACTGGTATCATGACCTTTTTTTATTATCCACATATTGATATTTTTACTTCATTTGAAACTATAAATTTTTCCATTTAAAAATATATTTGTAAAGGACACCACGGTATGATCTCGAGTCAATATATATATATATTTATCATGCCATTGTGCCAGACATAAAATTCATGAATTTTCCCTGGGAATTTGCGCTAAATAATTTTTCAGTAAAATCACGTTATTTCGGTTAAACATACCAACGTCTTATAATTTATTTTTTTAGACCATATAAAGTGTATCTATAAATGTACCTACATAATATTGAAAAGTGAAATAAGTAAGAATCTAAATTTTATTTTTTTAATAACAGATAAGTGTCATTTGAATTACCGTATTTGAAGAGTGAAATAAAATCACAGTAATTAAATGATTATTTTTGTTTTAATATATTTCTTAGGAAGGTTCTGGTTTCTCCAAAAAAACCAGTGGCGCCCAAAGTTATTATTGGTAAGCACAGTGTATTCAAGGCTGAAGGAGAACCTACGAACCTGAGAGCTAGCCTGGGCAAAAATAGGTGAATCTCGCAGGTGCCATCTTAACAAAGTTGACACCTCAGGTTAACCCGTTTTAAAGTTACAGGACTAAGATTGAGCAACTTGTAACAAAACGGCGAGCCGAGCTAGTCGGGGCTCGCTGCTCTATCGGGTTGTAGGTTTTTCGCGAATCCCTTTGAAGTGTTTGGCTCTTAGTTTGTTCGTTGCGAGCGTATGAGAGTGGCGCCTTTTCTCATTTTATTATGTAAATAAAATTAATTTTCTGAGGGTTTTCATTTTGTGTGTATCGGACTGGGATCGTGAGAAAACCCTGCTTTTTATTGAGAAATATAGAGAAAAAGCAAATCTTTGGGATCCTCGTCATCCTCCTGAAGACGAATGGCAGCCCGGTGAGATCGCTTATGGCGGGGATCGAAGCATATAAGTAGGCCGTGCAAGTGACGTCACAGCCAGGCAGGTTACTTCATACGTTTATCCTTTTGTGTCGATCGTTCTGTGTCAATATCAGACTTTGGGTTTGTTCGATTTAATCTAGGCCATATTTGTCTCCCTTTATTGAATCGGAGAAGGTTGATGCAGACAGAGACAGACATAGAATGCGAGCAGCACACGTTCTTAAATTATTTCACAACCGAACATCCTTCGTCTGGAAGGGGATAAAAATCAAGTAACATATGATTTATAATGTGATTGAAAATGGTGGAGGAAGCGTCATTAAATTCTAAAATAATTTTTAATTTTTTATTCTTTTCACGAAAACGGACCTTCTCGTTTTGTTGCAGGTAAGTAATTTATGATTCAAATATTTTTTTACTAATTTTTATTCGTTATTGTTATTTTACATTATAAAATTGTCCCATTATGTCCCAAACTTGCCACGCAAACTAGCAACAAGCACATTTTTAAAGAATTTTACTTAAATTTTACAATCCAGAAGTCAAAAGCTACAACATAATAATTACAGCTTAGTTATATTAACCCGTAGCCAGAATTCAGAAGTCCGGTAATATTTTATTATAAATAATTCTTTCGTTTCATAGTTTAATTGAGAATCCCATAATGACTGAACATTAAAGAGGACTTCGATCACTAATGTTACTAGGAGTATGCTACGAAACAAACAAATTGGAAGCCCATAATCATAATGATGGTGCATATATTTACTTGGTTAGCTGTACATATAGTATTGTATTTACCTTGATTTGTTTGAAGTTGAAGATGGTAAAATATTTTATGTAAATTATGATTTATTTCCTATTTTTTAATAAAACTAATTACAACCTTCAATCTCTGAATTCTTTATTTCTAGTTTCGTTACTAGTTCAATAATAATATAAAAGTATGGAAGGACAATTTTAAAGCAATATTTACAGCTGAAAACCTATGTCAAAATCCTAATATTTAATTTTCTCTACTTAGTAAACCAAATAAAAGGGTTTTGATGTTTTCTTTGCTTAAATGTCACTTTAAAATATTGACAGTAATAAACATTTGGACAAAAGTGACATTTGAAAAGCACGTGCGCGCCAGGCATAATGGATGTCGCCGTATCATGCCTGCATCGATTATTTAACACGGCAGTTTGTCTTCTTCCTGGTTATAAGTATTCGTTGACGAATGGTGGATCACTCGCGAACCGAGCATTCAAACGCGAGCATTCGCTACGATATAAAAATTAACTGAACGGGTTGCTGTAATGTAACATTCGTAGTGAGCTTCGTAACAGGTTACATTATGCCGTTTTGTTACAAAACAGTCGCCTCCTTTAGATATCTTTGTCCGAAATTTATGGTGGGGGAGACCGGGGACAATTGTAACAATTTATATATATTATTGTACCACTCTATACGTTTTAAACATTATGTTCTAAAATTTTGCAAAGCTGTGCACTTAACTTTTGTCCCTATTTTGCCTGAGATATAAATAGACTGGCTCATTATTTGTTATTATATTTATTTGGTCAGTCTAGTCTTCGTCTAATGGTTTCTCTAGCTCTCTTTTTTTATTGCTTTATTGGCACTGGTAAAAACCAAATGGCCAGCTCTTTAAGGTTCGGCCATTCATTAAACCAATTCACTTTCTAAGTAATAAAGCGTTCTCCGCGCCTTATAAGTATGTCCCATTTCTTATCATTCGATATCTTCATTCAATTGTTGTGTGAATCAGGTTATTGAACACAATAACTTTTCCACTCTTATGTTGCTTTACTCTTGTTGATTTTATTATATTCTTCTGCATAATATGCCTTATTATAGGTAACTACGTTAATGCGTAATACCTACTTTAGACCTTTAAAGGCCGATTCACACATATCAGTAACAACTAGGGATGCCGCTTTGAACCGTATCGGTTCTTTTCGAAACAGGTTTTTATGTGGAACCGGTCGAAACAGGTATAAATCGATAGGTTTTCCGGTTCTACTGGAACTATCTGTTTCGCTCTTCGCTGGAGCGGTCTGCTTCTCCGAGGCGGCCGAAACAACTTGTTTCGATGAAACTGTTTCGGTAAAACTGTTTCCGATTTCGAGTCTCCGATGAAACGGTTTCGAACAAACAGTTTCGAATGCTCGCTCACTCTATGTTGCAAAAGGCTGATGGATTGGCTGATCGTGACGATTCGTCGCCTCGGGTAGGGATTGTGCAATGTTGTCAATGTTTAATATTTTTCAGAAATGTTGGTAAAAAACAAAACTAAATATTTATCACAAAAACTTTTTATAACAAGAAAATAATAATATAGTAAATAAAACCCTTTGGCAATGTACAAAGATAAAGTATATGTGAGTTATCATCTAAACAACACAACACACATACTAATAGGTACCTACTAAAAAAACTATTAAGTAAAGAACATATATTTATAAACTATATAGAAAACCAAAATCCAACAAGTAGGAACTTAAATTTCTCCAATTTTGGTTGGTTTAAGTTTAAAAGAATACCAAAACATTGATACCTATGTAATAACAATAAATATCTAAACAGAATATAATAATACGTAGGTATCTTAAAACGAACGAAAAAGTTCCAATCTGGGCTACTTTTCCGGCACCAGCAGCCAAACCGACCCGCGTGCCGCTGCATTGCGATGTAACAGAAGAACAGCGGAAATTTTGAAACCGTTTGGAACTGAAACTGGTTTTTTGAAACAGGTATTTTTTAAAACCGAAACAGGTTGCACCTGTTATTTAAAAAGCCCTGTTGCAACCATCCCTAGTAACAACACACTGCCGTCATCGGCACGTGATTTCACCGGCCGTGAAGTCACAGAGATTCCTATTCACATTGGTCAGTGCTGCGACAGTGCAAAGCCACGTCAACAGATACAAAAGTTGACCGACTCCTGTTCATTTTTTGGCCCGACCAAGAGTATCCACATGTTTTTGCACACCATTTCTTGTCATTTCTGCTCCTCTTGTATGTACTCAAAATAGAATTTTTGAAATCTGAGGTCATGTATTTTGGATTGCACAGATCTTCTGCAATAAGGAACCAACTAACATTTTTTGCTAAAATTAGCTGGTTCTTTAGAATCACAAAAAGGTGTTTTATCTATTTATAATTAAGATCCGTCTTAAAATACCTATGGACGCCATTTATGAGGAATATGACCTAATTGAAATTTAGAGAAACCTGTATTCAAGTTTCGCAATAAAATATTGGACAGTGCGCGTTATGCAAGGCGGAACCAACAAGCAGTCGGTTTCTTCTAGGTTAACCTATTTCTTAAATTTTAGACCTGTCAAGATGTTAACAATAAAGTTAACTTGTTAAATATTGATTTATTAAACAATGCGGCAAACCCAGGCGATAATGCCTCGTCGGCAAGACTAATTTTATAAAATAAAGTAATTTGGATATTTTTTGCTAAAATGTAATTTGGCTCCTTTTTACTAAATGTGTTTTTAAATTTTAGTTAGTTTGTTCCTGGGTCTCGGTGACTTTTGAAATGAAAATCCAATTTTCAGTTAACGTTTCTGTTCATTTTATTTAAAATAAAAAAGGCGTATAAACAAAATTAAAAAGAAGCAACATTTTTTTGATTGGGTTAAAGGCGAAATTCCTACTTTATGTTAGTCATGTTTAGAATGAAAACAATTCTCAATTCTTGTTTATACGCCTTTTATATTTTTGTTCAAATAGTCCTGACGATGGTTTAAATAAAATGAACCGAAACGTTAACTGAAAATTGGATTTTCATTTCAAAAGTGACCGAGACCCAGGAACAAACTACCTAAAATTTGTTAAAAAACGGTCAAGAAAACAAAACTGTTTTTAAATGTTGTTGATTTAGGTATTCAGTCAATTTTGTTTATTTTAAATTATTAAGAAAAGTACAAATAGAAAAAAGACGTTTTAGATGAAAAGATTAACTGGTTACATATAAAAAAAATTAAAATTGTCAAAAATAAACCTTACAACATTTTTATGAAAATAGATTACGGGAGCGACGTAAACTGGATAAACATTAAAAAAGGAAAGGGAGGGATACCAACTTTAGGCTTAGTATTTTGTAATAGCTTAGAAGTGTGCCTCAAAGTAAAGCAATACCAACACTTAAACTGAACGATATAAAATCTTACATGCGCCTGATTCCCGCTGCGGATCAACATTTTTATACTAACCTTATGGGCGATGAAACCCTACAGGAAGATACTGAGAGCTTCAATGGAGATATTGATTGATTGATTTTGAAGACTCAACTTAATAGAAGAGTAATAACACATTTGTTGTGTTTTTATATCGTGCTTTTCATTGTGTTTCCGTTATGATTTTTTCCTTTTTTGCATTTTTCAAAGAAGAACCAAGCTACAAAAAAATATTTTGTTTTGATGAAGAAAAGAACTACATTTTAATGTTTTTGATAATAAATACCAGTTAAGAAACAACGTACAGCTTTTTATATTCACTACCAATTTTTTTTAAAGACAGTTCTTTTAATACCGTTTTTCTCTCTTTTTTGATTTTGTCAGTTGGTTCCTTATTGCAGAAGGGGTCCATATAACACGGGATAACCGCGAACCAAATAAGTTTTTCGTTATTCGACATGTTTGGATGAACAAAATACGCGGTTGTACGGCCGCGTAAACAATGAAAAATATCGTCGAAAAAGTACGTTACTGTTTCGGTCGCAGCCCTGTTTGCACCGTCACGGTCTCTACAAGTTCCTACAATAATAAATTCTATCTCGCCGGTGAAATCACGTGCTGGTCACGGCATTGTGTCGTCACTAATGTGCGTGAATCGACCTTAACCCCTCAGGGTTCTTCGGCTAATATACCTTATTTTTGACTATATCCTGTCCCGTTTTATAACCCTACAAAGAGAATCAATTTCCTCTATCCTCAACTTTTATACCTATTTCCTCATCACAAATACAGTGAAACCTCTCTTATGCGGACACCTACGGGCCGTCTAAGTGTGTCCGCCCATGGGAAATTTGTTATTAGGTAATATGTAAATGCAAAATTATTACTGTGTATATGTATGTACAAATAAACATAACATAACAAAAATACACTAGTTTTAGTTAGGATGTAGTACGTGTTTGCGTTTTATACTTTCAATCTAGAAAATGCAATTCCAAGTCTGATAACAATTCCATTGCCGTAGAGTCACCTCTATTCTTTGCATACTCTTCAACAGAGTCGTCAGATAGTGATGTGGTTTCAGTTTGGACTACATAATCGGTAGGAATGTGGTCACTATCATCTTCTAATATCATATTGCTATCAATGTTAATGAACTCGCCCAAATCATTGTTATCAAATTACAAACTTCCACAACATCAATATTCTCTTTCAGTCTCAAAACGCGATATTTTTGTGCCATTGTTTCCGATTTTAACCTTACAACTCACAAATAAACGGCGGACTGCTGTCGGGGAATCACACATACTTTCATTCGGCGAAGTCCTTTCGTGCTGCCATGCATACGCGATTGGTTACCGGTCCGTTTTCAGAGAGTTTTTGCACCGTACTTATTCATCTCCCAACTACTTAAAAAAATTTTGCCCGTTTAAAGGAGGGTTTTCGCACTCTTTGTATGAAAACAGCCTGTTTGCGTCCGCCCAAGAGAGGTTGATTTAAAGTTTTAATTGCACCAAAAGTCCGCTTCTCTGGCAATGACACAAGTTCTTATTTTCTCCATCGACCTACGGCTGTTTATTTTCTTTTTCTTAAAAGCATTGAACTTTAATCAAATATTAAAGAAAACGGAAAGGATCTGAGCAAACATTTTGTACTGATGATCATTGTCCATGTTTACTTAACGTGTTTGCTTGTGGTATTTTTATTTGCTTTGTAATTTTTCTTATTTGATTAGGTATTAATGTTCGCCTAAATGTTTGATTACTTTGTTTCGTATTTGTTTTACCACTTGAACAAACAACATTTAAAAAAATCATTGGTGAAATATTTCCATCATTTTCCTTTTCTTGTTAGCGTCATCACGCGTCTCCTTGTTGAAATGAGAACAATAATTCAGTGGTGCCAGCCTATCAACAGAATGTTACTATGAACTTTTTCAATATACAGGTCGTTAATTAAGTATGATAGCGAACTTGAGGGTGTTATTCCTTACTCAATTTTGAGACAAAAATGTTATAAATGGTGTTATGGGAATCACGTATTATATTTAAACGGGTGTCCTAGAGAAAGTCTACATACTTTTTTTAAATCGAATATCTAAATACTAACGTAAAAACCCTTTTTACTCACATACTGTCGCGTCTTTCCATCTGGATTCACTTAGCAACAATGTGGATCACTATAGTATACTAACCGTGTTGTCAGATCACACCGCGTGTCTCGCCCTTGCTTGGATACCGGCCGCGCGCCACTATCGTTGCTTCAGTATGTTTCGAGACTCGTGGGTGGAGTGGCGCTGTCGAGAGTTCCGCGTGCTTGACGTATACGAATTTTAAACGATTTGTTAGTTGTAGCAGTACACGATTTGTTTTCTGTTGTGAAATAATTCATAATAATAAATGTTGTGATGTGATTTCAAATTTGTGTGATAATTATCTACTGTTGAGCTGTTGAAAAACATACTTTTTGTGTTTTATTTTTTATGGAATTTAATTATAAAACGGATTATTTTAAAATAAGATCGAAGGTAAGAGAGTCTGTACCTTAAAATTGTAGTTTTTTTGTTCTAAAAAGTTTGAAGTGATAACGCGTATCAAAGACGTCTTGTTGTCAAAAACTGAACACGTGTTCTGTGTTGCAATATGACAACACCGCCTATAATGCGCTAACCTCTCTTGAGCCTCGAGACTGCCTCAATAAACTATTGATTGCGAAGGTCCTGAGGAGCGGCCACGTAAATTTTGAGATTTTATAGAAAGTATGTTTCGCTTAATAAATCAAAGCGCCATTTATGGTTATTTTTCTTCAATTTATTTTTTATCTCAGGATTTGCCGGTTTAAATATAATAAGTAATTTCCATAACACCCTGTATAAACATAGGTCGTAAACTGCGTTGTTTTTATTATACAGGGTTGTTGTCATATTAAAAAAAAATTAACCCAAAAAACTACTAAAGGTTACGCGGGCTGTCAAATTTGTTTAAAGTGTTGTTTTTCCTTCCATGGCACTATCGGAAACAGTTAATGTGATCGGAATAAAATGTTCAGATGACCCTTTGGTCTTTGGTCTGCAATTCATATTGAAATCACATTGCAAATTCTGAAAATCGTTTATGGTTTTTGGTCCGCAATTTATGTACGCCCGTTTTAACAATAAGCAATAATTACAACGAAAAAGGGACTAAGGGTGCTGTGAAAGCAACAGAATGATATCTGAAAAATATTTTTCATATGAATATGGCAGCTGTCAAATAGTAGCAGTATGCAACAAATTTTAATAATTATTGATCTCTTATTCCAGCTTTCACCACATTGAATAAAACACGTTAAGGACGCCTTTATGTTAAGTAGGGAATAAATTGCTTTTTTGCATTGCATACGTAAACACCATTTAAGTGTCGCATACGTAAGTGTATGTCCACAACGGAGCGCCGAACAACGCCTGGATAGCATCGCACATGCAGTAGTGTCGATCAGTTTGTCTCTCGACATCGAGATATAAACACGGACTGTGCGTTGTCATCTTCTTCCGATGAAGAAGACATTATTTTAGACGCTAATATAACAATGTGGTATATGTTCAGAAATTGACGGGAAATTAGAAAATCATACATGGAAAAGTTACGAAAAGTAATACCCTGCCGCGTTAGTAAAATCGGTATATATGGTATTTTTCGTATTAAATTGAAGGTTTGGGTCCGCGCTTAGCTGCCACTGTTATTTGCTAATTTGTTAAGTTTTCATTTGCAGGTAGTGTAGGCAAATTCATTTTAAGGTAAACTAAAATTTGACGCTTTCCTTGGTAATTCCATACTTAAGCGATACGTTTGGAAAGCGGACAAAAAGTGCTTACTGCTAAGATGCTAAATAAATTGTTCTAAAGTCTGTTTCGTTGCCGTTGATAGCTCGATACCCTCATTAAAGATTCAAAACAAGGGCCCGGTGGCCTAAAATATTTTACCTATAAAATGGTCTTTTTACGTACATCTAGCATAAAGATGAAGAAATTTTGACCTATTCCACCGGGTAACAGATAAAGTAACAATAGAGCCATAAAATGAAATGAAAGGATAATGGTTAAAACGGCCCATCATGGTCGGAGAGTTGGGTTTTTAATGTAACCGCTTATTATTTTATTTAAATGTAATAGATTTTATGATTTTATGAATTTATTTACAAGAAAACTAATTTATTTACAGATCAAAAAATATTGACAATTTCAATAATTATAACTCGATAAAATGGTCCTCAGAAGAATCTGAAGAGTCATCATGTCCTACGCTTATTACTAAAGGCTCAATTTCCATAGTTGTGTCAATTACGTTGTCAAGTTCCCACATTTTTTGTTCCTCTACTATAGCATGTTTTATGGCGTTTTGCCAATTTTCTGATGACACATTTGCTAAAGAATGAAGCAAGAGGTGTCGCACTTCTTGCATTTTAAAAGTTTTGTTATTTCTAGCAACATATCCTTTTACTTGAGCCCATATTAATTCGATAGGATTTAGCTCACAATGGTAAGGTGGTAAACGGAGCACTATAATACCTCGATCTCTTGCCATCTCGTCAATAACATACTTTTTATACTGTGATTTATGTAGCCTAACAATATCCAAAAGTTCTTTTTTTACCATGGTATTATCGTAACTCAATTCCTTTCGTTGTAACCAGTTTACGATTTCCGCCTTTTTCCATGAAGTTGTGGGAAGATTCTCTTTTAGCCTAGAGTGATAGCTGGCATTATCCATCACTATTACAGAATTAGCGGGAATGTATTCTATCATTTGCTTAAAATATTCCTCGAAAACATCAGCAGTCATTTCTTCATGATAGTCTTTAGTAGAATTCGACTGGAATTGTAATAATCCTTGATCCAAAAAGCCATTTGAACTTCCTATATGAGTTATAATAAGTCTGCGTCCCTTTCCAGATGGTGGTCTAAGTCCTGTTGACCAGCCTTCCATGACAGCTTGTCGAGAACTTAGGACATTTTTATCTTGCCAAACTTTAGATACGGTGTGCCCTTCGTTCAGCCAAGTTTCATCCAAATAGAAAATGTTTTTGCCTTCGCTGCGGTATTTTCGGATGGACCTTAAGTATTGACGTCTCCAGCAAATAATATCTGCTCTATCAATAAGAAAAGATTTTCTGTTTTGCTTCTCCCATCGAAAGTTCATATCATGAAGTATTTTCCATAGTTTCGTTCGTGATAGCTGTGGTAAGTCCTCGTCGTAGTTAATGGCTTGTAAAATTTTGTCTATAGTTGGTATTTCCTTGGCAAAATAAAAACTATGTACTTTTCTTCTAATACCATTTTTAATGAAATTGTCAATTTCTAACGGTTTCTTTCCTGGGAGTGGTTTTGGCTCACTGAGGTTCTTAGATTTTCTTTCACGCAAGAACCTATATATAGTAGCCTCTCCAACTCCTACCATATTGGCACACTCTGCAATGATGCTACGAACATCACTTGCAGGTTTCTGGTACACTAGAGCATCATGCACGTTTAATATTAATGTCTTTTCTCGGAGAGAATATGCACTCTTGCTAATTTGACGAAGACACGTTGGCGAAAAACTTGAAGCCATTGTTACAAGTATAGGAAATAATTCAACTTTGAGATAATGCAGTATCTAAATACAACTAAATACATAGTTTGACAAACGCACATCAAATGGCGTAATAACATCCTAAAGCAGGCAAAAATAGGTAAATTAATTACCCCTGTTGTACCTACTTTAACCCTAATCCTACTTAACAATGGACAGAGGCCAATTTTCTTATTAAATAAGGTAATTACTATTGGCAACGCCTATGGTTTACGGTTGTTTTATGGCTTCAACCCTCGATATGAGCTATCAACTGCAACAAAACGGACTTTAGTAAGTTAAGAATTGATGCATGGGTTCGTTCGATGAATGAAAAATACACAACTTTTTCCTGTGACTGTGACATTGTGCAAAACAGTATTATTCATATTTTGTAATTTACAAAAAAATCTAAAATTTGACATTTAAAAGAAGCATGTGCAATTTTTCTTAACCAGTAAGGAAAAAGTTGCCTAAAATCCGGACTATGTGACACTGGATACAAATTCCTTTTTGGAGATTGTTCTTTAATAAAATGTATCATAAAGCAGCTTTTCCGGAACATACATTAGCGACATACAAAATATGTGCCAACGGCAAACAAATTTGTTAGCCAAAACCTAATCTAAACCCCTAAACAGGCCATATGTTTGATTTTAGCCCTGTGTTAAGGGCACTTACACGGCACACAGCAGTAAGCATCACAAGCACCACCTTGTAAATTATTAAGTTTGACATCGGATGCCGCACCGAAACGGACCATTAAATATTCCAGGCATAAGGGGGTTTATATTTCTCCCGACCCTCATCACTCTTCAGGGTGGGATTAAAGAGGGTAACTCTGGTATTGACGGTATAACGGTGCTTCGTCATCGTGTTATGGAAGTAAAACTGGCATTGTTTACACCTTCGCTGTTTTTTTTTTTATTTAGATGTACAAATATCTGACTTGTGATCCTTTTTGTCATGTTCGGGTTGCTCTATTTTGTAAATAATGGTCGCTCCTACCGAGGGAATGGCTTTGGGCCGATATTTGAATGTTACCTTAAGTTATACCTTAGCTAAGGTAGCCTTAAAGTGAAGGTAAACCTTAAAAATGCTATGTTTTAAATGCCAATTGTCGCGCTAAGTAGAAGATTACCACGTCCTTAAAGATCTATTCCATTAGATGAGAGTTAAAGAGAACTTTAATATCTATCAACCTAAGGGCCGATATTTCACACATTCAGTCACTTCAAGGTACATAATGACGTAAGTCATCCTTAACACAAGTCTGACAGTATATTAAAGTTCTTTTTAACTCTCATCTAAATGTAAGAACTGTAGAACGTAAGAACGTGGTAATCTTTCATGTAACACGTCAATTCACCCCCAAATAAATTTAAAACATAGTTTTTTTTAAGGTTTAGCCTTACGTCAAGGCTACCTTAGCTAAGGTTTAATTTAAGGTAACATTCAAATATCGGCCCTTTGGGCCCTTAGGGATCGATTCGATTATTATTTAGTATATATTTAAAACCTGAATAAAGGCTTTTTCTCCCTTAGAAAGTATCTTTAACGTGGTACACACTCAATCATAACATAAGCGCCTGAACTATTCTAATAGCGTCATTAATTTAAAAACAAGGGTATCAAACCTGTAAAGGTAATCGTACGCCTTCTTACCCTTTTATATGTAGCCTCGACACGATCCGAATGGATGGGAATACAAAATAGTACAGGGTCTCCCATTTTCGACACTTTTATAAGGCTATCAAAAAAGTAATGTAGGTGTCATGTGCTCTTTTTGGGTCAAACTTAAAATGGTAAAATCAAAATTTTCGCTCGCTTAAGAGATACGGTGGAAAATCAAAAAATTGACAATTGCCAAATTACATTATATTTTCTTAGTTAAAAGAGATAGAGAAAAATGTTTTATACAGAAGTTTCTTTATAATGATTGTTGAATGATCTGCCGTTTTCAGAATAACTATATGTGGTCAGGTAAAAAAAGCTATCGGACCTAACATAATTTTTTTAAAATAACACCCTGTATATTTTAATCTAAAAATATGCTATTTGAAATTCTCCTTTCAAATATATAACACATAATGAATAATATTGGTTCCCTAGGCGATTTATTAAACTTTATTACTTTAAACCACAGTAGACCACGAAACAAAAGCTAATATCCTAGAAACAATTATGTTGACTATTAACATTTAACGTCAATTTCATTTTTAGATGTTCAGTTGTGAAAATGACTTATCAACATTTTGAAAAATTTGATATGATATCAGTTTATATTGAAAGTGGAAAAACGAAGAAATGGCACAAAATGTATATTTTGTTCGCTATCTGGAAAGACGGTAACCATTTAAGGACATATTCCGAACATTTACGATGAATCCCGTTTTTTTTACCTTAATAAATAAAAAATACAAGTACAATAATTGTCGTCAGTAAAATGTACCATACATTTAATAGTACATTATGTATCAAGGGCCGCTTCGATACTTTCCCGCTCGCTCTCTTGGAAAACGCCACTTTCGGTGAAGAGAACATGCATGAAAAGAGGCACTTTCGGGGCACATGTAAAAAAAATATTTTACTACTGGGGCTATAAATAAATAATTTCAACTTACATTCGTTGTAAAATTTACAATATATTTAACTTGAGTGTACGAAATTTATTAGAAATCCTAACTATAATTTTTTGTAAATTATATTTACAATATTATTTTGGTACGGATTAATAATGAAAATTGTAATTATTACAATATTATATAGGAAATCGTACAATAATTTGTATAATAAGTTGTACTATAGTGTTTACTACAGGTACTACGGGGCTATAAATAAATAATTTCAACTTACATTCGTTGTAAAATTTACAATATATTTAACTTGAGTGTACGAAATTTATTAGAAATCCTAACTATAATTTTTTGTAAATTATATTTACAATATTATTTTGGTACGGATTAATAATGAAAATTGTAATTATTACAATATTATATAGGAAATCGTACAATAATTTGTATAATAAGTTGTACTATAGTGTTTACTACAGGTCGACAACTTTATCTGTAGCTACAAAAGGAATGCGGACAAGAAAATTTCTTGGGTTAACAATGTTGTTATATATATTAAATTTTAATTTAATAACATGTTACCAAATAAACCCTAAAATTAAATTTACACATTTAAATAAATTGTCATAAGTATATAAGAAACTAATATTCTATTATAGTTTCAATGTTCTTAAAACTTTTTTTTCATACTATTTATTTTAATATTTAAATGCAAAATAAAATACTTTTTTATTAAAGTACTTCTAAAAAAAATAGGGTGACATGGTGCAATATCAACGGTAACCATGGATAACCGGTGGCTAGAGCTAATTTTATAGGTTATATCCCAGACAGAGGATGACGACACGCGTCTGGTGACACGCCCATTGTGCCTGCGTGGTTGTTCGGCGATGCCCAATATACTTCATCCAGTTGCGTAGTGACAGGGTTTGTTTTAAATCTGTGATAATGAATGAATATACCCTGGTAAAACCCTTCATAGTCAAACCCGTGAAGTGATTGCCAATGTGTACAGGGTGTGTGAAGAGGAATCACAAATTAATACATTTAAAATGCCACTTAAGCGAAAGCTAGAAAGGGTCGCAATGTATACGGGAGTAAGTGTGGGACACTAAAAAAAACAAAGAAGATACTGAAGGGAAAGAAAATAACCCGGATCAATTGTTGTCATCTCCTGTCGAAGAAATCGAATGCGTCGACTTTGGCATTATTAGGAGAACAATACAAAAGTATTTGGAACTAAAAGCGGTTCCAATCTTAAAAAAGTTGCTACAACAGCTGAGAGGTGACATAAACTTTCCGTTTTCCCGTGAAACTGGTGACAAATATATTTATGCCATGAAAAAATATATATTATTACATTATTAAGATAATAATAGCACGCCCATGACTCGGCCATGTTTTAAAAGATATTGCTTTCCCCTTAGCGATACGTCGTAGCTATAGACTCGCTTTGTCTGTATGGAGCTGTATGTATTATACATTTACTTGATTTTACTAAATTTATTAGAAATTCTAACTATACTTTTTAGAAATTATTTTTACAATATTATTTCGGTACATATTACTAATGTATGCATGCAATTACATACATATATATTTAATAGAGAATTTTGCAATCAAATCTACTATCATAATTTTACTATAGTCTTTTCCGTGTAAACCTTGCGGGGTTGCGATTTTCAGAACTTAATATTTTTATTTAATAGCCAATTTGTTAATAAGTACAAGCAGATGTTGACTTTTTTTATAAATAATTGGCATTTGACTAATTAGTCATGCAGCCAGTCGCAAAGTAAAAAATAACAAAAAAGAACGAATTTAAAACATATAAAACAGGGTCACACGCTTCACGCCTCTGGGGTCTGTCAGGGCGACTTTATCTTATGAGATGTTGACTTAATAGTGCTATCTTAATAATGAAGAAGTATTATAAATTTTAATGTTTTCTAGTATAATATTAACTACAATGTATAAATTCTAGACATTAATAAAAAAAAATACCGTACACTAAGATAGGAACTTTCCCACATTAAATTTTATTGATGCTGGTATGTTGTAACAATGGTATATTAATAACCCGTGAATAATATAATGAATACCTAATCGATAATAAAATCTCTCTAATCGTTCACAATTATCTTTTATTTAGTAGATTTGGTATTTATGTCAAGAATTTCTACTGAGCAAAAACAACAATAATTTATTACTATACCATAGCCGGATAACAAGTTTTTCAATCGTCATAATATGTCGTACCTATGTCATATTCTAAACTAATGATACCTAATTATTTGCTGCTTTAATTATTTATATTATCACCGTGTCGAATGTTACTTGTCAGAACAAAATAAATTAAATGGCGAGTTTTTTTTAAATTGCATCAATGGTGCTTGATTTGTTCGCATTATGATCGATGAAGGCGTTTTGCACATATAGGAACTATATACCGGATGATGCATCGATAAGTTGAACATAGAAAATCACATGTAATTTTTTTAGGCGGCTGAATATTGGCTATTCTGTACCTTTTATAGAAAAACTGCACTATAACTTCTTGAAGAGGCCGACTTGGTGAACCCATGTGCCGAGTTTGAATACATTTCGTTGAGCCGATCCGTGATGGCAAAACCACGAAACTATCATAGTTCAGGTAATAAATACAGCAACGCCAACAAATTAAATTTTGACAATAACGAAAATAAGTGCCACTGGCAATATTTTCGTTATAGTCAACTTTACGTCAATTTTTGGCAATAGCGCCATAGAAATTATTTGCTGGATTACCTGAACTATGGCAGTTTGGTTGTTTTCCATCACGTTCAATTGAATAGCTTGGCTCACCAAAATATATTCAAGCTCGGCACATGGGTGTATAGTTGTTGCAGAATTATACCGTTGACTCTTACTGCCACAAATAAACTACCTGATTAAACCCTATTGTATACGCCTTAACCTCTTCAAAGCTCAATAAATGGGATACCACATGTATACCACAGCACATGATTTATTTTTATAATTTAAAATAATTAGATAGGTATTTTAAGTTTTAGGTACCTATAATAAATGTAAAATAATGATAACAATTAATGATAATTGAAAATAATATAATTTAAAAGTATAACTATTAGGATAACAAGTACAATAAAAATTAATTAAATTCTAAGAAACTATTGATAATTTATTCAAAATTTAACTCTGTATCACTATCACTATCTTCATCTAAGCCTAAACTTATAATTAAGGGTTGAACATTTGTAATCATACAATTGTAAGAATTTTCCACCTTAAGTACATGCTGTACACAGTTTTTCCAGCTGTCTGCAGAAAAATGTCTTACTTCGTTTTTAATCAATTCTACTACAGATGAAGAAATATAGATCATTTTCAATCATAAAATTTTGAATTTCTGCTTTTGTATTATTAGAATTGGGAATGATTTTTCCTTGCCGACTATGATAACTAGCATTGTCCATTACAATGACGCTATTTCCAGGTATATTTTTAAGGAAGTTATGTTGATGGTAATCTAAAGAAGAATCTGCTATGTTTTTAGCTGAAAGCGACAGACAATTTGGAACAAACCCGTTCTCTGAACCATAATGTAATATTGTGATTATTTTGCCTTTATTTGATGGTGCCTTGATTTGACATTTTTTGGAAGAATCATCCCAACCTTTTCTTGGAGTGTCATGAGTATCGAACCATGTTTCGTCAAGGTAAATAATTGGACGATTTTCTTCTCTAAATTGTTTAACAGCTGTTTGGTAAATCTTTCTTCTTAATAAATCCATGTCATTTTCGTCAATGCTTGTAAATGTGCCAGAATCACTCCAATTTTTTCTAGGGATAACAGGTTTAAGTAGTATGTCTCTTACCGAAGATAAAGGAGTTTTTGTCAAAGTAGAGGTCTCTGCTAAAGCATCCATCGAATTAAAATTTCTACTAGATAAATGCTTTCTTTTAAAAATGACACTTGAAGATGCCCCACCTATCAGTACAATTCCAAGGACGCCACATTCTACCACTAATAAGCCTAACTAAAAATTACTCGCCGGAAAACCACTAAAGATTAAAATTATTAAAAATCACTTTGTATTTATATATGCATCAGGCATAGGTATAAATTGAATTTGTATACCTGGTCCGGCTCTGCTCGAAAAGGTTTTAAAATTTGGGATTTCCTTATTTATTTTATGGTCGAAGGGATAATGAGGTTTTATTGCAGTCAAAAGATCAACGGTATAATTCTGCAAATACTATACCATGTCGGATGCCGGCCTCTTCAAGAATTTATAATGAAGTTTCTCTATAAAATCTACAGCGGTGCCAATATTCAGTCACCTCAAAGGTTATATAGTAGTGTTGGAAAAAACCGATGATTTTAATAATCGAGTACTTGATATTGGAGCGATTTTAATAATCGAGTGAATCGCTCCAGCGATTAATCACTTGAAATTTTTATGACTAAGAAGAATGTATTGATAAAACACCAGAGGTTGTTTTTCTAAGCTTTAGAAGCTTAGTCTAGCGTTTTTCGCTCACAAGCGACGGTTTTCGTCTGAATATATAACTCGAGCGGTTTTTGTAATAATCGAGAGATTATTATATTAGATTTATCTGTAGCTACAAAAGGAATGCGGGCAAAAGAATTTCCGGGGTTAACAATGTTGTCACATATATTAAATTTTAGTTTAATAATCTCTTATCGAGAAAACCCTAAAATACATGTACGCATTTTAAATAAATTGTAAACTGTATATAAGAAACGAATATTCTATTGTAGTTGCAATATTATTAAACGTTCTTTTCATACTGTTAATTTTGGTATTTAAATGTAAACTAATATATTTTTTGATTAAAGTAGTTTGAATCTAAAAATATGGCAATGGTTACAGGTTTCTAGAGCTAATTTGATAGGTTATATCCCAGACAATTGATAGCACATGCGTCTGGTGAGCCACCCGATGGACAATCGGGGTTGTCCGATATTTGATCGATGTATCCACCCAGTTGCGTAGTGATAGAAAGGGCAATAGTTATTGTATTGTGTTTTATAAATAAGTGTTCATTTTGTCGTGTTTTAGGGAGTTATTTTAAAATTTCGAACTTTGTGATAATTAGTCTGGTAAAAACCTTCTCAGTCAGATGCATGAATTGATTGTAAATGTTTATAGTGTAACAGATCTCAGGTTGGTGAGTAGGCGGGGTGAATAATTGTACACGTTGATTTGAGGAACAGGTTGATTTAATGACTTTGATTTTACTAGCAAATAGAGAAAAAACATAATTAGTCGTCATAGAGTGGCGTATTTAGCAGGTACTTTCAGATTACATTAAAACGTACGAATATTACATAATAATAGTCCAAGGTAATTCACCTACCTAGCACTACAGACTCAGGAGTAGATTTTAAACACTTAATTAAACTCTACACACAGAACGTCGACAAGCTGCCAGCAAAATGAAACCAAATAGCAGGCAGTTGGTACCGTATCGACGTGGGCCTTTGAGATAAGGAAGACCACAAAAAACTGTTCATACGAAAAAACACGGCTGGGTAGGTCTGGCCAGAATGGCGAAGTCATACCGAAATAAAGTGTCCTGCTTTAATAGGATATGTGAAGAGGAATATTTAAATTGCCACTTGAGCCAAAGTTCGAAAAGAACATTAATAGGACCAAAACTGAAAAATCATCATTAATCAATTACAAAATTATGTAGCTGTTTTTTTCCATGTTGAAAAACTTACAGCTTGCAAGAAGTAATTTTTTAAAACCTTGATAAAATAGATAGTACCCTCAAACATAAAATGCAATTACTGAAGAATGTTCTATTTTTATTACATTATTTAAAATAATAATAGCACGCCCATGACTAGACCACGTTTTAAACGATATTGCTTTCCCCTTACCGATACGTCGGAGACACAGATTCACTTGTCGACCTATACTTAAAAGTGAATGCCCATGGAAAGCCAAGCCATCCATGTTGCCTAAAACTAAAAGCAGGAGGGAGTACTATATTTAGCAGGACGGTATAAAGAGGATTATAGTAACTGGCGTTTAACTCCTTTTTAGTTTATGTGGAAAGGTTATTCCAAGGCCGTATGTAGCCTGGGCGAGAATTGACGAAATTTATTTGTATTTCTGAAATCTTCCTGCGGCTCGTTGTATCAGCCGCGATGTAAAGAGAAATAATCGATGTATCGCATGCTGGCTAGCTAGCGTCGTTATGCTTTCGGCATATTGAGATATATTTAAACGGCGGTTTGTCCGTTCATTGCAGAAGCGGTACGACATAACGTAATACATTGTTGATTTTAGTGACTAAAAAAACTGAAGTTGACTTGTAGGTATTTTCGTATGAAAATAACTCACACATCCAAATAAATATCATATTTAAATCTGCCTAATACATAAATAATATTTCGCTTACTTGGGTAGTTTTTTATAATCCATATTATATCAATTTCTATAATAATAAAACACACAATACAGACAGAAGCATATGGGATATAAAAATAATGACACGGTGAAAATATCTGAGCCAGCCAGGAAATTTATCATCCAGGAAATTACCTATATTTATTTTTTCGATATTTCCGCCTCTATAATGCGTTTATATTTCCTACTATGTATGCCTATATCTATGTAGTTATATTATTATTACTTACTTAGTACGTACATCCTTAGTCATATACAGTGAGTCACAGAAGAAATGTCTAAATTCATTTAAAATTCAGCGGTAAGTTTTTTTAAAAAACGCTCGTACCCGTCGATTTTGATTTTTTAATTTTTTTTTGTGGTAATTTCATGTATACAGGGTTGCTCAAAAATAAGTTACGACCATCAACTTCATTTTTTCAAATGAAAACATATATTTTTTATTTCATTTTTGAATTTTGCATTGAATTCTAAGCATGTTTCATGTACCATGTCCTATACATAAACTCAACAGTTATTGAAAAAATTAGGATTGAACATATCTATAAGTAAGACCTGTTTATTTAAAAAAAACACAACAAAATCAAATTAAATGTTGAAAATGTGCGCCATTTACGGCTTGACAATATCCAAGATGATCAATAAACTCTCTTTGCACGTTTCCAACCATTTCCGGAGTTATGACACGCACTTCTCTTCGGATCCTTTCTTTCAACTCCTGCATATTGTTTGGCCTGTTAACAAATACTTTTGATTTGAGGTAACCCCACAAAAAAAGTCCAGCGGAGTTAGGTCTGGCGATTGGGAAAGGTTTCATCAAAAAATGTGCGCACAGTGGCCGCATAGTGCGGAGGAGCACCATCTTGTTGGAATATCACTTCTTCGTCAGGGGAGTCTGGATCCAATGGATTCGGAAATAAAGCCACTAATGCTGGAATTAATTCTAGTTCGAGAAATTCGAGATATACTTGTCCAGTTAAAGACTGTTCAAAGAAAAATGGACCAATTACTCTTTCGCGTACGATTCCACACCAAACATTTATTTTCTTAGGGTACTGGCTCTGAACCTCTATCATCCAATGCGGATTTTCTGTTGCCCAATATCGACAATTTTGTCTGTTCACATTACCATTCAAATAGAACGTAGCTTCATCCGAAAAAATAATATTTTTTACTAAATTATTATCTAGATTGCACATATTTTGCATGCGTCCGCAAAACTCACTTCGCCTATCGAAATCATCTTCAAATAACTCATGCACTGGAATAACTTTGTATGGGTGATATTTGTACTTTTGAACTACTCGGTGAACAACAGATTTCGGCATGTGTAAATCGGCCCCAATGTGCGACAGGGGAGTACATGGATTTTCTTCCAAGGAAAGCAAAACGTTTTTTCTCTAAACTTAGCCTCTATTCTACTCACCATCTTTTGACATATGGGAGGACGATCAGGATGGATTTCATTAAATAATTGGGCTGTTTCTATTTGAGTACGTGTTTTATCTTATCACCAAACCCAACCATGCATAGAATTTCAATTTTTTCCCGTTCCGTTAACTTCACCATTATTGTGAAAACCGCAACTTTGAAACTACGCTTGACAATAATTATACTTATTTGAAATAAAATTGTCATACAGTTTCTATGGAAATAAACGGTGACAGTGAGACAGTACACTCTTACTTATTATGGAGCCCAAAAATGCCATATTGCCAGAAGATTTGATAGATCGCTGGATTCCCTAAATGATATGTTCAATCCTAATTTTTTCAATAACTGTAGAGTTTATGTATAGGACCTGGTACATGAAACATGCTTAGAATTCAATTCAAAATTCAAAAATGAAATAAAAAATATATGTTTTCATTTGAAAAAATGAAGTTGATGGTCGTAACTTATTTTTGAGCTACCCTGTATACATGAAATTACCACAAAAAAAAATTAAAAAATCAAAATCGACGGGTACGAGCGTTTTTTGAAAAAACTTACCGCTGAATTTTAAATGAATTTAGACATTTCTTCTGGGACTCACTGTATAATTAAAACCGGCATGCAGCGGTTATTTTGTATGATAAGTGCTAAATTATTAACGAAAACTTGCTTGCAAGATATTTATGGAATATATGAATATGACACATATTTAATTTAAACTTATTTTTAATTTTGTACGTTAATGATACAAAACATCCATTCACAAAACATCCGTTCATTCCTTTATTTCATTTAACGTCTTGGAAAAATAAGTACAACCTGGCATAGTATAGTAGAAATCAGAGAGCTACACTTTTTTGCATATTTCATGGTGATCAAATTCAAAATGGCGGATGGGCGCCATCTTGATTTAAAAAATTGAATAGGAATAGAGGTTTTGCGATAGGTACATCATTTTAAAGGGCCTATCGAGTACTTCACGATCCCAGAATATTTTGTCCCTATTCGTACCCAAAACAAAATGACGTTTTTTTTAAAAATACTATTTGCTGTTGATGAAAATACATTGCAGAACAATAACGTGTGTGTAATTTTCACTTATAATCTCCCTAGTACTTGAATTATTATCGGAAATTTTTCGACCACACGATTTCTTGAAAATTATCCCGAGTCGAAGACGAGGGATAATTTTCTCAAAAAAATCGTGTAGAAGGAAAATTTCCGTATATTAATTCAAGAGCGAGGGAGATTCGGTAAGAAAATTTCGCACTAAATTATTAATTTGAAGGTAGAAAAAATTAGGATTGCGTTAGTTGTTAGTTCGAAGAGCAATAATTTCTTATTTACCAACCAACTTTAGTTGCATGAAATTGATATTGACAAAATAAAAATAGTTTAAATATTTTTATTCAACATACAAAGTTGGTGAAACTTATATTATTTAAAAAAAGTTGTGTTACAAATTTAAGAGCCGAGATGATTTATGCTAGTTGTTAGTTTGAAGAGTAATAATTTCCTATTTACCAACTTTCGTTGCATGCAATTGTTATTAACAAATTAAAAATAATTCAAACTTGTATTTTTATTTATATTTGATCTACTAAAGTTGGTAAAACATATTATTTAAAGTTGTGTTCAGTCAAGCAATATGTCATTCTATACACAAGCGTCAAAAAATTTCCGCTATAATCACTTCCTGCTGCCTGGAGGAGGAGAAAAATTTCCGGAAATTTTCTTAATTGCCGTGGTAACGGAACAAAAAGCAAGCTCCTGATTGGCAGAATAATGATATTGCGAAATTTTCATAAAAAGTTCTTAAACAAACCCATACGATCAGTCAAGAAACGTCAGTCGCCAGCGAGGGTGTCAATTTTACGTTTCGAACCTGTCTGCTGTGTCGACGTGTAATTATTTTTACGCAGTTTTTAGCGGTACTGTTCTTATCGCGGTTTTCCCCGTATCGAGCAAAGGGAAGCGGTTGGAAACAGCATCGCGTCAAATCGTGTTAGTGAACGACGGACGATCGGCGCAAGCGCAGTGGTTTGGCAACATCGCAATAAACTGCATGATTAATGCAGGTGTGTCGATCGTGAATGATTCGATCGCAAAGATTGTATGACCGAATCCTTACCGGTTATTATCAATCGATCAGTTATTTCAATCGTAATATCAATATTCAGGCTCGCGATTGACGATGACGACAAACTGAGTACCGAGTGCCGCAAACCAATTATTGTTTCACGGAGAACGAGAGATATAGGGATAGGAAATATTCATTCTCTCACTTCTGCTATGTTGTCGGCGTTGAGACATTCGGCACTCTCGAAGAAAATGAAACACAACGAATACTATTGTATATTAAATAAGGGCGACTTTATTCTAAAATGATCTCAACCAATCCGCATTACATTATAAAAATACCAAAATGCATAATCAATCGTTCATTCGTTCGTTCGGTAAACGGAGTCGGTGAATAGACCGAGCAGTCTTAAGATTGATCCTGGTGTGCTATGCATTCAAATATAAAATATTGAATGGTTGATTGACAATATTCGATCGTTTTTGAAATCGGTCGGTGACTGATTCGGTCGCCTCTAAATGATTTACAGTATTTATTCGACACTAATGATGATGCATTTGTTAAGCGAACACATAATATGTATGTGGCGTCGCCGTATGTGGGTTGATTTAAGGGGTCTTTACCTAATTTTCTAGATGGCCAATTAAAAAAAATATATATGAAAGTTTCTTCTAGGACACCAATTTAACTATAATAAAAACCATTTCCATAACGCCCTGTATATACAGGGTGTCCACTAATTAATGGGACATGGAAAAACCACAGACTCCTTACGTAAAAATATTAGGATTTAATTATACTTACCTATATCCGAAAGTTGATATTAACTGAGATACAGGGTGTTAAAGTTAAAACTAAATTTTTGTTTCTCTCTAATAACTTTGCAGGAAACCAACGTTTTTTTACAAAATTTGGCAAGTATACCTTTTTTACGTACCTTGTTTTTGCAACGTATTTTTATTAAAAACTTAAATACACTGAGGCACAAAAAAGTTATGACCATATGAATGTGCGAAAAATGCCGCAGACAGCGTCCCCTACATTGTACATTAAAACTTATTTCTCGTCCTAAAAAACCATAATTGCCAAATTTTGTAAAACTTTAGTTTCTCTCAAAGTTATTAGAGAAAAACAAAAATGAAGTTTTAACTTTAACACCCTGTATTTCAGTTAATAGCAACTTTCGGGTATAGGTAAGTATAATTAAATCCTAATATTTTTACCTAAGGAGTGCGGTTTTTCCATGTCCCATTAATTAGCGGACACCCTGTATACAGAACACTACTTACATAACTGCCTAACGAATTAACTTACGTTATATAAATAAAGTATTAGTAAGTCGACGAACTACATCGGAATCTACTTATCGTGTACCAAATCGGTTTTTTTTAGAAATTTTAAAAACAATGACAAATTTTCCTTCATTTATTTTACACGGTACCGTAATTCTTTTACGCATGTTTGAGCAGCAAAAAGTTAAAAAAAAACCTAAACAATGTATTACTTATTTTCAACTTTCTAAGCCAACAACTCTTAAGTGGTTTGCAACGCGTTAAGTGCAGAGACAACAAAAGAATTAAAATATTTATTTTTAGAACCCGACTAATTAGGAGGTATTATGCTCCGTGAATGTTCCTCGACATGCGAGTCGAGTAAGAGCGTTAAATTAAGATTTTATCACGAAGTTGGTAAATTATTTTAAGAACGTCACCAGCTGTTCCATGCCGATAAAAGAATGCGTTCTACTTTTGAACAAGTAAGTTGCTCCTTCTTTTTATAAAACGACGAGCACGACACACGGAAAGAAAAACTTAGTTAAATTCGCTATATGAACGGTCATTAAATTATAGCATAATTTTAAGAAAAATGCTGTGAAGATGAAAAAATATTTAGTCAACCATTTACAGTGAAACCTCCCTTAGGCTTCTTTCACACGATACGGATTTTGGCCAGTACGATTTTTTTACATTTTCCGTACACGTTCTTTAGTACCTTTCACACATGAAGCATCCTAGACGGCACGGAGAATATCAGGACCGTAGCCAGTATACGGACGCCGTCTACTTACCGCTGGTTCGACTGGGATTTCACGTCACCGTGTCGTGTAGAAAGAGATAGCAAATCCAGCGAACTGATGTGATTAATCTAACCTTACATACGAGCCGGATTTTTCGTACGATTTTGGAGTTTGTTTTTGTTTAGTTGTGACATCCGTGCAGTGCATTTATGGTAAATTATAGTAAATTAACTTTTGTTGTTGAAAATACCTTATCGCTATTATCATCGAATGTATGCTGAAATTGACATTCGAAAATAAGTAAAAAATTTACTGTCATTGTCTCGAAGTTCCCTATATAATGTTTGATATACTCCAAACTTTCCTCTTTTTGCAGCAGCGAATGAGCCCCATATGCTCTTTTAATTCTATATTTCATGTGTTTATGACGCAAATCAATAAGCCTAAAATACGTTGTCTGCGATCCATGATGCACTCGCGATACAAGGAAAGACGACTGACTACGGTCCTGATATTCTCCATGCCGTCTAGGATGCTTTATGTGTGAAAGGTCCTAACGATCGTATACGGAAAAAGTAAAAATACCGTACCGGCCAAAATCCGTATCGTGTGAAAGAAGCCTAAGGCGGACACCTACGGTGCCGTGTAAATGTGTCCGCCTAATAGAGGTGTCCGCCTATGGGAAATTTGTTATTAGGTAATATGTAAATGCAAAATTATTACTATGTATATGTATGTACAAATAAAGATAACTTAACAAAAATTCACTAGTTTTAGTTAGGATGTAGTACGAAAAAAATCAAATAACGTAGTTTGACGTGTTTGCGTTTTATACTTGCAAGCTAGAAAATGTAATTCCAAGTCTGATAACAATTCCATTGCTGTAGAGTCACCTCTATTCTTTGCATACTCTTATAATTCCTTTACCATACTAATGGCTTGTTGATAATTGGTGACATTTGTTTGATTACTGCATTCAACTTCTTCATCAGAGTCGTCAGATAGTGATGTGGTTTCAGTTTGGACTACTTAATCGGTAGGTCATCTTCTAATAGCACATTGCTATCAATGTTAATGAACTCGCCCAAATCATCGTTATCAAATTACAACCTTCCACAACATCAATATTCTCTTTCAGACTCAAAACGCGACATTTTTGTGCCATTGTTTACGATTTCGGGGAATCACACATACTTTCAGTCGGCGACGTCCTTTCGCGCTGCCACGCATACGCGATTGGTTGCCGGTCTGTCTTCAGATAGTTTTCGCACCGTACTATTCGTCTCCCAAATACTTTTAAAAAATTGTTGTCCGTTTAAAGGAGGGGTTTCGCACTCTTTGTATGAAAACAGCCTGTCCGCGTCCGCCTAAGAAGGTTGATTTTCATGGAATTTCATATACCTAGTTCCGGATTATGAAAAAATGTCCGCTTAATAGAGATGTCCGCTTATTAGAGGTGTCCGTTATGAGAGGTTTCACTGTACTGATTTTCCTAAATTTATTAGAAATTCTAACTATACGTTTTTAGTAATTTTTTTTACAATGCTATTTTGGTACAAATTACTAATTAAAAAATATAATTAATACTATATTTCATAGGAAATTTGACAATAATGTCTTTACTATGATAATTTTACTATATTATATATTTAGTATTTTTCCCGTGCAAATTATACGGTTGGCAAGTTTGGCTTATTTAATGGTGTCAGTCATTTTATATGCAAGGGATGGTCCCCCTAATAGGCATTAAACCTTTGATTCCCAGCCGTTGGGTTGTAGGGAGTTCTTTTTAATTTATTTATGATTAATCGTACATGTGCACAGAATACCGGCTTTAATCTGCTTATTAAAAGGACTTTTATTCGATATATTATAACAAAACTTTCTCTTAGAGGCATTAACATATAAATCGTTTACTGCAGAAAGGGAACATGTCCAATTTTTACGAAATTCACATTTTTGCATATTCATTAATATCGTGGGTAGACGCACCTTCTATTACAGAAATAACTAATAATATAATATATACCTAATGTTAATTCTGCGGTTCCCACTGCTGGTCTTAAGCTTTGTAACTGAGTAGAATTTGTAAACACTGGTCAACACATAATTTGGTGCCGGCAATTTTGTTACTGTTTCTAGGTAATTTGGGTCTGCTAAACCTAAAAATAACCTCAGATTTTCTCCATCAAATCGTTTTCAGAAACTAGGGACATAAGCTTATTTTCGAGATTAAGGCTATTTTGTATCGCATAATTATATATGTATTACTGCTACCACCAAAAAAACAACTCAGGAATGGAAGAAAATTGTTTATTGTACACCACCACAAATACAATAATCATCTGTCAATAACATTAACAATATTAACTTATTATATCTCTTAAGCGAGCGAAAATTTTCAAATTTTGATATTACCATTTTAAGTTTGACCCAAAAAGAGCACATGACACCTACATTACTTTTTTGATAGATTATGGAAATACCCTGTAAAAGTGTCGAAAATGTCCTGTACACGGGCGCAGTATTTTGACCCCTGGTGTAAACGATTTTTTCTTCATATTATTTGAATTTCTGTAAAAAATACCTACAACGATCAACTATTTATGACTAATGTTAGATTGAAATTATCTAAACGCGTACCTTATTCAGCGTTGCAATTTTTAAAGCCATCTTCTTTTAACTTATTTGAAACTGTAGAACTGTGCATGAATGTAAATAAATGGCGTGAATGTTTTGTTTCTCCTTTTATATTATATATTTATGGTAGTAATATACCATTTTAAGAATTAGCATTTCACAATCCTACGATTTATGCCTAGATAAAATCGAATTAAATTGTTAACAGTTTTTCGCATAATAGGAAACGATTTAATGAATTTAAAAGAGGCAATTTATAAAAGCAAGTTGAACTAAACTATAATACGTGTAATTTAAATCGACAATGTAACACAAATTGACTTTCAGAGACCATTTAACGAGTTGGAAATCAGCCAATCAACCGTTACATTATCGGGTGTACGGAATTAGCCGTAGGCGGTTTATTACCGCTCTGATTTATGTTGTTTGAAAACGATAACGATTTTTTTTATTGTTGTAATGACTGCGATCTTTCCCGCGTGTTATTGTTTTAAAATTCCGATTAAAATTTTATCGTGTGTGGCGCGGGCATTGTTGCGTGGGTGTGTCATGGTTGTCAGGTGTCTTGTTGTGGACTAATCTCGGCACGCTTTGTTGTTAATGGCGTCACGTTTAATCTTATTAAAACAATTCGGGTGGAGTTTAACATGCATGCCTGTAGCATTATGTCGGATAAAGTAAGGTTTGCCGGTTTAATTAGAGTTAAGATACTTTTCCCGATTATTTACTTGACTTGGTTCGCCAACTGTAGGATAGGCCAAGTAGTAATTGAACTACACGGAAAGAAAAACTTAGTCAAATTTACTATGGTAAAACTAACTATACTCGGAGACCACAATTGTAGACAGTGATTCATCTATGACAAAATGAAACGACAACTACATTTGAGCGAGAAGGAAATAGACTTCCAGTGGCGCGTAAAATAAAAAATTTATATAAGTACTTATTATTGAAAATAATTCGCAAATTGCAGGTAATTACTGAATTACCAAATTATAATTTTTAATAATATTTAATAATTCTATCTCCATTGAACAACTTACAAACCAAAATATGGTCGGTAAGTATGAGTCCATTTTTGTTATTAGAATTTATTCATTCTTAAAATAAAAACCGTGTACTTTTCGACGAATTGCATATTTTGTCGCATTATCAAGTACGATGTTTTTCCGGCCTACATGATTCTGAACTTTGGGGTTATTCTTGTTCTTCATATTTTTTAAAGTCCTGAGTACTGTACTAGCCGATACCTTCGTTAAAGAAGCACATAGTTCGGTTGCATCTAGCACAGATAAATCCGGATTTCGGGTCCGAACACCTTCATACACAGATTTTTATCATGCCTTGTTCCCTCTGTGTTAAATTAGGTCGTCTTTTTCTTAAAGGTGGACCGCTAGTAGATGCAGTAGTTTGCATTTTTACCACTACCACAAATAACACTATTAGTCAATAATAGAAAAACAGCAACAACAATAATTATATACAGTAACAACTATCAACAATAACAACAATAATACGCAACAACAATACTCAGCAACAACAATACTCGGCATCAACAATACTCAGCAACAACAATACTCAACAACAACAATACACAATAACAATAGACCCGAATTCAAAATATCTATGAAAATACAGTAAAACCAGCTGGTTACGCCTCTCTCAACAGTTTGCAACTGATACAATAATATCAAACACTGTTGCCCTGTGTATGCTATATTTAAACGTTTGCCCGCTGATCCGTTCTCCGTGCAAATCCTATTACTATAAAGAATATAATGCTCGAGAATACTACAGTTTGGCTACGCCGCGCGTTTGCGACCAAATAAGCGCGAAGAAGCGGCTTTTTAGGTAATTTTAAACACACAATAGCGGGTAAACGTACAAGATATTATCAACCGCATTCGCTGCATTGTTGCTCGGAGTATGAAATGAGCCACAATCTACAATTGTGGACTTCGAGTATAGTGTTGGAAATAACCGATAATTTTAAGAATCGAGTACTTGATACTCGAGCGATATTAATAATCGAGTGAATCGTGCGAGCGATTAATCACTTGAAATTTTCATGACTAACAATGTGTTGATAAAACACCAGGGGTTGATTTTGTCAGTTTTAGAAGTTTAGTCTAGAGTTTTATTCGTGAAGAACAGTTGATTCTGATTTAAAAAAAATTATATCCATTAAGACCCATGTCGCGATGAATCCACTAAAGCTAGCTTTAGACGGTGCCATCTTTCGTGCATCTTGATGCATGCGTTTTAGCGCAACTATGGCGCACCCGTCTTTGTATGCGCTTTTAAAGCGCACCGGTCGTTTGCATAAAAAGGCAAACAGACGCAGTGTTTCCCGATACTGTTGGTACTTTCTGGCGTTACATTTTGCCTCTTCGCATTATTACGTCAAAATGAATGAGAGAACAATTGAGTTTATCGACTCGTATAGAAGTTTCACTTGTTTATGGCGATGTGAAGACCCTTGACAAAAACCGTATTATACGTAATGATGTTGTTCAGGAATTATGTAAAAAATAAATTTTAAATAAATTTTTTTTTGAAAAACCAACCGCCATCTAACAGCATTTTCTCTATAATGGAATAAGACTTTTTCCTCAGCAATTCCCGCATCCACACACCGTTTACGTTAGTTATTTCTCGATATTATAATAAAAGCAGCAAAAAAAACTCCAAACTTCAGAACATCCATGTGGAAAAGTGCAAGACGCACCACCGATATCAATTTTAGTGTAAATGAAAAACGAAATGTCGTATGCGCTAACGCACGAAAAAAGGCACTGTCTAAAGCTAGCTTAAGCATACTTTTTTGTATGCACCTTCTCCTTTATGTGTCTTTAACAAAGACGTATGTCGTGTCAGCCTTCTGAGAGTTTCGGGCGGCGCGCGGCGGCGAGCGAAAATCGGGTATCAAGTAAAAGGCAACGATTTTCGATTTTTCGCTTGAATTTATAACTATAGTACTAGTATCTCCTATCGAGCGAAAAACTGCTCGAATATACGAGCAGTTTTTTACCTCGAGCGATCACACTACCAAGCAGCACATTTCGGTCGGCGTCTTGCGAAGCTCGGGTATCTAGTGAAAGGTAATAAGTAATAAGCGACGATATTCGCTTGAATTTATAACTCGATCATTTTTTTTAATAATCGAGCGATGTCGGTTATTTCAATAATCGAGTACTCAAGCGATGGCTTTTTATGTGAAAATCGGTTCCAAAAGGTGTTTGCACTTATTTCCCCAAGAAACTGTCAAAACTATGTAACTTTCTTCCCATAACACCTGTCAACCTTAATTAGTGTCTACCCTCGGGTTGTTGTGACCACTCTCGTGCGGTGCCGAATATATGACGGGGCAATTGGGGCCCACATCATTAGGGACCCCCACATAAAGGTCGATACACGGAAAGAAAAACTTCAAATTAAATTAACTATAAATATAATAAAACTAAAAATATTTTATGGCCCTATAATATGTGACTGGAATAACTTTTATTAAGAACTGTCATTAAATTAAAGCAAAATTTTAACAGAAATTTTTGGAGAAATTTACAAAAATATTTAGTAAACCATTTATGTCTTTGTAAAATTTACTAAAATGTTTTTTAAAGTTTAATAAAATCTTTTGTAGAATTTATTACAATATTTTGTAAAATCTACTAAAATATTTTTTAAAGTTTAATAAAATCTTTTGTAAAATTTACTAAAATATTTTATAAAATTTACTAAAATATTTTATAAAATTTACTAAAATATTTTTTAAAGTTTAATAACATCTTTTGTTAAAATATTTTGTCAAATTTTCTAAAATATTTTGTAAAATTTACTAACATCTTTTGACTTTGACTTCGTGATTATAGAATACTTCCTCTTAGGTTCCTCACCTGTTCTCCCTACGAAGAGCTAGTTCTGATTGATCCGTTGCATCTGATTTAAGCTCTTCATTTTTGCAATAAGAAGTACTTAGTACAATAATAGTCGTCAGTAAAATATACCATACATTTCAAAATATTTAACTAGGAGTTATAAATAAATTATTTTCCCTTACTTTTGTTGTAAAATTTACAATATATTTTACTTGGTTTTATTAAATTTATTAGAAATCCTCAGTTTTTTGTAAATTATGTTATTACAATATTATTAGGATTAATAATGAAAATTGTAATTATTACAATAATTTATAGGAAATTTTACAATAAAATCTTTACTATAATAATTTGACTAGAGTATTTTTTCCGTGCAGAATATCAAACACAATATAATATTTAACCATAGTTTAAATGCTCGAAACGTCCGCCGTGCACTTCTCGACAATAATCAATTCTTTGAAATATGAATGAAAAATATCGAGAGATGTATGTACGTATATAGAATTTAAATTTAGTGCTTATTATGGGACATTCCATTGAAATTATTAAAGTAATTTGAGAATGAAAGTCAATTTACTTCCAGTTAAACCGGAAGTGAAATTTTAGTGATATTAGTAGATAGAGTACCACATAAATAAACTTAAATAAGCACATCATGTTTTTCCTACATTCATTTGTTTTTTGTCAAAACGTTATAAATTTTGATAAATTTAACATATTTTATTCAATCGCCATTGTCTCGACAATTGTCAGATAGGTTGTATAGAAAGTAATACATACATGTTTTATATTTAGAATATAATTTTTTTAAAGAAAACAGAGCATTTCATTAAAAATAACGAAGATGATAGCGCTTCCGGTTAAACCAGAAACGACTTTCATTTGTTTGAACATTCAAAATATACATCCTACCCAATCAAAACAGTTTCCAAAATATGAAATCGATGAGTTTTTTCATAAGGATATTACAGCCGTACCAGTAATCTCGTTGACACCCGTTATATGAAAACTATACATAGGAAAATTTTGAAAATTGGACAGTAAGCTAATGTTGATGGGCGCAACTCCGGCGGTGATACCGGAAATCGCTGTCAATTTGCTTATTTTAAATGGAAATACCCTATGTTTTATTACATTTTGTGGATTCTAAGCAAGATTCTAGGAATATTTCATATATCATGTCTTATGCTTAAGTTTAAAGCTGGATTCATAGTTGCCGTAACGTAAGATGTAAGTAGTCGATAAGACGTAAGCAGTAAAGACATACCCGTTCATAGTTTCGTTAAGAATTTGTAGGTTATGGTTTCTGTTTTTCACATGACATCTTTATTTATGATTACAATTTTCTTACGCCTTTCTATTACATCTTATGGCTTACGTTACGGAAACTATGAATCCAGCTTAAGCATGATTGACATATTTATGTCTAAAATGACGTTTACAGAACTTAAATGAATTATTAATTTTTCCTATTAAGAATCCTTTATTATTTAATTTGAGTTGAATTTCTTGTTGAACGATTTTTTATAATATTTTTAAACTACTTATTAATACAGGGTGTTCAAACAATAAGATTAAAAATTAAATTGAGAAAACTGCAAAAAAATCTACAATTTCAAATGGAAACCTCAAAATTTTCATGATTATTTTCTATTTAGCCTTAAAAATAAGGGTAAGTTTGTATAAGGTTCTCTATTCCGAAAATTTGTAGTTTTCGAAATGTTGCCAATTCAATAATTTTATATGGCGATTTTGCTGCGGAGTTCAGTTACTCCTAGTTGGCTGTGACGGCCTTGAAAAACAGTCCAACGCCAAAGAAATAAAATTGTCACATGTTCTTGTTATCGCTTATATTTTATTATTATTAATAAATTTCAAATACATCTTAAAAATGCCGATATATATCGGCAGAATTTTGCCGGTACCGATTATCGGAAAGATTCGCCGATATGCTGATAAAATACCGATGTTTTATAGAGTATTCTCGTACACTAAGGAAACTCATTCCAACTCAATTGTAAACAATATTATAGGTACCCATATTTCCTGTTGTAAATTGGCCTAAATTAGTTGTTATTTCGATAGATTGGTGCACTGAGATTAACTTGTGTGGAACGAATTTATCACACAGAAAATTATATAGCTGTATAGTTAACGATTCGATGACAGTATCGCGGTAATAAAGTATTTTTATTTTTCTGTCCGACTACATAAATTATTTTGCCAATTATCTGCTTCTATTAATAAAATTGATGCACCTGTTGGAAATTTAGTGTTAAATGTTGCCGCGAATTTTTGAGAAGCCCTAACAATAGCAGAGGTGACCGACGAATATTTAGTCCAATGTACAGGATAGCCAACTAAGCGAGGTGCGCGGCTGTATCTCGGGATCCGTTCATCGTACAGCTTCTGGAAAAAAATATTTATACTAAAAGTTCTAGCCTAAATGAAGGAAAGGAACTTATTGTTTATTACAGCTAATGGCCTTTTCTTAAAATGTCCTACATAAATTTTACGAGCGATTTTTTTATACAGGGTGTTATGGAAATGACGTATTATATTTAAACCGGCAAATCCTGAGATGAAAATAAATTGAAGAAAAATAATCATAAATGGCGCTTTGAATTATTAAGCGAAATTATACACTTTATATGAAATCGGAATATTTACATGGCCGCTACTGACGACGGTGGCAATCAATAAAATAAAAGGTCTGCAGTGTGAAAGACATCAGCGTATTTCGGCCGGTGTTGTCATATCTACACGGCAAACTCTTTAAAAAGAAATTATAATTTTAACAATTTTTCATTCTATCGTTTATGAACAAATATGATTCCAGAAAACCGACGGTGAAAAACGTTTCGCAAAACAAATAATAGTAAGTAATATCACACACAAATTTCAAATTCGTCACAAGCACAGGAAAGTAAAAGAACAAACGTCATTGAATTTTTGAATGGTTATCTTTCCAACTCTTTAAAAAAAATGCAATTTTATTGAAGACACATGCACTCATGCTCTCTTACCTTTACTTATTTAAAAACAATTATTAGTTCCATAATTTCTATAAAAAAACTTAAGTTTTAGGGAAAATTTTTTTGCCAAACTTAATGCAAAACTGATATTCCATATAAATTATAAAAATTAATTACTTACTTGTATTTATCTTATAACTAAAGAGCGGGACATCCAGGCACATGCATAATCAGTTGTTTATTCTTTTTCCTAAGAACACTTTATGCACGGGACACAGATTTTCACGGCAACACTGAACAACACATAGTGTAATTAATGGTTAATTTCACTATTTTTATAGTAAATTTTTCTTTCCGTGTAACTTTTACTGTATACTGGTGGTAATTAATTAAATGCATTAAAGAAAATAATCCCATCAAAAATGTATATATTAAAACCCAAATAAAAACATTTATTCCCTTTCAGGTAGAAATTTTATGGATCGGGCGATCCTTTGTCTTGTTATCATTAAATTACGGACTATAAACATTCTTATAAAACCAATAAAAAAACCATAGCAAACAACCAATATAAAATCATAACATATAAAACGGTTGACGCGATGTCAAAACAACAGATAGTATTTTACTACCGACCTCAATATCTCAACATCAGAGCCATCAACAAGTTCACATCAAAAATCCATTAGACATAATTTCAAACGTGTGGCACGATGAATAAAAAAACATGTGTGGTTTCCATGATGACAATCTACTCCAACAAAAAATATTATATATTTTTAAGTTGTAAGCATTCGTCTTAGTATAAAAGTGGATTTATAATCTCTCTTGATTTGTTTGTTTATTTTAAACTATTTCTGTATCGGTATTGGATTTTTTTTTACAAATTTAAGTTGAACGTTCAATAGGTTGATGGGGAGGCGCGCCGCGACGCACACAGGCGATTTTCAGCAGAATCTTGGCCAAAAATATCTTGGTCGCTTGAGACAAACGTGTTTTTAATTGTAAGAAACCGTTATAAATATGGTAACATTTAAATTTTTTTAATATCTTGCCCCCTCACCTTTTTATGATTAAATTATAGAAATCGGAATATATCATTCGTGTGATTGTTCTTTAGCGCTTTGGGATGGACAGTCTCTTCCATTTCACGAGCTGAACCTTGTTAAATAAATTGATTTTGCTGCGGTTCCTGCAACAACAAAAAATTCTTACCAAACCGTACGATTTTTTTGTAAAAATTTCTATACTAAGCTATTTTGGAAAATGGCGGAGAATTTTCTTCGTCCGTTTAACAGCATGCTTCATTCTCCATAAAACTAAGTACGTTTAATCGGAATGGGTTTAGTAATAACACAGTAATTTAAAATCGGTTCGGTTTTTCAATCACAATTTGTAAAACTACACCCACCACAATATTTTTAAAATTCAATTTTCGACAAGACCGTAAATTACCGCCAGAAATTTTCAGTCGCACCTTACTCAGGACTCTGAAGAATAACAAAAAAGATAGTTTGGGCGTAATCCAACGTGAACTTTCTTATATTTTGCCTGACATAAAAAATTTTGTTAATTTTTTTTACCTATATTAACAAAATGTATGAAATAAAAAGTACCAGTGCACATATTTTTATTTTGAAAATTTCATGGAATTCTATTTACAACCAGCAATAGGCTTACACGATAGTTTTTCAAAATGTTCAGAACAACTTAGCGGAAACTAGAACTAAACACACTGATTTTTTTAGAACACTCCCATTTAATAGAGACACCGCACTAGAAAAACCAACTTTGAACTGAATACTTTTAAGGTTGGGCATGATATAGATATGACACCCTGGTTGTTACTTAATTAAGTGCTAATGATTTTACGACATAATTCTAACATTGGTTTTACCGATTATTGCCGACCTTTACCTGGAATTCGCTTGTGTGCTGCGAAAATCCGATCCTGGATAAAAGGTAGAAGATAATGAGCAGTAATTAAATGGTTTGCCGTTATTAAAATTGGTTCGCAGCAAAAAATAGCCATTAAATCATTTGATCAGCATAAAAAGATT
This sequence comes from Barypeithes pellucidus, assembly GCA_963991005.1. Lineage (NCBI taxonomy): Eukaryota > Metazoa > Arthropoda > Insecta > Coleoptera > Curculionidae > Barypeithes > Barypeithes pellucidus. The sequence goes on from OZ022556.1 coordinate 64,274,585, forward strand.
TTGCTTGCAATAAATAAAAATCAGGCTGCAACACTTGTTCTGCAAAAATTGCTACAAACTGTCAACAATTTAACCGATATCAGTCCGCTTGTAATATCATGTGTTCGCTTAATTAACAGTCGAGCTGCGAAATGATTACTTGGTCAGCAAGATTTTACAATTGGTCAGTAGAAAAAAAAACATGTCTAGAAGCAGTTTACTTCAGTGTTTTGCATATGAAAAGAATAGTTATCAATATAAATCATTGGATTGCGTTTGTTTTGAATAATCGGCAAAGTTCGTTATTGTGGGCGGAGCGAAAGCAGTCCGCGTGATACGGTGTAGCAGTCAAGGCCCAAAAGGTGTAGCGGGGCGGGTTTTCACTTGTTTTCCCAGGGCACTGTCAATTTATGTAACTTTTTGTGTTTTCTTTTGCCAAATACAGAAGGAAATCGGCTACAAAAGGTGTAGCGGGGGCGGGTTTTTACTTGTTTTCCCAGGGCACTGTCACTATTTCACGTTTTATTGTTTTTTTTTGTTTGATGACCAAGATCAAATATTTTGCTTACCCGCTGATTGCTTACTAATATCTGATTAAAAGTGCGTACCAAAATAATGGAGAGCACTCTAGTATGACATTAATTACTGACCGATTCAGAAATGTTTGTCTGTCACTATTTCACGTTTTATTGCTTTTTTTTGTTTGATGACCAAGATTAAATATTTTGCTTACCCGCTGACTGCTTACTAATATCTGATTAAAAGTGCGTACCAAAATAATGGAGAGCACTCTAGTATGACATTAATTACTGACCGATTCAGAAATGTTTGCTGTCCATAATTGCTGACCAACTTGCCATTTTGGCTGACCGATTACATTTTTCTGTTCGCAAAAATAAGATTATTTTGCTAACTAGTTAAATGATACCCGAAGATAATTAAGCACGCGTCGCATAGGGCCGTGGGAGGAGCGGGTCGGCGATGCGTCGACCTGGTATAGTTGATATTTGAGTTTTTTGATCGAATTCTCTCTAAATAATTTATATTAAATATTATTTTTTGCAGGCGACGGCTTGTTTCAATCTTTTGACCGGTAGGGCGGCATTGGTCCAATTAGTTCAGAAGGCGCCGTCGACTTCCTTATATCTGCTCGCAAAAAACAATATTTATTAAATAAATAGGCAAGAGAAAAATTTTAATTCCGTAGGAATTCGATCACAGAATTGAATATCAACTATATTTTTACGATAGTTTTGCTGATCGTGCCGCGTCCATGTATCCATCCATGTATTTAAATAAAAAATAATTTTGTTCAAATTCAAACATTTCCGAAACCAGAAACGAATCTGTGAATTGCCACACCTCTTGACCCCCATTGTTAGCCTGAAAAGTCTCCAAAACGGCAAAGGATGGATCCCTTTTTAATTAACATATTGGAGACTCTGCAAACACGCGAATTCTCGGACATTGTCGGCTTCTGAAACCAGTTATTCGGCGGGCTGGAACAGGAAAAGTTTTATACACATAATCAAACTGGACACATTTTATTACGGCACATAAATTTATTTATTGGTAGTAGTTTTACGTATTATGAGAAATAAAAAAAAAGCAGCTATACACTTATATTATTTTGCCGAATATAAAAGGAAATCGGTTCCAAAAGGTGTACTTGAGTAAGTAATACTATATTGCATTTTGCGCCCCCCTAGTAATAAATTATTTGCTGCGGAAGCAGCTTGTAATGTAATTTTTCGTGGCGTTCTCTCAGTCTGAATATCGTAGTCACTCATACTTTACTAATATACCCAAAAATAAAATCCAAATATTAAAATTTCCCGACATTTACGTTGCATAAAATCTATTCGAAACATTGACGGTTTTGGCATATCACGGGTAGTGTGATCTGTGGAACTGTTACGTAATATATATTACGTAACAGTCATTACGTAACAGGATATAGGAGTAGAAAAAATAAATTAATATCGCAAACAATGAAAATTGTTTATATGCATCGTGTAAATCGTTAGAACATAACTTTTAAACCGTTCGTCCGATCCAGTTCGGGATTTTTTTCTAAACGTCTTGACAGTTTTCGGGTTGTGACAGGTGTCAATTGACAGGGTTAATATATTTTGATAGGTGCCAAGCTCCGGGTTTACGCATGCGTAGAAGCCAAATCGTTGGAGTTTGACAGGTGGCATTTTTGACATTTTGACAGGTGCTAAATTTCGGGTTTACGAGTGCGCAGAACCCAAAAATATTGCTCGGAGGGCGTGAAACATCCCTTCTATACTTACTTATCTGGGCGAGTGTGCACGTTTTTTCAGGAAACTGTCAAAATTATATAGCTTTCTTGTGTTTTTACAAAAGAAAATCTGTTCCAAAAGGTGTATTGGGGCGTGTTCCAGGGTTTGCACTTATTTCCTCAGTTAACTGTCAAAACTATGAAACTTTATTCCCATAATACCTGTAAACCGTAATTAGGGTCTGCCATCGGGTTGTTGTAACCACTCTCGTGCGGTGCCGAATATATTACGGGGCACTTGGGGCCCCCATCATTAGTGACCCCCCACATAAAGAACGATATACGGAAAGAAAGACTTAACCATAAAAATAATAAAACTAACCATAAATAAATTTTTTTAATTAATTAATTAATTTAGAAATTTATGTACAACTTCCTTAAAAGCATTCCATTCATGTTTTTCCATCGTCCATTCCAGCAAGCTCCTAATCTTTGACCTTACAGAGATTTCCTCCTTTAATTTTGCCTCTGACAGAGCCGGAAATATTTAAAACAGTTTCCTTCTTTGTTTAATGCCTTAACAAATTGTTTCATAAGTCCAAGATTTATGTGAAGTGTTGGAAGTAAAACATTTTGAGGGTCAATAAGACTTTCGCGAATTACATTTTTGGTTCCAGGTGTTCGAGTCTCTCTTTGTGGCCAGTCTCTTTTTATCCAATCTCGATCCGTGCTATATCCTACTCACACAGGAAACTTGAAAATTTAGTACATCCGAACAAACCCAAGAGAAGTCCTAAATTTTTTTAGATCTCCACACACTTCCCAGTTGTGATTTTCATATTATATGCAGTGGCGGTTCTTCCACAATAGCACATGCGCACTTGCACCCCCAAAACAAAACGAATACAAAACGAATAAAAAATATTAATTTATATTCATCGAATATTATTTATCGTATATAGTCCGACCCTCCCTAATATTGTATCATCCCGTCAAACCAAACTGTATAGATCCGGCAACCGTGCCTCGGTCGAGGTAAATGACGATTATGACGAGACTTGCTCGCACGTGCGATTAAATAGTGCAGTTTCTCTGTGGTGACAGGTGGCGGGTGGCAGCGGGGCTATGGCGATTTAACTTGGGAAAGGCGCACAGTTTTTGGGTGCACCGCGCTGTTGTCTGTTCGTGCATCTAATTAGAAATTGGAGCGTGTATGTTTTAATATTTTAATATTATATATTTATTAAGTTAAAATGAATAGTTGACGGTGGACTATTTAAGAAATAACTTTAGCTCTTTGAGTTTGGAGCAAAAAATTGGAATGAAGAATGTGGGAACACCTAAACCCGAAATTAATTTAACGCAGACCACAAAGGGTAAATCTAGGGACTTTATTAGAATGTTTAAAAATGAAATATATGAAAAAAAATTTATAGAGGGTATTCCACTCTTAATGAGGCTGTTATTGATCAATTTTCTACAATTAAGAACCGAAGAGTGGACTTTACGTTGAAGCACTATTGTGTAGGGTCGATAAATGTTGTGTATTTCGATAAATGATACTCGATATGATTTTAAACCATTCTATTTAAGAATTTAAACTAAAAAACACTGAAAATATGAAGAATGCCAACTTGTCAGTCTCGTGGCTCGATTCGTTCTCGTCATAAAACAGTTCTCGCCTTGGTTGCGCCTAATAACGTAGCCGTAGATGGCGTAGTGGTATTAGACATCATTCGGTTTTCTCGATAGCTCGTAGATGGCTTTAGGAGTATTAGTAGTGGACTGTATAAATATTGTTACGAGGGTTGCATGCGACGACGTTAAGATCCGACAGCTATACACACTAAGAAAACCTTTCTTATTTTCCAAAAGTTGTATTTCCTTGTGTAAAATTAAAAAATAAAAAAAATATGTTTTACCTAACGCATTTTCTTATTACGTTTTTTCTTTCTTTTTACAAACGCCTAGAAAGTAATTGTTTGGTCGTTACACAAAAATAAAATTTTAAAAATAATTTCACGAGCCGCCACTGATTATTTGACAGCCATAATAAAACATTTACCTTACCAGGTAATGAGCGCCACCTACTTAATAAATTTCTTGACAAGCAGCACATAAGATCATTTTTAGGTTAATGCCTAGAATTTGAATTACTACATTCATTGTAAAATGTATTAAAACCCCTATTAAAATTTTTTTAAATATCTTTTCTTTTGTATTACTATACCAATTGTATTTTAATTAGTTATTTCTATATAAAAACACAAACAAATATCACGTCATGACAAATTTCATGCAGGCCTGTGTTATTAATGAAAAATGTAATTAATGCTATATTTTATAGGAGATCGTACAATAAAATCTTTACTATGATGATTTTACTGTAGTGTTTTTTGCGTGTAGTAATATGCGGTTCACGTAGCCTAGTTTGACACCCTGTATACCCAGCGGTAGCACATAAAAGCTTGTATAACAAGCTTTGAAAATAAATCCGCCTATGTAACGCGACAAAAACAGTTCTTTGCATTTGTTTGGTTGCCAGTTCGTGCGACCAGAATAGCGTACAATAATTGGATTCATAGAGGTGTAACTAATGCTTGCCTTTTAGAAATAATTATTTTGATTGCCGTGTGTTTATTCATTACGTATGCCTGTTTTTTTTTTTTATTGAAGGTAATGTTATTAATTTATTTGACAGTAATACACCTATTAAAATGTTAAAATATTATTAACATGACTGAGGAATAAGCTCTTAGTTTCCCATTTCCAATTTTATATTTACTATACAGGGTGTCCCATAACTAATGGTACACAGGAAAACTGCAGATTCCTTGGGTAAAAATACAGCGATTTGGCCATACTTAGTTTAGTTCAATAACTGATAATAACCGAGATACAGGGTGTCCAAGTAAAAATTGAATTTTCAATTTTCCTAAATAACTTATTTCTCAATCAATATTTTTGCACAAAATAACTTAGTATAGTTATATTTTTATTAATAATATTTATTATATTTTTATTAAAAATATTGTTTTTTCCGTCATTTTTAAGCAATAAAGGTATACTTTGTAAATGTCGCTCCGACTAACCGTTTGCGAGATATTTTCAATTACAATTTCTAATGCGCCCGTTTAAATTTTGATTCGTAAATGTGAAATTTGTTACAGTAGGGTTTGGTAAAAACAAATACAATGAAAGCACTTTTTTTTGAAGATACTGTTATCAAAAATTAAACTAAAAATGCCGCGACATAACTGTTTTCTAACGGAGAAATGCGAAACATGGTATGTTTATACGCACAAGAAAATTTTAACAGACGCGGGGGCACATCGGCGGTATTTGGAAATATATCCAAATAGAAGGCAGCCAGATTTTAAAATTCTTAGAAGCCTATACGACAGAACCGGGAGAAACAGGATCCTTGCGTGCAAAACGTAATAGTGGAGGATCCTGTTTCTACCAGTCTGTCGTATAGGCTTCTAAAAATTTTAAAATCTGGCTGCCTTCTATTTGGATACATTTCCAAATACCGCCGATGTGCCCCGCGTCTGTTAAAATTTTCTTGTGCGTATCAATATACCATGTCTCGCATTTCTCCGTTAGAAAACAGTTATGTCGCGGCATTTTTAGTTTAATTTTTGATAACAGTATCTTCAGAAACTCCTTTAAAACACCCACAATGCTGACAAATGAAAATAAACTTTGACAGAAATGAGGTTTCAAAGTGCTTTCATTGTATTTGTTTTACCAAAGCCTACTGCGACAAATTTCACATTTACAAATCAAAATTTAAACGGGCGCATTAGAAATTGTAATTGAAAATATCTCGAAAACGGTTAGTCGGAGCGACATTTACAAAGTATACCTTTATTGCTTAAAAATGACGGAAAAACTGATCTTTTTAATAAAAATATAATTATACTAAGGCCTAAGAAAGTTACCCTGATTTTTATGTATCCAGAGTACCGCAGAGAGCGCCCCCTACAATCTACATCAAAATTATTAACAAAATCAAATTCCTTTCCTCAAAAAAACCCTAGTCACAAAAATGTGTGTGCAAAAATATTGATTCAGAAATAAGTTATTTAGGAAAATTGAATTAAATTTTTAATTGGACACCCTGTATCTCGGTTATTACCAGCTATTGAACTAAACTAAGTATGGCCAAATCGCTGTATTTTTACCCAAGGAATCTGCAGTTTTCCTGTGTACCATTAGTTTTGGGACACCCTGTATATTCATTATAAAGCGGCCAATTCCGTTTTATTGTTGGTGATTTAAATTCAACTTAATTTCTTTCAATCTTATTCTGGTTTATGGGAAGTGCGATACTCGCAAAAGTACCGGTATTTGTGGATCTATATGTATCGACTTGGAAGTACCGGTCTGTTACGATATCGTTAAGTAAAATACCGGTACTGTGAGTACCGGCACATTGTTTTATATTAAATGATATATGATATCAAGAATCAACAAAAATATTTTTTGAAATTGCTTTTGGAGATAATTGCTTAAAATCGACTGACAATTGTCAGCAAGTGGCGGCTTGTGGGCGTAAATATAGAGGAAGAGGCAAACTAGTCCAATTTCCCAATTCAATAATTGTCCACGAAATAAAATAATTAACACAAGTTTACACTAATAGTTAAGCCAATCACACTATAAAGCAAAAATATTCTTAAATACACTTCAGACTATCGTTACGTCTCAAAATATAAGTTACGCCTAAGGCATCGGTGGCACTATTTACTATTACTACTATTATTACTATTTACTTCCTCTAACTGCCACTGTTTTTAGTATAACAAAATTAATTACCCAATTATCGTGCAATACAAATAACATAAAGAATAAAACAGTTTTTTATATATATTATTTTAAATATATATAAACGAACAATCCCGAACAAACACGAACGATTTGTGTTTATAATTATTTTGTTATAGCTTTATTCGGGTTCACGCAATAACTGTTCTAGGACTGTCGGGAGTGTGCGCATTTTAAATATACCTGTTCGGGTTTTAAAGTTCTAATTTAGGACGGTCCTAACATCAGAACTGTTTTGGGAACAGTCAGAATCGATCCCTGCTTTGGAGCAAGTACCGTTTTCGGATTATTTGTTATACATTCGCATACACTTGTCATCTGTCATCGATTTTGGAATGGTGACGTGTGCAGTCTTGGAGTAGTGTGTTTTAGGGTTATATTTGTTCATAATTGTTGTATTTTCAAATAATTAGTATGGATTTGATAAATATTATAGAATCATCTAGTTCATCCTCGTCAGCATCTTCTTGGAAATATAACCTTAAAATCAAAGTAACCGATGAGATTCAAAATCTGTAAAATTAGGTAGGTTATTTGTAAATTTTACATCTTTCGAATGTGTTCGGGTTTTACAACTCTCTTGACAGTCCTAGAACAGTCTGTGATGGCAAAACCAGGCACGTATTATAGTTCTGCGCAGTCAGCAGATCGTTCGATAACTGTTCTAGAACGGTTCAAATAATTGAACCCGAATAAACCTTATACGTTTGCTTGCTAAACCTAATTTTGGTATGCTTACGTCTGATCTTCGAGCGCACTTTTCTATTGCTTAAAATTTTAGAGTTAATCATTTATTTCAAAACGAATATCAGTCGATTTGGCGTAAAACGACCAATACTAAATTTCAATAAATTGGCACAACCAGTGGCTTGCATATGAGCAATCTTATTTTTATTTCTTTTTAAAAATATTTACATCTAAAATACGCGCGTTAAGTAACAAGCTAATTACCAAAAATGTTGACTATATAACTGCCACACCTTCACAAGTATCGTGAAATTATTTTTAAAGTGTAATTTTTGTGTAAAGACCAAACAATTACTTTCTTAGGCGCTTTAAACGTAGTGTGTTCTGCGTTAAATTAATTTCGGGTTTAGGTCTTCCCCGCATTCTTCACTTCAATTGTTTGCTCCAAACTCAAAGAGCTAAAGTTATTTTTTAAATAGTCCACCGTCAAACTATTCATTTTAACTTAATAATTATATTATATTAAAATATTGAAACATATACGCTCGAATTTCTATATCTAATTTCTATACATGCACAACAAACCCGAACAGACACCAAAATTGTGCGACTTTCTCATGTTAAATCGCCATCCTCTATCCCCCGCCCCTGATACTACAAAGAAACTGCATTATGCCCAGTCTATTTATTCGCATATGCGAGCATTTCTCTTCATAACATACAGTAACTATAAATATGTATAATATAAAGTAATATGTAGGAAGGGTAGTCGTTGCTGACTAGTTAGGGAAAACGATTATTGGGCTTTGCAGCAAATGATTTCATTTGCTGCAAAGCCCAATATTTCCCAAATCGTTTTTAAAGTAATATGTATAATACTATATTGAATTAAAAATAAAAATAGTACTTTATTGAATAAAACTTTAGAAATAGAGCATAAACTGGAAGATATTTCTATTATTTTTAGGTTATGTTGTTTTATAGTTGTGACTAGAAATTAGTTGACGGACACCGTCAGCATGTTATATATTTCCAAGTATAGGTATTTCAGTCTATTTGCAAGGTTAAAGGTTAGTATTTTAAAGTTTTCATAAAAAATTGTTGTCGAATCCATGATGCCTAGAAAACTAATTTCAATGAAATTGAAGTAAGCCTAAAATTCGAACCTTACTTGCTGCCAACATAAAAAAAATAAAATTTCAGTTTCATGAAGTGGCAGGTTATTCAATTTTTTTGCATATTATAATGTAGCCATTATGAAACCCAAATAGAAAAAATATTGGGTAGGGTCGGACTTTATACGATAAATAATATTCAATCAATATAAATTAATATTTTTTTTGTTCGTTTTAATTGTTGCACAATTTACGTTTACATGGTTTTATATCTAACAATTGATATGAAAAACACACCTTTTTAAGAGGATTTTTTTAAAAGATAATAAAAAAATTATTTCTTTCTTTAATGTTTTTGCTCTTTTATTGGCAATAAGCATTAGCTTTCAAATAGTTTATTACATAATTACTTAAGTATCACTATTTACCATTATTGTCTATTATTATTATTGCGTAATTTATGTCGAGTAAATTAAATAAACATTCGTTACCAATTATACGTCTCTCAATTGCTTTATGTTCAATAACTTTCCTCGGATAAAATTGAAAATTTTCCGATCGAAAAAGCTTAAAAAACAAGTCGTGTTTTTGTTTTCGAAATTACTATAATTAAAATGCTTAACGCAAAAACACTTCCTCTTTTGCGATAAAATTCATTATAAAATCATTGACGCCATTGTGACGTTAAAGTCGAATAAATAATAAAATCCCATTAAAATCCTTTGAACCATCGGCCCTCCCAGGGTCTCAATTTTCCAACCACAATGGCCCGGTGCCGCCTCGCAAAATAATTAATAATCGTCGAGCCAGACGTGTAATGTCTGGATCGTGAGAGTCCCAAATTTTACTACAATACAACGAGTATAGTATTTGCAGAATTATACCGTTGATCTTTTGACTGCAATAAAGCCTCATTATCCCTTGGACCATAAAATAAATAAGGGAATCTCAAATTTTAAAACCTTTTCGAGCAGAGCCGGACCAGGTATACAAATTCAATTTATACCTATGCCTGATGCATATATAAATACAAAGTGATTTTTAATCATTTTAATCTTTAGTGGTTTTCCGGCGAGTAATTTTTAGTTAGGCTTATTAGTGGTAGAATGTGACGTCCTTGGAATTGTGCTGATAGGGGGGCATCTTCAAGTGTCATTTTTAAAAGAAAGCATTTATCTACCGATGCCAAACTAATAATTAAAAATGTGTATCAATCGTTGTTGAGTAGAAATTTTAATTCGATGGATGCTTTAGCAGAGACGTCTACTTTGACAAAATCTCTTTTATCTTCGGTAAGAGACATAGTACTTAAACCTGTTAATCCTAGAAAAAATCGGAGTGATTCTGGCACATTTAGAAGCATTGACGAAAATGACATGGATTTATTAAGAAGAAAGATTTACCAAATGTATGAGGCACAAACTGTCTGTTGCTTTCAGCTAAAAACATAGCAGATTCTTCTTTAGATTACCATCAAGATACCGACTCACAACTTTTTGAAGATTGGTTTAAACATAAACTCCTTAAAAATATACCTGAAAATAGCGTCATTGTAATGGACAATGCTAGTTATCATAGTCGGCAAGCAAAAGTCATTCCCAATTCTAATAATACAAAAGCACAAATTCAAAATTTTATGATTGAAAATGATTTATATTTTGAAGAAACACAAAACGAGAACTGCTAGAAGTATTAAAAGCGCGCGTATCACGCCACGGCGAGAGCTACTACGTATAAGTTTGGTTTAACGGTACGATAAAATATTAAGAAGGTTTGTACTTCATACGATAAATAATATTAAATGAAAATGATTTTTTTTTATTAATTTTTATATTATTTTTGGGAGTGCACGTGCTCATGTGCTCCTATGAACGAACAGTCACTGATTATATGTTATTAATCATACGTAAAAAAGTTGATATGAAGCCGGAGGGAGAAAGGAAGCATAAAACCTCAAAAAAAGCATAGAAACAACTATCTTAATATACTTAGTTTTGCATAATTCGTGTATAAATTAAATAATCTCATAATTGCTTATAAAAATCAGCAATAAGCATAATGCTTCAAATCCTATCTCTAATTATGACAGTCATGATGCAGATGCTAGTCTTTTCAACTGCCAACGGCCTCCAACAAATTACAACTACCATCGCCTTCGGAGATTGCCGGCTTTTGTGTCTCATTTTATTCTTTGCTCGCCTTTAATGGACCCTTGTGATTACCGACAAACATGTGGGGAATTTCAATGTTCACTCCGGTGTAACCGGGTATAAATCTCGAGTCCGTATAGTTGGGATACGCTATCGACAAAGATCGCGGATCGACTTCGATAACGCTCAGTCTCGGAGCTCGGTATCGTCGATTGAATTTTTTTTTTCAAATGTTGATAGCAAAATTTGTAACTCTAAAGTTTTACCTAAAAGGCAGAACGGCGCTACTCCAGTACCGATAGTCAATTATGGAATATTTATTGAAACAATGGTCGCCACAAAAGAATATACATAGTACTGCCGTGTTAATTCAAAGGGACGCATCTACTGATAATTTAATTGTGAAATATATAGTAGATTATTTAGCTTTCAAATTTAAGATACAAGTTTCATAAGACATTATCTTAGAGCACGCGTTCAATTTAGAAAACGACCCGCGAAGCGTGGAGTTTTCTAAAGTACAAGAAGTGTTCTAATTGTCTTATGAACCGTGTATCTTATAATACTTTTTCTAGTTGGGTCTTTAAAGTCAGAAAACCTTAAAAAATATAGTAGATTTTTTCCATTTGAATTAATAATTTCTTTTTGGGTTGGCAATACTTTTACAATTTAATGAAATGTTACAAGTATCAAATATGCCATGATAGAAACAATTGAACACAACAAAGCTTCTTCCCATCCGTCATAAATAAAAATAAATATATTATTAAAGTTAATAAAAATGAGCCATTAAGAAAGTTGTACTCCGTCACAAATAGGAGAAAAAAACTTTTTAAAAGAATATGCAAACCTTTGAGTTATGGTGCGAGCAGAAGAAAGTTCAAAATATTGAACAAAATAATAAATGGGTAAATATACGAAAAGTGTTTAATTACCTGTTTCACCTTATTCTGAAGAAACAAAGGCTTTTCATGGCACAAATAATATTCTAACATAACAATATTGATCTGACCTAATCTGCCGTATAATCTGAGGTTTTAATTTTGATTGCCAATATTTTTTTTTTATAAAAATACTCTTAAATGTCAGTTCCCTGCCATGTCCCACGCTAAACCTCTATACTTTAAGACATCCAGATAAACCTTAAATCAAAATATATTTAATATTTATTTTATAAATAGGTTACAAAATAAAATATTTTTCTATTGGAAATAATATATTTTGTAAATAAATATTTTTCTGCAATTTATTTACCCTTAATCCCTGTCCATGAATTGGCGCCCATTTCCGCGCATAGAAACAAAAACGGTTGCAACTCGAATACCGCGTGGCGGGTAGTCGTGGTAAATGGGTTAATATGTTGACCTTGCTTCAGTTTTCATTGGAAAGCTGAAGAGAACGGTACTTATTGCTTAATTTTCGCGGAAATACGATCAAAAATACAATTTTGTGGTCTGTAACCTATTATTCTGACATTTCCGTGCCAACGTTTTTTTAGTATATATACTGTGGCAACCAGAATATTTCAAGAGGTAAAGGTTAAAAAATGTAATACTTTTTAATCTTGTTATTTTATATTTTAAAAATTGATTTGCGTTTTAAAGTTATGAACATTATTCTTAAAAAATGACAGTTCCGTGCCGTCAGTTCCATGCCAAAATAATAACAGGGAACTGACTAGATAAGCACGGAACTGGCAGTTTGGCTTTAGCATGCATTTTTAGCATACATTATAGCTCATAGTCTACATTTTTTAACCAGGTAACATGGCAAAACCATTAACTGAAGAGCAGAAGCAAAGAAAGCGAGATCTAGAGAAAGAAAGGCGACAGAAAATTAAGGACAATCCAGTCAAATGGGCAGAACATCAAAGAAAAGAAAAATATCAACGACAAAAAGAGCAAAAAATTAGATTAAGCATCAAGGACATGACTCCAAGGGGTCAGCGGAGAAAGAGAAAAGAGTGGAAAAAATACTCAAAGCGTAGCAGATCCAACAAGAAGAAAGATGTCAATAAGAATACTGCTGTTAAAGAAACTTCCACACGTAAGAAAGAAGTAAAGAGGAAAGTAAAATCCAATGAGTCAAATAGAAGATGCGTTAGACGTCACAGAGAGAAAGAAAAGTTGGTTTCTCTGGTGAAAAAATATAAACAAGAAGTAAACAGATACAGAAAGAGATGCTTTCGTTATCAACAACAAGAACAAAAATTAAATGCACCCCAATGTTCTAAGAGTCCAACCACCCCTTTAACAAAAGTAAATGCATCCATTGAAGTATGCATAAGCGACCCTAAAAAAGTGGAAGAAGTAAAGAAGAAATTTCTTTTTGGTGAAGTTATAAAACATCAATTGCAAGATTCATTTAGTAGCCTTAAAAGTGAACAAGAGAGGCAAGTTTTTAAAAAATTGGTTGAAGGAAAGGTGGTAAAAAAGTACAAGCTTAAAACTCAATGTGCAAAATATTTTAAGTTTAGAGTGTTAAAGGCCAACTCCACAAAAACATTATTGCAAGTGGGTAGAAAATATAAGTCGAGAATTAACAAACAGACAGATGTCAAAAAGAAAGTAGAAAGTTTCTACCAGCAAGATAATAACAGCCGCCTTTGTCCTGGAAAAAAGGACTATATTAGAAAAAAGAAAATTACAAAACAGAAACGACTACTACTAAATACAATGAAAAATCTGTATCTCAGTTTTTCCAAGAGTAATTCAGATATTAAAATTAGCTATAGCTTATTTTGCCGATGGCGACCCTTTTGAGTAAAAATCATGAAGATTTCTGAAAGAGAAACCTGTAAATGTTTAGTCCACGCAAATATGGAACTAATGGTTGACTGTTTTTCAAAAACTCCTTCACAAATCATACAGAATATTTGCTGTGACGTCCAAAAGGAGGACTGTTTACTACGAAAGTGTAAAGACTGCAAGGATTCAGTTATCTTTTACAATGACTGTCTTCCGGATGAGAATTTGCAATATTTGAAGTGGGTAAATTTGAAGCAAAGTTATTTTGACAAGAAATCTAGAACAACTAAGTATACAAATAAAATAGCCAAGACGCCAATTCTGATAAAATTTGGCGAGTTCAAAAAAAAATTTGAACAAGAATTAATATTATTTATGGCACACAAAGCTCGAATAACTCACCAGTACATTTATATTACTAAACTTAAAGAATCGCTTGGAGAAGATGAGGTGCTAATACACTGTGATTTCAGTGAAAATTATAACCTCAAGTACTCAGAAGAAGTCCAGTCATTTCACTTTGGAGGCTCCAGGCAGCAAATTTCCATGCATACCGTAGTAACGTATACAAAGTCTGGATCAGAATGCTTTTCTACCCTTTCGGAGAACTTGGAACATGGGCCTGCATCAATATGGGCCCACCTTGAACCCATCCTGATGCAATATTCGAAAAGAGGCATTTCAAAGTTACATTTTCTGAGCGATAGCCCCTCAGCGCAATACCGGAATAAGACAATGTTTTCATTTATTGCTCACCATGTCAACAAATATATTCCTGGAGTGAATGAGATTACATGGAATTATCAAGAAGCCGGTCACGGCAAAGGGGCACCTGACGGTATAGGAGGTGTTTGTAAAAGAACAGCGGATAGAATAGTCGCGGAAGGAAAAGATATAGCCCATTTTAAAGACTTACTGAAAATTTTAAAAGAAAATTGTCCTGGAGTCACATTCTTTGAAATTAAATCTGATGAAATAGAGAAAATCAGAAACATTATTAATAACACTCCAGCCAAGGTATTTGTAGGTACAATGAATATCAGACAAGTAAAAACTTATGTCGATACATTTAAAGTTTGGCTGCGACGAATGTCCTGCAGCTGCGATAAGTTTTGTAGTCATTATGAATTAGGAGTGATTATGTACCCAGACCACAATAGCTTTTCTGAAGCATCTAATGTTAGCTCTTCCTCCAGTGATTCCTCCGTGACTATGCCAAATTTACCTAACACTAAAATTAGATATGAGGATATTTATGCTAGTGATGACGAGCATGCAGCGGGGTCCTCATGTTTTCCTAAATCCGTAAATAAAAAAAATATTAAAGCAGGAACGTATGTACTAGTTTCCATGTCCAATCAAAATAAAAAAGATCATACGAACTACAAATATATTGGGGTCTGTCAAGGTGAATTAGACGAGGAAGAAGTTTTAGTGACATTTTTAAAGATAGTAAGCAAAAAACAGGATGATCCACAACTTTTTAAATTAGATGACGCAGATAAGAGTTATATTACTGAGGAACAGATTATTGGTATTTTGCCGGAACCTAATTTGATTCTTAAAGGAAACAGAATCTTTTACAGATTTAAAGACACCATCAATGTTTTTGAAAAAGTTTGATAGATTAGTTTTTTTTTTGTACTCATTCTATGAGTTGTGTTAGTTAAGTATTGTTCGTTTTCTTACCTTTATAATGTAAAGATTTTTTATAATAAAAGGATTTTTCTTTAAAGGGAGATTTACTTAATGTTAGGTGCAACATTGAAAAAAATATGGTTTATTTATTTGTTGTTTTCAGTCCCGTGGGAGTAGGTACCCGTCAGTTCCGTGCGACCCCATTTTAAAAAAATGGCTATAATTCGTAAAATATTTGTTGAAATCTACGTTTTTAAGTTAATTTATATATAAGAGAAGTTCTAAACTTTATAACAGACATAATAAAAAAGGTCCACTATAATTTCTATTTCTGCCAAAAAATAATTGTTTTTAAACACTTTTCGTATATTTACCCAAATAATACTGTTGAACAAAATATTGTGTCGACACAGAATCTGACAGGAATAACAATGCCCAGGAAATGTCTACAGTAACTATAAATATGTATATATAAAGTAATATGTATAATACTATATTGAATTAAAAATAAAAATAATACTTTATTGAATAAAACTTTAGAAATAGACCATAAACTGGAAGATATTTCTATTATTTTTAGGTTATGTTGTTTTATAGTTGTGACTAGAAATTAGGTGACGGACACCGTCAGCATGTTATATATTTCCGAGTATAGGTATTTCTGATAAATTTGTAGTAAAAATGATCTATTTGCAAGGTTAAAGGTTAGTATTTTAGAGTTTTCTATAAAAAAATATTGTATAATTTCAACGAAATCAAAGTAAGTCTAAAATTCGAACCCTACTTGCTGTCAATATAAAAAAATTAAATTTCAGTTTCATAAATTGGCAGGTTATTCAATTTTTTTGCGTTTCGTAATGTAGCCATTATGAAACCCAAATAGAAAAACGTATTAATAGGTGTCAGTAGCATATACTGCTATCGAATTTAACAGACATTGAGATGAACTCATTCATGGCACGTTGCTCGAACGGTTTAAGTAACTTCTGACGACATTTGTAGATACGCCCCTTTGAATTAACACGGCAGAGAAGCTTTTCGGAGCTATATTGAAAATCCGGTTTCGTATATTACGCCAATTAATTATCGAATATTCGAATATAGTATTTGCAGAATTATACCGTTGATCTTTTGACTGCAATAAAATCTCATTATCCCTTGGACCGTAAAATAAATAAGGAAATCCCAAATTTTAAAACCTTTTCGAGCAGAGCCGGACCAGGTATACAAATTCAATTTATACCTATGCCTGATGCATAATATATAAATACAAAGTGATTTTTAATAATTTTAATCTTTAGGCTTATTAGTGGTAGAATGTGGCGTCCTTGGAATTGTGCTGATAGGGGGGCATCTTCAAGTGTCATTTTTAAAAGAAAGCATTTATCTACCGATGCCAAACTAATAATTAAAAATGTGTATCAATCGTTGTTGAGTAGAAATTTTAATTCGATGGATGCTTTAGCAGAGACGTCTACTTTGACAAAAACTCCTTTATCTTCGGTAAGAGACATAGTACTTAAACCTTTTAATCCTAGAAAAAATCGGAGTGATTCTGGCACATTTAGAAGCATTGACGAAAATGACATGGATTTATTAAGAAGAAAGATTTACCAAATGTATGAGGCACAAACTGTACCCACTTTGATTTCCCTCAATGAGCGGCTGATTAAAGACGAAACAAATATCTCTTGTAGCCTTTCAAGCCTTAGGAAAATATTGCGTAAAATGGGTTTTAAATACCGAAGCATTGATAAAAGACAAACATTAATGGAATCTCAACGTTTACGGGAATGGAGACTTAAATATTTAACAGCTGTTAAACAATTTAGAGAACAAAATCGTCCAATTATTTACCTTGACGAAACATGGTTCGATACCCATGACACTCCAAGAAAAGGTTGGGATGATTCTTCCAAAAAATGTCAAACCAAGGTACCATCAAATAAAGGCAAAAGAATCACAATATTACATGCTGGTTCAGAGAACGGGTTTGTTCCAAATTGTCTGTTGCTTTCAGCTAAAAACATAGCAGATTCTTCTTTAGATTACCATCAAGATAACGACGCACAACTTTTTGAAGATTGGTTGAAACATAAACTCCTTAAAAATATACCTGAAAATAGCGTCATTGTAATGGACAATGCTAGTTATCATAGTCGGCAATCAAAAATCATACGCAATTCTAAAAATACAAAAGCAGAAATTCAAAATTTTATGATTGAAAATGATTTATATTTTGAAGAAACTTACAAAAAACTGGAACTTCTAGAAGTATTAAAAGCTTTTAAAATAAATAAGGAATACGAGTGTGACAAGCTTGCAGCAGAAAATGGACATACAGTGTTGCATCTTCCTCCGTACTATTGTATATTCAATCCTATTGAGCTAATATGGCACCAATTAAAATCCAATATTAGGAGAAATAATATTTCTCCTACATTAAATGCATCTGTAGTAGAATTAATTAAAAACGAGGTAAGAAAAATGTTTGCAGACAGCTGGAAAAACTGTGTACAGCATGTTCTTAAGGTGGAAAATTCTTACAATTGTATGATTACAAATGTTCAACCCTTAATTATAAGTTTAGGCTTAGATGAAGATAGTGATACAGAGTTAAATTTTGAATAAATTATCAATAGTTTCTTAGAATTTGATTAATTTTTATTGTACTTGTTATCCTAATAGTTATACTTTTAAATTATATTATTTTCAATTATCATTAATTGTTATCATTATTTTACATTTATTATAGGTAGGTACCTAAAACTAAAAATACCTATCTATTTATTTTAAATTATAAAAACAAATCATGTGGTGTGGTATACATGTTCAAGCCGGCCCTGATCCCATTTATTGAGCTTTGAAGAGGTTGAGGCGTATACAATAGGGCTTAATCAGGTAGTTTATTTATGGCAGTAAGAGTCAACGGTATAATTCTGCAACAACTATATGTAGTGTTTCTGTAGCACACCCAAGAAGAGACCCAATTTCAATATAATAAGTCATAACACCCTGTAGACATCATTTACTTACCGTATCCATGGTTACCTATTTAATTTTATAGCTGAACTCTGTCTCTGCTCTTAAATCTTAAAACCATCAGTTAACATTTTTTTATTGAAATAGGTTCATTATTGACGAAATAACAGCTGATTAATTTTTACGTGCATTTTTCAATATTCGATAATTAATTGGCGCAGTGTGTTTTATAGTTGGTAGCATTCAGATTGCATTAATTGCAAGTAAGATTAATTTCGTCGTATCAGTGGGTAATGCTATTATTGCTATTAAACCAATCCAATGTTATATTTTTTAATCGAAAATATACAGGGTGTCAACCTGAAAACTAATATCTCGTTTCCGGTAAATAATATTAAAAATCGGAAAAAATGTCAATTTTATTGTGAAGGGGACGCTTTTAAGGAATATTTATTTTGCAGCCAGTCGTTGAACCCCCTGAGAGGTGTAGATGTTACCCTTAAAATCTTAAATGGGAAGGGGAGTCAAGTGGCACATCATTTTAAAGGTCGTTTTAAATCTCTTTCCAATAATACCATAATTATTAAGTAGGAGTTTCCAAGAAGTCACGTTCCAAAAATGTACTTAATTATAACTTACCTGCACCGAGATTTATAGTTTTTAGGTCTTTGTCTAATTTTTTTTTGCTTTTTAATTTCACATTGCATCTTATCATGTTAACTATATTCTTTGATGTATAGCCTGTGAGTTCCTCCTTTACACCCCTTCAATTTAAATCATAAAATTACCCGTGTTATTTTGCAAGAAACAAGTCTTTTTTGTTCCTTTTTCTTGCTTTTCACTACAATAGACTATTTCCCCATAATATTTAATATTTCTATACAGGGTGTTATGGAAATGACTTATTATATTTAAATGGGTGATTCCTAGGGTGTCCCAGAGAAAGTCTACATACTTTTTTTTAATCGATTATCTAAATACTAAGGTAAAAATCCGCTTTGTCTACATACTGTCGCGCCGTTCCATCTGGATTCAGTTAGCAACAATGTGGGTCTTCTTCTTGCTTGAATACCCGGTGAGCGCCACTATTGTTGCTTCAGTATGTTTCGAGACTCGGGGGTGGAATGAGGCTGTCAAGGGTTCCACGTGCTTGATGTATACGAATTTTAAACGTTTTGTTAGTTGTAGCAGAAACACCGTATATTAAGATATATTAAGATATTTTTTCTGTTGTGAAATAATTCGTAATTAGAAATATTGTGATGTGATTTCAAATTTGTGTGATATTACCTATTGTTGGTTCTGTGGCAAAACATACCTTTTGTGTTTAATTTTTTTAGGGAATTTAATTATAAAGCGGATTATAAGATCGAAGGTAAGAGAGTATGTACCTTAAAATTGTAGTGTTTTTTTTTCTAAAAAGTTTGAAAAAGAAGTGATAACGCGGGTCAAAGACGTATTGTTGTCAAAAATTGAACACGTGCGTTTACAATTCTGTGTTGCAATATATGACAACATCGCCTCAATAAACTATTTATTGCGAACGTCCTCAGTAGCGGCCACATAAATTTTCAGATTTCATATAAAGTGTATATTCCGTACAATAATTCAAAGCGCCAGTTAAGGTTATTTTTCTTCAATTTATTTTAATCACAGAATTTGCCGGTTTAAATATAATAAGTCATGTCCATAACACCCTGTATAATAAACCCCATCCTTTCTACAACAACAGTTCATACTTTCAATATTCAATATCCACGGAAAATTTATCAATAATAACCTTAAATTTATCAATACTAATTTGGCTGTTTCCCTGATGTGTATCTGACAGTTACCGAGTCTGCACAAAACATGCTCATTCTTTCAAAGGAAAAATCAATTTTTTTACTATTTCCACCCTCAACATTTTAACCTTCGGCCATTTTATTCTTATCCGCGATGCTAAAAATGCCATCCAAACGAAAAAAGAAACTTAATTAAATTTCCATTTCTCGCTTTATACCTTTTTAACATCTACTGTTTGAGTATGTCACAGCTATATATTTGAATATATTTGATATGTTATGTTATGACTTCTTGGAAGAAGATTTGTAAGTATATTTCTTCAACGTGTGTTTTTATCAACAATTTATACCTTTTTTTATTTTATATCAGTAAAAAGAAACGCTGAAATGCAATAAATCTGAAAACACTTAATATTTCCAGTTGAAGATAGGTAAAGGGTATTGTACATTAAATATGTCTAAAAAAAATTGAATAATATAGAGGATGTTGCATTTAAAATAAGAAAGTTGATATTGGCCACTGTTACATGAAACACGCTGTATGACAATTTTTTATTGAAAAAAATGCGCGACTAGAAATACCAATAGACGTGTCCTAGCGTTTTTCCGCACACTTATTTATTATAGAATTTATTCCATTTGGCTGATACACACTATATGTATCAAGAAATGATATCTAATTAATTTTTCCTTTAATTGGAAAAATAATATCTATACGACTGTATCGCGTTCATAATAAAAATTATTTTTGGGTGTACAAAATTTAA
This sequence comes from Barypeithes pellucidus, assembly GCA_963991005.1. Taxonomy (NCBI): domain Eukaryota; kingdom Metazoa; phylum Arthropoda; class Insecta; order Coleoptera; family Curculionidae; genus Barypeithes; species Barypeithes pellucidus. The sequence continues at coordinate 64,295,509 of OZ022556.1, forward strand.
TAATTTTTCTTTCTTTTTCAGGTAAGTGTTTGTTTTCTCCCCACTGCCGCTCAGTAAGCTCAACTGATAGTCGTAAGTCTGCAGAGACTATAGTTGTATCGATTACGGTAGGTAACAGATATGTATAATTGATATTCTATCCTGTGATCGAATTCCCATGGAATTAGCAATTCTCTCTTAAATTATTTATTCAAGAAATATTATTTTTTGGCGAGCAACTTGAAAGAGCATTTAAAAAAGAAAATGGACAGGTGCTGGCTGGATAGTACGGTGGACTTATCTGCAGTAAAAATAAGGCCAACTGCAATTTATATAGATTTAAACTAATTGTAGAATATTTTAAAAGTGCTGAAGAAACGTAAAGAGACAAAATATTGTATCTAGAGTTATTAATTGTTATTTAATTCATAACGAACGTTTAAAACTGGGTGTTACTTAATGATACGTACCTACTTATTTTAATGGGTGATTCGTGGATTCATTTTAAGTCGAAAAGATCATATACACTATACACATATGTCCTAGAATTCTTTGTTTTCGATATACAGGGTGTAATTTTGTTTTGTTTTTATCAAAAATCTTGAAAAATTTTGGTATAGAATATTATGATATAAAACTATACATCTTTACACAAACAGTTTTTTTTTTATCTAAAGGCTGTGACGTACAGGCTACAGCTATTTATTTAAGTGCTAAATACTAGATAATAACAAGAAACGTTAATAAAAATAATAATCCAAACGTTTGCTTAGCAACGGATAACAATCTAACTTGATTTTATTTAAACGATTGTTCTTGCTTAAGAAAGAGTGGTTTGGTTTTAAGAGAATATCAGTGGCTTAACATTTTTTAGTTAAAATTATATCGAGGGCAGTGGCGGTTCTTCCACTGGAGCACATGCGCACGTGCACCCCCAAAACGAATAGAAAAATATTAATTTATATTCGTTGAATATTATTTATCGTATAAAGTCCGACTCTCCCTAATATTTTATCGTACCGTCAAACAAAACTGTATATTATAAGCTCTCGCCATCCGGCAACTCTGCAAGGATATTGACGCGATATACTCGCATATGCGAATAAGTGGGCGGGGCATAATGCAGTTTCTCTGTAGTAGCAGATGACGGGGGATGGCGGGGCTATGGCGAATTAATATGGAAAAGGCGCACAATTTTAGTGTGCGCCGCGCTGTTGTCTGTTCGTGCATGTATTTAGAAATTCGAACGTGTATGTTTTAATATTTTAATATTATATATTTAGTAAGTTAAAATGAGTAGTTTCACGGTGGACTATTTAAAAATTAACTTTGCTCTTTGAGTTTGAAGAAAAAAATTGAAGTGAATAATGCGGGAAGATCTAACCTCGAAATTAATTTAACGCAGAACACACTCCGTGTAAAACGTCTCAGAAAGTAATTGTTTGGTCGTTACACAAAAATTAAATTTAAATAATAGTTTCACGATACTTGTGAACCCCCTCTATCATAGGTCACGAGCCGCCACTGATTGAGGGGTAGCTGTACTTACGCCACTGGCTTGAGAAAAATAACTTCTATGGGTTGTTACAGTTAAAATAACTCATATCCTACCACTTCATACTCAAAAATTTTGTTATAATATCCTTAGGCATTAAATAATAGTAAATATTTAATAACTGTGATAATTTAATTTCTCTTCGCGTTCTTAAATATCATTAATGTTAAACAATTAATTTTTAAAATTTTATATTATATGACATTTGATATTTGACCACTGTCTAGCAGGCGCCAGGCGTTATATATTCGTGGTAAAATAGATTTTTATTTTAAGAGAGGATTTTATTTTATTTTAATTTGGATTAAAATTCCATCAGATAATCAACCATACGTAAATAATTGTCTCCCAAAACAAAATCATATTAATTCAGAAGATATTCTCCGAAAAGTGCTACAGTTGAGGGTACCTATAGAAAAGATTTAATAAATAGCAAGATAGTACGAAACAAAGTAATACAAAAAATATGTGTTTGGCGCCATTTATAACAATAAAATGTACTACAGCAGACATTTCATTGTTATTTATTAATTATTAATTTCACCATGATTACGTCAGAAGTTTGCTAGTTGTTTTTTTTTCTCCCTGAAATGTTCGATTATAAAATAAACTACCTGAATAAAATTCATTATTACAATTTTACGTGAGATTTCCGTCACATGATCATTGCCACTCCATCAGTTGAGCCATGAACAATCGCTTTCATTTCGATCGATAAAGATGTCGATTGCCTTCTTGTACTAGATTGCTACTAAAAGAAGTACTAAAAAGTACTTGATTCTATAAACTGGGACTAATTTTTGGCAAATAGGAATGGATGGCATTATCTGAAAAAAATGTTTCCGTTCCATACCCAACTGGCAATATTAAAAAAAAGCTCAGTTCCGTTCCATGGAAAAAATGGGTAACACAGGGGTTGCCCATACCTAGCTCACGTCAATATTTATCCGTTACATCACGATATATCGAGTATTTTCGATAAGTACTAGATTTGAGTTTGAAAGTACTAAATTACTAAATGTCTTCAAAAAGCACTAAATGTAGTACTATAGTACCACTGGTAACACTGCTTCCCTCTGAAAAATATATTCCTGATATTTGCGGTTCGGTTTTAGGTTATTCATCGACCAGCTGTAGCGGAGTCTACTTGTCAATCGATATGTTTCGATTCTATTAAATCGATATATTTCGGAAAGACGATTGTCCTTGGTTGCAATTTTATAGATTATCCTTGAGTTAACACAAAACGCGAAAAAACGTCAGGGGAAATTTCACAACTGCATAATTCCCCATTTACCTAACTAAGATAAACAATTTACATTTCATTAGTATTTATATCATAGATAGTCGAGTATCGATACTTTCCATCCCTAAAATTCCTTTTTTGATGGCACTAATAACCGGTTCAGCAGCCTAACGAACGCAAACGTAGCTTCATTTCAAATAAAAACAAGTTATGTTGTTGTTTTGATATGACGGGATGCATGTAACGATAACATGATGGTGGAACAATTTGAGAGCATAAAGGTGTAACAAATGATCCTGCTGAGAATGTAATGACACAAATAAATGCACTTTTCTTTCTGGACCCCTTTTGTTCTCACTTTCTTGATGTAATCAACAGTAATAGCTTCACGTGCGATAAACGTTTATTGTTCCGTTTATATTGTAATATGTAAATAAAATATCATTACTAACTACAGTGAAACCTCTCATAGCGGACGCCTCTGATAAGCGGACATCTGTATTAAGCGGACATTTTTTTCATAGTCCGGAACTAGGTATATGAAATTCCATGAAAATCAACCTCTCTGGGCGGACTCTCCTTTGGGCGGACGCGGACCGGCTCTTTTCATACAAAGAGTGCGAAAACCCTCCTTTAAACGGACAAAAATATTTGGGAGAAGTACGGTGCAAAAACTGTCTGAAGACAGACCGGCAACCAATCGCGTATGCGTGGCGAAAGGACTTCGCCGAATGAAAGTATGTGTGATTCCCTGACAGCAGTCCGCCGTTTATTTGTGAGTTGTGTTGTAAGGTTAAAATCGTCTGTCTGAATTCTGAAAGAGAATATTGATGTTGTGGAAGTTTGTAATTTGATAACAATGATTTGGGCGAGTTTATTAACATTGATAGCAATGTGCTATTAGAAGACGATAGTGACCCCATTCCTACCGATTATGTAATCGAAACTGAAACCACATCACTATCTGACGACTCTGATGAAGAAGTTGAATGCAGTAATCAAGCAAATGTCACCAATTATCACCAAGCCATTAGTATGGTAAAGGAATTATAAGAGTATGCAAAGAATAGAGGAGACTCTACAGCAATGGAATTAATATTAGACTTGGAATTACATTTTCTAGATCGCAAGTATAAAACGCAAACACGTCAATCTACATTATTAGATTTTTTTTAGTACTACATCCTAACTAAAACTAGTGCATTTTTGTTATGTTATGTTTATTCGTACATACATATACATAGTAATAATTTTGCATTTACATATTAGCTAATAACAAATTTCCCATAGGCGGACACCTCTATTAGGCGACCCATTTAGACGGTCCCGGTGGTGTCCGCCTAAGAGAGGTTTCACTGAACTTATACGGACGAACAATGATTTTCGGTCTATGGGGGTTATCTCCCGCATTATTTATTTATTTATAACTCCAGTAGTCAATAAATTTTAAAATGTAACAATAAATTTTACTGACGGCTATTATTGTCCTTTAAATATTTTTTATTGTAAAAATAACCAAGTTTAAATGCAGTGTTGTAAAATTTATTTACATGAATAAAAGGCTTAAATCAGATGTGACGAATCCCTGAGATTTCGATCTTTGTAACAAATAATGGGTGGAGAACTTATACAGGGAACATACCTTTGATCGAAGATGTCAAGCGACGCAACGCGAGGTTGCCACTTGGATGGGTGCTGGGGACACCGCGTGTGTCAAAATTTTATAAAATATTTTAGTAAATTTTACAAAAGCTTTTCATATAAATGGTTTACTAAATATTTTTGTAATTACAGTGAAACCTCTCTTAGGCAGACACCTACAGGACTGTCTAAATATGGTCGTCTAATTGAGGTGTCCGCTCATAGGAAATTTGTTATTAGGTAATATGTAAATGCAAAATTATTACTACGTATACTATGTATGTACAAATAAACATTTATTAAACATAACAAAAATACACTAGTTTTAGTTAGGATGTAGTACTAAAAAAATCTAATAACGTATAACATCCACAACATCAATTTTCTCTTTCAGACTCCAAACGCGACGTTTTTTCTGCCATTGTTTACGATTTTAACCTTACAACTCTCAAATAAACGCCGGACTGCTTTTGGGGAATCACACATACTCTCACTCGGCGAAGTCGTATCGCTCTGCCACGCATACGCGAATTTCATATACTTCCGAACTATGAAAAAATGTCCGCTTCTCCCGTGAAAACGAAAAACCTAGTAGAGTGCCTTGCTAGGTTGTTGCTTAGCATCGATTTTATAAAAGCTCTCCACTCGCTCTATCGACTGGTATAAACAGTTTTTTAAAAATTGAATATTTAAACGATTTATTGTAAAGGGAAAAACCTAGTAAAATGCAAATTTTAATATAATATTAACTTATTTTGTATTTCCTGAGAAACCATCAAAAATCAGTTACTAGGTTTTTCCTTTTCACGGGATGTCCGCTTATCAGAGGTGTCCGTTATGAGAGGTTTCACTATATTACTAAAAATTTTGCTATAATTTAATGGCATCTCTTAATAAAAGTTATTCCAGTCACATATAGAGCAATAAATTTAGGTTTGTTTTAGTATTTTTATAGTAAAGGGTTTTCCAACTACCACCGCATACCATTTGTTATTTTGAATAGCCCGCTATTTCGGTAGATGTCACTTTTGGAGCTGTAATTTTTTTTTTCATTTGACAGGTAGAAACTACGCCATTAATTAAAATGGAACGATACACGCTTCAACAACGCATTGAAATTATTAAAATTCACTATAAAAATGGTGAAAATTTGGCAGAGACGGTTCGTAAAACTCGAACATTTTTGGGTCGTCGTGAAGCACCTTGTCGGACCGCAATACAGAAGTTGGTGGGAAAATTCGAGCTGTTGGGACAAGTTAGTGATGTGAAGAATAAAACCCGTGCACGTCGCTCAAGAACAGCCGAGAATATTGCTGCTGTAGCCGAAAATGTTGAAGAAAACCCAGGTTTGTCCATTCCTCGTCGTTCTTTGGAATTAAACATTCCACAAACATCATTACACCGTATTTTGCATAAAGATTTGGGTCTTAAGGCTTATAAAGTTCAGTTAACACAAGAACTCAAGCCGGCCGATCATCAACAACGGCGTGTCTTTGCCGATTGGGTCCTTGAAATGCATGAAAATGATCCGGAATTCCATCGAAAAATCATCTGGACTGATGAGGCCCATTTCCACCTCGGTGGCTTCGTCAACAAACACAATTGTCGCATCTGGGGCTCGGAAAACCCAAGAGTTATTGTTGAAAAGCCTCTCTATCCTCAACGTGTGACTGTTTGGTGCGGTTTATGGTCCGGCGGGGGTCATTGGACCTTACTTTTTCGAAAATGAGGCTGGAGCACCAGTTACGGTGAATGGATTGCGCTATCGAGAGATGATTAATGATTTTTTATGGCCGGAATTGGATGGTATTGATCTGGACAACGTTTACTTTCAACAAGACGGCCCTACGTGCCACACAAGCAACGAAGCCATTGATCTTTTACGGGAAAAGTTTCCGGACCGTGTTATCTCTCGAAGAGGTGATCACAATTGGCCACCGAGATCTTGTGACTTAACACCTTGCGATTTCTTCCTTTGGGGCCACGTGAAAGAGAAGGTCTACGCCAACAGCCCAGCGTCGAATCAAGACCTCAAAGATGGAATTCGTGAGGCTATGGAGGACATACGCAGCCACTTTGCGACTTGGTTATGGAAAATTTCATGAAAAGGATATGGTCCTGTAGGCGTGGTCGTGGTGGTCATTTGGCAGATGTTATTTTCCATTATTAACGGCATACCTTCCTCTGTATAATGAAATAAACATCCGATCATTTATCTCAAAAAATTGCATTTTCCTTTCAATATCAAAATTACACCTCTTATTGGAGAACCCTGTATAACCGAGTTTTTCTTTCCGTGTATTATTTTCGCAATTTGCCCTTTTACGTAACTGTAATTATTTTCTATTCCTTTATTAAATAATCCAATAAAAAGTTTTAACTCTAAGCCGTGCCATTTTATGTAAAATGGCACAAAAGACACTTCCTTTCCTATTTGAAATATCATCTCGCCTTTGCCGCATTCGTACTATAACCCGTCGGAGGCTAATCTGATTTTTCCCCTTTTTAATGTAGGCAAATGGCCTCACTGGAACTATTAATGCAGAGATTATATTACCATTATAACCGACATACCTTTACCGCATACCATTTACGACCAGATTGCACGACCATGTGGAGTTAAACACGGTCGCCGAACGATCGACTACGTATAAAATGGAAAACTCGGTAGCGCGCTAAACACGTTAAGCAAGCTGTTGCCTGGTGCTGTGACTTCTAAAAAAGGACCACGCATTACTAAGTTGCACATTATGCGGGCAACGTAATAAAATTGTTGCATTATAGAAAACTATAAAAAGAGACTTTAATAATGTAGATACCTACATACGGGGTGATTGATGCATCGTTCAGGTGAACATAGGAAATCCCATATAATTTTTGAGGTGGATGAATACTGGCTCCCCTGTATATTTTATAGAAAAACTGCATTATAACTTCTTGAAGAGGCCGACACGGTGAACCCATGTGCCGAGGTTTGAATGCATTTAGATGAGTCAATCTTAAACTATTCAATTAAACGTAATGGCAAAATCACGAAACTCCCATAGTTCAGGTAATACAGCAGCAAATTACATTTTGACATTTACAAAACGAAAATTAGTGTCAATACTTTTTTCATTATTCGTTATGTTCAGGTTTACCTCAACTTTTGACAATAGTGTCAAGGAATTTATTTGCTGATGTTATTATCTGAACTATGAGAGGTTCGTGTTATGCCATCACATTTAATTGAATAGCTTAGGATTGGCTCACCAAAATGTATTCAAACCACATATATAACCATTATATGCTTATACCATCTGCAATTATGTCCCCGCTATGGGTATCGAACGGGCAATAGTGAGTTTGCGCAGTTCGGAAATTTCCTTGTTAAAGTAAACACTCGACAGGACCGGATTTCAACTTTATTAATTGAAATTGCACTGGTTAGTTAGGAAAAATATTGCAATCAAAATTTCGATTAGTTCGATTTAAGACTGCGTTCCATGTATACGATATGATGATCCGACGGTGCCCTGATTGGTGTAAACTTTTGGTGTCAAATTCCGTCCGAATATTTGTAACAATCGACACGATGAGCTTTATTTTAACTTTCATCCGACGTCGTATGTTTCTTAATCTCACTTTTTTCTAAACCAAAAATTAAGAATGGAGTGAATGAATGAATGAATATTGACTATTTTGGGAATTATTATCAGCTACTAATGCACCAAATTAAAAATACATTAATTTTAAGGTTAGGTAGCGACCACATATATATTATATTGTATACGAGTAACACTCTCTTCTTTTTTTACAAGCCTTTCAGTGAAATTCGGTTCCGAAGATCGGATAATGTGATAAGCAAAATATTTTCGTATATATGTACATACCTGAAATACTTTATACCTGGTATTGATCCACGACTTTTGCAAAAAAGCACCATGCACTTGTGTCCTTTCATCTTAAACAAAACAAGCCACTAACCTACCAAAAAGCGAATCGAATCACCACAAAACTCCTTTACAAAAATTGTTGTTAGGTAATGAAAGTTTATAAGCACTAATATACCGACAACAATGTGGATGAACCACTTTTTATTCTGTAATTTGAAAAAGCATCCAGAACCAAAGATGGCGACGAATAACAACATACAAATAATGTCGGGCTGTCTCTGACGCGATCGATAAAATTTCCACCCTACTGCGCAAACTCAATAGTACCACGCCATCTCCCATACCGGGGACACTTTTTGTATTTTGGAACGTTCGTATTGGCCATATAATGGTTATAATATATATCTGATTCAAACTCGATACATGTATTTACCGTGTCTGCTTCTTCAAGAAGTTATAATCCAGTTTTTCTATAAAATGTAGCCAATATTTTACATGGAATTTCATATGTTCACCTTAACGATGCAAACTGCAAAAAATCTACATTTTCAAAAGGAAACCTCCAAATTTTATAATTATTTTCAATTTAGCATTAAAAATAAGGGTAAGGTTGTCTATTCCGAAAATTTGTAGTGTTCGAAATATTGCCAATTTAATATATTTATGGCGATTTTGCTGCTGATTTTAAGTTCAGTCCCACGTAGTTGGCTTTGATGGCGTTAAAAAACAGTCAAATGCCAATGAAATAAGTTTATCACATGTTCTTGTCACTATGTCACCTTCTCTATAAATAGAAACACGTTTAAATAATCTTCGTTTGTCTAATTGAAGCGCCCCGGTATGATTATTAATAATTTGCAAATGGTAAGTGACCGCTTCATACATCTTAACAATGCCGATATATATGTCGACAATATTTTGCCGATACCGATTATCTGCAAAATTTGATGTATAACCATCTTCTTACTCTACATTAACGACCTTCTAGTGAAAACTAAAAATCCGATATTTAGGTTTGCTGACGATAGTACATTTGTCTGATCTTTCTCTTTGAATGCACAAACATCGGCTGCCGACGCACATCTTCGCGGACAGCATGAAGTATCACGACACTCAACAAAGACCTGGAAGAAATTTTGGCTTGGGGTGACAGTAACCAAGTCAAAGTAAGAAAACCCAGGCAGTAGTATTCTCTAAAAAGGTTAACAGCACAGAACCGGATATAGTAATGGCAGGACACGTTTCATCTATTAATTTGCTGGGCGTCAATCTGGTCTTGGCATAACCACGTTGTGGCAATCGCCATGGTAGCTTCTCAGAAACTTGGTGTACTCTTCCGAACCAAAAAGTTGTATACACCTCAACAACTTTTGACACTATACAAAGCCTAAATTCGACCATCACTAGAGTACTGCTCTCATGTCAGAAGCTCTGCACCCAAACATACTCTTCGGCTACTGGATTCCATCGAAAGGAGAGCCATTCGTCTGATCAGAGCTGACAAAGAGCCTCGACAGCTTGGAACATCGAATACAGGTTGGGGATTTGACTCTTTTTTACAGATATTTCCATGGAAAATGCTCGGCTGACCTTGCCCTCATAATTCCGCCCAGAGCGGCGAATAGCAGAAATACACGACGAACCACTGCCGCTCATCCATATGTGGTTAAGCTTTGTACTCCTCAAACTTTATTATTTAAGAATTCTTTCATCTGGAGGACGTCATCCGTGTTTCCCAACGAGTATAACCTCCAACGATTCAAAACCAATGTGAATCGCTTTATGTGCACAAGCACCACTCCCAGAGTGCCATAAAGGATGTTTTCTATAGTGCTTGTGCTTGATCATAAAAAAAATAAACATAAGGTGTATTGGGATAGTTTATCGAAGTCCATACCAGTTTCTATTTGTTGCCTATTGACTACAAAATATATGGTATTTATACAGGCGATATATTTTTTTACAACTTTAACACTCTTTTTCTTTGTACCAGTAAAAGTACATGTTTATTTATTACTGTTAATTACTTTATTGCTCGCTCGCTATTATTACAGCTTGAGGAAGGTATTTGTTCGCAACGAATATAAAAGAAAGCTCTTTTTATACGGTAATAACCGGAATCGTTTAAATTTTATGTAATCAAATAAATGTTAATTATCTTTCAAAGCTATACGGAACGAGAAAATTGTTTATTATTTACAATTCACGCTTCAATAACTTGGGAACATAATTTGAATACAGGCTCGTAGAGAATTTCTTTTTGTAATTGAACAGTCTGTCGGATCAGAGGATTAGTTAAATTGAAATGTTGAAACGAGTCGGAATTAATGAGGATATTCAAAGAAAATTACTAGGTACTTCAAGTTAAATACTTGAAAGTATAAACCCGGCAAAATAAAAGGTTTAGAATCTTTCTCAAAGCAATTAAGCTTTAGTAATTACGTGTTATGGTTGAAACGACCGAGAGTTAAAAATAATTAGTTTGTTTGGTTGGGACCAATAACAGAGCTCATGTATTAAAATGCTTATCATTTCTACACTGGGTTTTAGTGACAATGTATGGGAACCAATTTTATTATTTTTTTTGTTGAGTGGAACTGTATTAGGTACATCATAGAGGGTGTCGAGTTTAACCCCTGTGAGAGGTAGATGTTACCTTTAAAATTTTAAATGGTTAAGTGGTACATCATTTTAAAGATCGTTTAACTTTTCTTTTATATTAATATTCTGAAAAGGAGTTTTCAAGATATGACGTTCCCAAAATGGACGTAATTGAAATTATTAATTTCAATTTGTTGCATTTCTTTTTAGTATACAGGGTGTTATGGAAATGACGTATTATATTTAAATGGGTGACTCCTGGGTTGTCCTAGAGAAGCGCTACTATATTTTTTTTTAAATCAAAGTTTAAATAGTGAGGTAATTCACCCATAAACCCACAGGTCACTCCTCAGCACAGTCATATTACACTGAGCAGCTGTATAATAAACAGATGTTCAGGCACAATGTTGCCAAACTGTGTAAAAAATGTAAAACGTTAGATTCTTATAAAAATAATAATTAGTTTACCTAGTTTCCAAATAGAAGTGAAACCAGGTGCTAGTACACTAGCAAGTAATCCAGGGCACAGACATCTTCAGGTTTTTGTGTTTTTCTATGGGAAAAGCTTTATGCTCATTACGTACCCTGATGATAATGTGGAACTGCATAATAAGCTTATACCCACTAAATCACTTAAAGAAACACACAGACGCCCACGAGCTTCAAATTAGTTTTTTTGAAGATATGCACCTATATCAGATTACACGAAAACACTAAACAGCACTTAATTATTTCGCAATAGAAATAATAAAAACGCTAATTTCTATGGGCCATTAACCCTTTACTAAAGATAAAATGAAGCAATGATGTTGACATATAGGAACTACCCTTTGAAATAAATGGTCGCGTCCAAGGTGCTTTCTTTGTGCACATTCCGAGAACTAACTTGAGCTAGCGCGGTTGCCATTTCCAAGACTATAATTATACATGAAAGTAATATTATAGAAGGAAATTCTGCAATTTATGAATATAATCTTATAAAACAAAGTGGCAACGCTGTATTTTCAAAATATTAACCCCAGCCGCTGCCGTCGCGAAAAGAATAGGCAACCCGCTCGATTGTTAACGAAGTTGGCCAATTTGCACACGAGTTATCGGTTTCCTACTGTTTTTACCAAATTTCAAGCAGATTTGTGTGTTAAATTGTGTGTTAATACTTACACCCGAGTTGAAATTATTAAATTATCTGTTCTTTTCGCGACGGCAGTGTCCCAGCCCAGCAGTTCAATATCGATCGACGGAACCAACGTGTTATTTATTTTTAAAATATTTAGATGTTAAATACATTATTTCCCAGACCATCCAGACAATAAGGGCGTATTTTTGTCTACACAGTAGCACTTTAAAATACCAATTCAGATTGAATGGTACTTAGATGTGTTCATGAGACACGAAAACTAATGTGAATTTATGGGATTTTGTGAGATTATTGTGCCGGTTGGTTTTTGTTCGGGTTACCTAGGTACTTGTTTTTTTTTTATAAATTAAGTTGGTTTTAAATAAGTCCGAAAAGCATTTTTAAACTTTTAAGTTGTCCAGATCTGACGGGTGTCGTTCGAATTGAACAAATAAGAACATACCTGACCATTTATAATCTCCGCGGCGGTTCGTTCGAGTCAGTTCAAGTTTATAAATCAGAGATTGTTTCCCAGCGAACTGAACTGAACGTAAAAGTTTATAATGTACCCTGAAATATAAACAACTTGCAGTCTGTCAAACGGTTATTGACTTTCTAAAGAGTTTACCCTGAAGATATGAAAACACTGTTCAAGAATCAGTGACGTTTTTCGCCATATGTTGCTTTGTTTACCTACCTGACAGGGGCACCACGTGGTCATTTTTGGTTTGACATAAGGTCATGTACAGGGCATATTAAATTAAAGCGCCATTTTTGGATATTTTTCTTCAATTTGTTTTCATCTCAGGAATTGCCGGTTTAAATATAATACGTCATTTCCATAACACCCTGTATTTAATATGTTAAAACTTTTTATAACTAACATAATAAACATATAAACTAATAATACTCATTAAAACAAACAGTAACAAATTTTAAAAAACGGGATAAAGAATTATTTTTTGTTAAAAAAGTCAGACATTTTTGTTTATTTTCGGGGATTTTATCTAGTGAAACCATTGGAGTTTATGATTCCGGATTACCTTCGGCTATCTCAATTTCATCGCTTTGACAGTCTCCGACAGTCTTCAGTATCTTCAACTTCAAGTTGTAAGCTAAACAAGTTATTCGCCGCTTTTCAGTTTTCCTACCAGCCGAATTTTTTTCCTCCTCCAAATGTTTTGTCTGGTAATAATTTCCAGCAAAGTCCTGTTTAATCAGCATTGTAAAGTTGGTCTAATGTGATACCAAGTTCTTCTACTTTGTTTTTTAATTGGATTGTAAATGAATCCACAAGTTCTGGGTGTGAGACCAATTTCTCTCCAGAAATTTTCAAAAAAGCGAATTCCAAATCTCTTTTTAAAGCGGTGTAGCCATACCTCACTGGCTGGAAATTGATTATCATTTTCTTTAATTTGTAAATGGATTTGATTTGCTTCTTGCTTGACCATATCCCCACTTAAAATAAAATGTTTACTTCTTTGCTCCAGGAACCACTTATATAATTTTTTTTTCCATTCTGGGAAATGTTTGTCTTTTACCTGGGCCCACATATGTATCTTTAACAGCTTTAGAAATCAGTTCCTTTTTTGGTTTTATTTTATAAATTGTGGATTTTGCAACTTCCCTTCATTTAACCTCGGATCACTAGCGATTTTTCATAAAGAATAAGACACTTTGTTTTTTTAAGCGACATTTCACCGATAATTACCAAAATTACGTGACCCAAATACGCATTAACATCGAACAACCTGCACAAAACGTATGCATTTCTAGCTAACACAGTGCCCGCGGTGGGGAAGTACCGCATATATCGGGGATTTACAGCACCGCGGAACAACGACTGCCACATAATGTAAATTTTTAGTTCGTTTCCATTAGCGAAGGTTTAGTTTGTTCACGGTATACGTTGGTCTTGTATAATCAACATCTTGTTCACACTATGCGAGGTTTCCGTTAGGCAATGTTCACACTATCGAGTGTCTACTGTATTGGAAAGAGATTTAAACGACCTTTAATATACCACTTGACCTCCCTTGCCATTTAAGACTTTAAGGATTGATCTACCTCTCCCAAGGGGTTAAGCTATACGATGCAAATATTCTTTTAAACTGCACGGAAAAAATACTATCGTAAAATTATTATATTAAATATTTTATTGTAACATTTCCTATAAAATATAGTATTAATTAAATTTTTTATTAATAATTCGTACCAAAATAATATTGTAATCATAATTTATAAAAAAGTAAAGTTACAATTTCTAAGGAATTTAGTAAAATCAAGTAAACACTAAATCCATTCAAACATGCTTATCCCATGCGAGGCAATTTCTCGAATAGCGATGGCGTGCATGCATGCAGCTTTGACACAGACTGCTGTTTGTAAGCGACTAAGCGAGTAATTCGACCTCATTTTATGTTACATCAATATTCGTTTTAAATAAAAAGTTTACGTAAAACTGTTGTTAAAAGAGGACTAGATAATCAAATAAAAGGATTCCTATACAGGGTGTTTCTTAATAACATGCTAATATTTAAGGAGGTTATTCTTGGGCCCATTTTCAGAAAAAAGCTTCATATGAACATATATCCTAAACGTCTTAACTTTTAAGATACAGGGTGTTGAAGATTTTGATGTTTTTTTAATAATTTGTTAAGCTTAATGACTTAAATACGCGACAACTAGACTAGGTAGACAACTGTCTAAACTGTTTATGTTTACAAAACTCTGCTTCCTTTCTTTGTTAATACATAATTTCATAACAGAGTGCAAATCGAGGTGCAAATGAATGAATTTAATTTTTTTATTCGAAAACTGTACGTCAAACGACAAAAAATCAAGAGACCGCGTTTGCTCAGGAAGGAATGATAATTTCAAAAACAATTTTTATTAAAATAAAAAAGAAGTAGCGTACCATTGTTTTCTTCAAAAATACCGAAGGCAATTCCCAAAAAACACGTTATACATCATAAAATGCCTCTCGATGAATAGAAAGTGTGTACCAAATTTCACAAAAATATCTAGAGCAGTATCACAGATATTAATAAAAAGGAGATTTTTGAAAAACACCCTGTATCTCAAAAGTTAAGACGTTTAGGACATATGTTCATATGAAGTTCTTTTCTGAAAATAGACCCAAGAATACCCTCCTTAAATATTAGCATGGTATTAAGGAACACCCTGTATAGGCAGCATATTATTCTTTCCATGAATTAATAACTAGTGAATCAAGAGCGGTAGCAAATTTTGATTGATCGAAGACTACGTTGTTTGATCGTGCAATATTCTTATGCATCGTCCTGCGTGAACGATTAAGGTTCAAGCGACGCATGTCTTCTTCGTCGCGTTATTCATTTATCGCTCGTGTCGTTGCGGAGATGATGGCTCACAGATGACACTTGACAAGCATTTTTTTCCACATATTTCATTCTTTTTCGTCAGTTTCCTTCGCTGCAATAATAATCAGCAGCAGGACAGGAGCAGGCCAGCAACTGGCTATACAATAAGTTTTTTTACATTTATGTAAATTAGCTTTAGCATGAGCTTCTTGAAGAGGCCGACACGTACCGAGTTTGAATACATTTTGGTGAGCCAATCCTAAGCTATTCAATTATTATTAAACGTGATGGCAAAACCACGAAACTCTCATAGTTCAGGTAATACAGCAAACACCAGCAAATCAAATTTTTACGTTGAGAAAACGAAAATTATCGGTGACAATTTTTTCATTATTCATTATGTTCAGCTTTACTTCAATTTTTGGTAATAACTTCAATTTTCTGTATTATCTGAACTATGCGAGTGTCGTGCTATTGATTTATTTTCTCTCACCAAAATGTATTCAAACTCGGAACATGGGTTTATCATGTCGGTATCTTCAAGAAGTTATAATGCAGTTTTTCTATAAAATGTACAGGTGAACTAATATTTAACCTCAACCTCAAAAACGGTATGTATACAGGGTGTTATGGAAATGACGTATTATATTTAAACCGGCAATTCCTGAGATGAAAAGAAATTGAAAAAAAATAACCAAAAATGGCGCTTTCAATTATTAACCGAATTATAACACCTTATGTAAAACCAAATATACATACCTGTTACTACTGACCAAACGTAAACAAACTTTAGCCATATGTAAACAAAGCAATATTGAGATAGGTTATGGCCAAAAACATCACTGAAATTTCAGCAATGTTGTCGTTAAATTTCTTTAGAAGGTCAATAACCGGTTGACAGAAGATGTTTATTTTTCAAGGTACATTTCTAAACTTTTACGTTCAGTTGTTCGCTGGGATTTTTTTTTAATTTAAGCTCTGTTACCTTTTCGGTATTATTTAAAACAACACATAAATGCACATTAATTAACGCACACACAACACATTTGCTGGTTAGAAAAGGCTCCCATCTAAGTTTTTTGCATGGATGAAGGATTTATGAACATAACATTTTTTACTACTACTTTCAATATTGTTCTAATGGTAAATAACAGATATACAAGTGGATGAAGGTAATATATACTGATGACCGTGTTTAAACTCAATTTTCTCTAAATAATTAGTAAACAAACAAACAAACCCGTTTGATTTGACATTTTCGTTCTTCTTCTTTTTTTCTGTATGGCATCACTATACAACAACACTACAATGTTGCCACCTGCTGGCGTCTTTTTTATAAGATGCTGTTTTATAAGATTATATTCATAAATTATGTCATTTGCTTTTGAATATTACTTCTCCGTATAATTTTCAGTCATGCTTTAGGACAAAATTCATATTTTTTAATCGAATTTTCAATTTAATGTTTTTTCGCGAAAAATTTCGATGTTCCAGTTTCGAAACTGGCAACAGCGCAATAGTTCTGGTATTTTCCTAAATGTGCAAATTGCGATAGAGGGATATAAATTATTTTCTAGTATT
Source organism: Barypeithes pellucidus (assembly GCA_963991005.1). Lineage (NCBI taxonomy): Eukaryota > Metazoa > Arthropoda > Insecta > Coleoptera > Curculionidae > Barypeithes > Barypeithes pellucidus. The sequence continues at coordinate 64,312,445 of OZ022556.1, forward strand.
ATAAATTTGCTATTCAAACTCAAAATGCCAAGAACTTCAATCGAACTAACGGACATGGTCTTGTGCTATGGAGCAGCACAGGAAAATTCCCTATACATGGAGCTTGGCTTTACCCGAGATGGAATATTTAATCAGCGAGTTATAGACGAAAGAGAAACCCAAACACGTTAGTCGCTGTAGGTACTACAAAAGTTAAAAAGTTGAAACTACAAGACTTCCTTTACTTTACAAGAAGGTTACAACAGTGGTACATACAGTCAAGTCGAAGGACCTGACTAATTCCGAAGGATAGTTCACAGATGAGGTTGGCTTTACCCGAGATGGAATATTTAATTAGCGAGACCAATAGCCAGATAAGGTTTTTCTTGAACATATCGGCAAGTATTATTGATAATCACCTAATACGATCACATATCCTGCAAAACGACCTGCCAGAACTTTTAGAAAATGTTCCTTTATGTCGGATAAGGGACTGTGTGGCTTCTGCAAGCATAGTTTACGGATTGTCATTGAAATTTGGACGTCTTATGTGCGTTTATTCTAGCGTACGGTAGTGTTTATATAGTGGTTTTGTGGGTGTCTGTCTGTTTCTTTAAGTGATTTAGTTAGTTTTGATATGCCGGTCACGTCCCGAGATTGGAAAGAAGAGGACAAAGCTGTTTTAGTGGGTATAAGCAAGCAAGGCAGACTGTGACTTTGAGTTTACTTCTTAATAGCTATTAGGCAGTCCCACACTATTATCAGGGCACGTATAGAGCATAAAGTGTGAGCATAGAGTATTCTCGATGTGCTTCCCTTGTATCCTAAGGTAAGCTAAATAATTAATTTTATAAGAAACTAAAAGTTCTACAGTTTTACAAAGTTTGGCAACATTGTAGGAACATGTGTTTGTCAGACAGCTCCGCCGGATAATATCATATGGTGCCGCGGAGTCACCGGTAGGTTTAGGGGTGAATTACCCCACTTTTTAAACGTTCGATTTAAAAAAAAAATAAAATGTAGCGCTTCTCTAGGACACCCCAGGAGTCACCCAATTAAATATAATACGTCATTTCCATAACACCCTGTATTTTCATTCATCCTGTATATTTAAGTAGCATATTTTTTAAACAATGTTGGTCCCTTAATCCGTTTTTTTTTTAGGCTACGGCCCCTAAAAACTCAATAATTTAGAAATAAATGTAATCTCTACCGCCTTTATATTTAATAAAATTAAAACTCTTCTAAAATTAGCTATTTAAATTAAGGTTTAAGAGAGGAAAATTAATATTTTAATTGGGTTTAATTTACGTACCTCGTTATAAAGCGTAAAATGCCGAATAATTTGCTGATTTTATTCAAATAGCCCTTCATTATTTAGTTGTATATTTTGCTTCAGTTGTAATTTTCAACGTCGCCAAGAATGTAATTTGTAAATGAGTCGGTCGGGCTTTTAGATATTAACAAACCGAATGATATATTTCGACTAAATGGAAACACTGGCCCAAAGCAGTTTATTTAAATATACATTGCGGCCGATCTCTGCATTCGGTAGATTCTATTTTTTTGCGTCCTTTGACGACTTATTCATACCAGAGAATGATACAAATACTAAAGGTAAGATATCTAACCGTCCCAATTTAATTAATTTTTAAATATCTTATGGAGGTTTACATTGCTGTCAGCGTTTTAAACTCTTTTTTGAAGGTATTAAAAGGTTTTATGCATGTAATGGTATATGAAATGAAAGAATAATATATGACAAGTATTTACGTATATTAATTTCATAGAAATATAACACACAAATACCACTTAAAAATAAAAGATTCCGACAATTTTTTCGCGCCATACGATGATAGCCGAAGCCTGCCGCAAGCTGCTCGATTTTGAGACAGCGTTGCCAGTCTTTTACAATTGTAATATATCCATTACTATTTTAACAATTTTTGAGATGTTCATTCTTGTTGTGGCGCCACCTTCAGATTGAACATAAACGGGGAGCCCCATAACAAGAATGTTAAAAATTGAATTGTTAAGATAGTAATGGATATATTACAATTGTAAAAGTCTGACAACGCTGTATCAAAACCAGCAGTGACAATTTCGACGGAATCGTGGACAAAAAGATTATCTTGGTAACATAAGACATAAAATGTTTTTAATTTTAAGAAACCGTTATAAATATGGTAACATTGCATTTTGTTTTTAATATTTTACATCTTTACCCCCTCCACACCCCTTTTTATGGTTATTAAATTATAGAAATTGGAATAAACAAAGGTGGTTTATTTTTACGATATTATCATTGGAGAAACATGTTTTTGTTTTTTTAATCTCCCCCCTCTCCAATTATACAATTTCATTTCAACGATAACCCAAAATACATATCTGATTTTTTTCAAAAAAAATTATTTCTTGATAAATAGAAATTTTGATTTACTCGAGTTCTGAATCATCAGATGGCATGTAAGAGACTTTTTTTTCCAAATATTCATGTTGTTCTTTAGCGTGTTTGGATGGACATTCTCTTAACCATTCCACGAGCTGAATCCTTGTGAAAGATACTGATTTTGCTGTGGATCTTGCAAGAACAACAAAAAATTGACAAACCGTATGATTTTTTGTAAAAATTTATATACTCAGAAAAATATAGCCACCATTTTTAAAAATATGGGAAATTTTTTTTCGCCTGCTTAAACGTATGTTTAATTCTCCATGAAACTATTTTATCGGAATCGGTTTAGTACTAATAAAGTTATTCAAAATTGGTTCGATGTCTTAATCACATATTTGTAAAAATGTACCTAACAAATTTTTTTTTAAATTCAATTTTCGGCAAGGTCGCAAATTGTCGCAGCAACTCAGTTGAACCTTATTCAAGACCTTTCAAACAATAGTAAACAAATAGTTTAGTCTCATTCCAATAGTTTACATGATGCCTGAAAATTAAAAAAAAAATTGTTTAATTTATTTTTAATTTGAAAAATTTATAGGATTGTACTTGTTTTTCAAAATTTTTACAAAAACTTAGCGGAATAACAGAACTAAATACACTGATTTTTTTCAACCACTCTAATTTAATTGACACACCAAACTAGAAAAACAAACTTTGAACTGAAAAAATTTTGAGGTTGGCCATAATATAAATATAACAGGGGTGATTTATGACACCCTGGTTGTTTCTTAATTAAGTTCTAATGATTTTACGACATAATTATAACTTTGGTTTTATCTATTTTGACCAGCTTTTACCTGAAATTCGCTTGTGTGCGCCGACAGAAACAACGATAATCGGAAGAAAGAGATTTCACGTGATCGGGGTCTATACTTCAATTTTCTACCCTGAAAAATGGAGTTTCGCTTGGCACATTTAAAAAAAATTTTTTAACGAAAGATGTACAAATTTTGTTAACAAGTCGAGGAAAGTCCATCATTTTTTTCTATATGGAGCAGTAAAATTAAATCTAAAAATGCTCCGAAACAAAAAAATAAGGACTTTCCGCGAGTTCTAGTTCTATTACAAAGTTTTTTTTCCTTTGACATTTTTTCCCTAAAACAGGAATAAACGCTTGAGAAGAAAATTCGTTTACAGGTACTCCGGAATCCTGTTAATTTTTCTGACACCATAATATCAAGCCGACGTTGGTTCCACGTTAAAATAATAAACCCAATTGTTATAATTCGGGTTCGCACGAATTAATTCACATGAATTAAATCAGTGATGAAATTCTTGAATTAATTGAAATTACTTTTTTCCAAAAGCCATAAATTAATTCACACTCTTTCTAATAAGAATTTTTAGTGTAATAATTATCTGAGCTTAACTGAAGAGGAGAAGCAAAACGTTTTGAATTGTGCTGCCGAAGAGTATCCAACTTTATTGGTAGTATTGTTGCGATTTCATGCAAAGTTTCCCTCTTATATAAGCCCTTGCAAGGAGTCTGTTATCTCCAACATGACAGATATGGATGTCAGCATTTTCATAGATATAGACCCTGTTGCGCAAGATTACGTAAAACAACTAATTACAGCAGTAGCTTCTTCAGCATGTGTAGAAAGAAAGTTTTCGTCTTTTGGGTTAATGCCTTCTGACTTACGAAATCGGCTTGGACGGCGCGGAGTGGAAATAGCGGAAAAGCTAACATTTTTAAGGAAAATATTAAATAAGTATGTTTTGCTATTATGTTCTTATTTGATTTAAGTCTTTTATTATTTTGGTGTCCTTTAGAGTTTTTTAGTTTCACGTAGTGAAAAGATATGATATTCAAGTTAGGCCTTTGTATGTGTTTTGACCTTTATGACATATTAAACTAATAAAACAGAATGAAATCAAAAAAGTCTGAATGAATTCAAAGAGTCGAGACTTTCTGACTTTTCTATAAAAGTTATGTCTTATTCCAACCCTGGTTAAAACCTGTCCGTATGGGTGATGGGTAATTGATTTTTATTGGCAGATTTTTACGTGTGTGGAGCATGAAATAGAGCGATTTATTATCTGTTTGTATGGTTTGCTTTTGAATATTAAAGATTTTGGCTAGTTGCTACTATACAGGTCGACAAGTTTATGTGTAGCTACGAAAGGAAAGTGGGCAAACAAATTATTTGCAGTTAACAATGTTATGTCACATATAGTAAATTTTAATTTAATAATCTTTCACCGAAAAAAAACCTAAAATTACATTTATTCATTTGAAATAAATTCTAATAGGTATATAAGACCAATATTATAGTTTAAATATTATTAAAACTTTCTTTCTTCCTTATTTATTTTGATACTTAAATGCAAAATAATATATGTTTTGATTAAATTAGTTTTAATATATAAATATGGTAACATAGTGCGTTGTCAATGGTTACAGGTAGCTAGAGCTAATTTGATAGGTTATATCCGAGACAGTTGATAGCGCGTGCGTCACGTGAGACACCCGATGGGCCATCGGGCTTGTTCGACGATGTCCGATATTTGATGGATGTACCCACCCAGTTGCGTAGTGATAGAAAGGGCAGTTATTGTATTGTGTTAAATTGTGTTTTGCAATAAGTGTTCGTTGTGCCGTGTTTTAGGGTGTTACCTTAAAATTTTGAACTTTGTGATAATGAATGAGTATAGTCCTGGCAAAAACCTTCACAGTCACAGGTGAAGTGATTCCAAATGTTTAAGGGTATATGAAGAGGATTCACAAATCAATATATTTAAATTACCACTTAAGTGAAAGCTAAAAAGAGACATTAATACGACCAAAACTTAAAAATCTTCATTAATCAATTAATCATATAGCTGTTTTTTTCTTTGTTGAAAAATTTACATCTTGTAAAAAGTAATTTTTTAAACCGTGATCAAAATAGTTACCTACCTTCAAACATAAAATGCAATTACTGAAGAATTTTCTATTTTTATTACAATATTTAAAATAATAATAGCACGCCCATGACGAGACCATGTTTTAAACGATATTGCTTCCCCTTTATCGATACGTCGGAGACACAGATCCACTTGTCGACCTGCACGGTACATTATTAGAAAATTTGAGAATCCGGACGTAACTTATAAGTCATGACCCAATGCAAGCGAGTTCTTAAACGCAAATTACGTGGAAACAGAACATTGGTTAGGTTATTCAGGAATAAGAACTGTGAACGTCAGGTAGACTTTTATTTTCAACTTTTCAATTTTCTTAGTTGTGGCACCCCTGCGTTTAAATCGACTAGCGTATTTGTAAAGATAAGATTTGTCCTGGCAGTATAGTTGTTGCAGAATTATATACCGTTGACTCTTACTGCCATAAATAAACTACCTCATTAAACCCTATTGTATAACCCTCAACCTCTTCAAAGCTCAATAAATGGGATCAGGGCCGGTTTGAAAATGTATACTACACCACATGATTTATTTTTATAATTTAAAATAAATAGATAGGTATTTTTAGTTTTAGGTACCTATAATAAATGTAAAATAATTTAAAAGTATAACTATTAGGATAACAAGTACAATAAAAATTAATTACATTCTAAGAAACTATTGATAATTTATTCAAAATTCATGTCATTTGCGTCAATGCTGCTAAATGTGCCAGAATCACTCCGATTTTTTCTAGGATTAACAGGTTTAAGTACTATGTCTCTTACCGAAGATAAAGGAATTTTTGTCAAAGTAGACGTCTCTGCTAAAGCATCCATCGAATTAAAATTTCTACTCAACAACGATTGATACACATTTTCAAGTATTAGTTTGGCATCGGTAGATAAATGCTTTCTTTTAAAAATGACACTTGAAGATGTCCCCCCTATCAGCACAATTCCAAGGTTGCCACATTCTACCACTAATAAGTCTAACTAAAAATTACTCGCCGGAAAACCACTAAAGATTAAAATTGTTAAAAATCACTTTGTATTTATATATATACATCAGGCATAGGTATAAATTGAATTTGTATACTTGGTCCGGCTCTGCTCGAAAGGGATTTCCATATTTATTTTATGGTCGAAGGGATAATGGGGTTTTATTGCAGTCGAAAGATCAACGGTATAATTCTGCAAATACTATACAATTAATGAACGAGATATCAATGTTTTTTTCTACTTTTAAAGTTTTAAACAATAAAAACCAATATTGATTATATAGTTTGTTATTGCATTGTGCGACTATATTTTGTTAACGAAATAATAAAACATTAAATTGCCGGGGATGATCGTAAATAATAAATTGATTGAGCCCACCCATGAAAACAATAGTAATTTATCGGAATCAATAATGTATTCGTATTCAGGATTATTAATAGTTATTTTATTTATGACTACAAGCTATACAGATTATGGCATGCATATTTTAAAACAATAAAACGATCGTTTTAGGTTATTGCCTTTTGCTTTATTTGATCATCGGAAAGTTATGTGACAAATATAAACGGAACATAAAATCGACTCTCTATGCCTGACTTTATATTTACTTACCTTAGTTCGTTCACTGAAAATAGCTATTAATTGAAAAAATCAGGAAGTTAGCAGTGGTCTTGGAAGCCAAAATGACTAGATAAATTTTTGTCTTCGTGCTTAGAACAAGTTATCAATAAAAAAATCACATGTATTTTCATTTCGAGAGATCCATCTCTAGACGCTTTTTGTCATATCATTACTCATAAAAAGGTGCATTTACACATGCATGGATTTAGTGGCGCCAGTGGTCGCGCCAGTTCTATTTGCACGCCAGTAAAGGTTTACACTTTGTTGAGGAAACAAAAATAAGTAGCACGCCAATTTCATTTTTAAAGTGGTTTTCGCAGTGCGCACTATGTCGAGTGATCTTTACGAAACCTGTAAAATAGTCGCTGAACTTTTAGTGGAAAAAAAGATAAACCATGGATTGATCGCCGACCTGCTTTGAATGTTTCTGCAAAACTTCTAGTAGAACTCGCAGCAGAGGATCCTGCAAGCTATAAAAACCATCTTCGAATTTCAAGAAATTTGATTGTCAGTTCTGCTGAACACTTTTTTTTAGCCATAATAAACTATATAAACTACAATCGACAAAAATTAGAAGCGCAATCTAAACGAAAACCAAACTAAAAACTGGCGGGCAGTCTTGATTTTCTGTACGAACTTGTCACCACTGGCGCCAGTAATTTCAGAGGTATGCAGACTTTTTTGCTCTATGCATGCAAATAAATTTTCATGCAAGTCGATGTTTACACTTGCTAATTTTATTTACTGGTGTTCCAGTTTTTATTGGCGCCACTAAATCCGTGCATATGTAAATGCACCTTAAGGCTAGGATCTGACGAAGGAAAGGAAAGTGGTGTAAGTGTAATAAGAAGAATAGAACGACCCTACAGCGACAGCTAGCGGTGTCGATGTTGTCGATAGATTTTTAATTGTTAATTTACAACAGATTTTCCATTAAGGAGAATTTTCAAAAAGGATGCCTTTCTTGAAACTCATACACATTCTTAACTGTTTCTTCCACCACCGGTTATTGCATGATACACATTTATTTATATTTGCACCACTACTTGAGATATGATATACAATTTCTCTCTTTTTTAGCACAGGTACAACTTCTTGTTTATTCCAAATACGTATTAGTCATCTATAACAAACAGAACATATTTAATACAGATACACGCAATTTAAATCTGTAACTAGAATTAATATATTAGTGTCCCTTTGGCGGAATGTCTGGAAGTTCGGGACTGTCAGAGAATTCAATAATGGTTATAGAAGATAGATACTTCTTTATTTTATCAAATATTGTCGAAATAGTATATTTTCTAGAGTTACATACTAAACTACTTCTAGTCTACTATTCCTTTTTATTTAAATCAATGATTGCTTATAAGATGGTTTATTTACTTTTGAGAAATCGATTCTCGTCTCTTAGCCCAGTTCTAATTGATTGCGTTAATAAGTTTCAGAATCCCCGTATTCTTGGCTGATATAGGGATGCCCTTCTCCAATACCTCAACATATGGGTTAACTTGCTGATATTTATTTTCCTGTTTATTTATAACTTTTTTTTTGGTTTCATAATTTTACCTACCAAATCTTATTTCTCATGAAAATCTACATTTGTCATACTGTTCCTTTTTGGTATCCTGAAATAAGTTCCTGTATGCTGCTTGATTTTTGCATATCTAATCGATTGTTCTGTGTATTTTAATCCTGTACTCGAAGTATTCAAAATCCATAATTTAATAAATCATATTTGGTTCTTTACCCACCGTGTCTAGTAGGCTTAAGTATCTACATATAAAAAAAATGGTTATATAGATAGCGATGGAGATTTTGTCCTCTACCTTGTAGAATAAATTAAAGTTAATTTATTAAATTATACGAATTTATCTAAATATTATTAATGTAATTAATCCGTACCAAATGAAGATAGACCGTTAAAATTTAAATTAATTGGAATTTTAAGCTCGTCTAGAACCATACACAGTTCGATTCCCCGTGGTGCCGTAATTCTTAATAAACTCATGTAATATTAATTGGCTTAGTTTGTCATTAGTTTCATAGACGCGATACTTACACGGATTCGAAACAAACAAACATTACTTACGTGTATCTACGTATCTGGTCGATTACGTAAACTTTAATTGTTATCATGGGGAAACCACATATATACAGGGTGTTATGGAAATTACGTATTATATTTAAATGGGTGACTCCTGGGGTGTCCTAGAGAAGCGCTACATATTTTATTTTTTTTAAATCGACCGTTTTAAAAGTGGGGTAATAAACACTCTTACTCACAGGTCAGTCCTCGCTACTGTACAACATTTCACCCAGAGCCAATGGCAATGTTGCCAAACTTAATGTAAAACTGAAATTCCATATAAAATTATAAAAATTAATTATTTTCTACCTACTTGTATTTATCCTTATACCTAAAGAGCGAGGAAATCCAGGCACAAACACAATTTCTTTTTCATAGGAACACTTCTGGAAACATTTTATGTGCACACAGTAATAGTGAAACAGAACCGATAGTTAGCTTTTGAAAATACAATAATACAGATTATACTACAGTTCATTGTTATCATGGGGAAACCACAGTATATTGCTAATACCATCTGCAATTATGTCCTCGCTATGGGTATCGAACGGGTAATAGTGAGTTTGCGCAGTTCGGAAATTTCCTTGTGAAAGTAAACATTCGACAGGACCGGATTTCAACTTTTTTAATTTAAATTTCACTGGTTAATTAGGAAAAATATTGCAATCAAAATTTCGATTAGTTCGAATTAACACGGCATTCCATGCATACGATTTCTGACGATATGATGATCCGACGGTGCCCTGATTGGTGTAAACTTTTGGTGCCAAATTCCGTCCGAATATTTGCAACAATCGACACGATGAGCTTTATTTTAACTTTCATCCGACGTCGTATGTTTCTTAACCCCACTTTTTTCTAAACCAAAAATTAAGAATAAATGACTATATTGACTATTTTGGAAACTGTTATCAGCTACTAATGCACCAAATTAAAAATACATTAATTTTAAGGTTAGGTAGTGACCACATATATATTATATTGTATACGAGTGACACTCGCTTTTTAATGAAATTCGGTTCCGAAGATCGGATAATGTGATAAGCAAAATATTTTCGTATATATGTACATACCTGAAATACTTTGTACCTAGTAGCAAAAAAGCACCATGCAGTTGTGTCCTTTCATCTTAAACAAGACAAGCCACTAACCTACCAGACAGCGAATCGAATCACCACAAATTAAAAACTCCTTGTTAGGTAATGACAGTTTATAAGGGGACACTTTTTGTATTTTGGAACGTTCGTATTGGCAATATACTGTTTATATACAGGGTGTCCGGAAAAAGGAGGTCAATCCGTTAACCATATATTCCTTGAGCAAAAATAATAGTACTTTTATAATGCCATTTTTCATTTTTGACCCTCATGTGCGATATACAGGGTGTTAAAATTTGAAATTAAAAACTGATTTTTTTGAATAATTCAACTATTTAATGAGATATTAATTTAAAATTTGTTACATTACGTCAGCACAAAATGTTACATCTTTTGAGAGGAACAAAACAAGAAATGTTTGTCAAATACTCAAAATAGGGGGGTCCAGTTCCCGCTGACCACCCCTATTTTTTAGTGTGTGCGCCAGTGACTTCTAAACTATATTTTTTTAGGTAATCATTTATTTTTGATTATTTTTTCTCCCTTATAAAATTTCGATCAAATCATGTGTTTTGGAGATAATTTGAAAAGCATGGATCCTTACCAGAGGCCAGCGCGGCTTACGGTAATCCAATAATTTTCAAATGCTACATCAAGTTAGCCGTTGTAGCATTACCATGGATACGGCATCGTTGTTTTAAAAGAGAAAGATTTAAAAGTTTTTTAATTAATAAGTCTTCTGTCAAGTAAAAAAGAAACAATATGGATGTTAGACGAGAACATTTATTACCGTTTTCTGAAATGACGGATATAATTTTAATGATGGGTAAGATTTATATTATCGTTAATGCTAAAAATTAATTTCCATTTCTCGAATAGGAAAATGTAACTCCAACGCTAGTTTGTCCGCTAGGCGCTATGCAGAAAAATTTCCAGATCGAGTTCACCCAAAAAGGAGATATTTTTCTAACTTAGTGAACCGACTTAGACAGAATGGACATTTTCGCGAAGATCGGAGAGGTAATTGCGGCAGACCTCGTGTAATTCGGCCAGGCCAAGAGGAGGATATTTTAAGAATTGTCGAAGAAACACCAAACATAAGTACCAGGGTTTTGTCTAGGCAGATTGAAAGCATTGGGAAAACTGAGGTACACCATGTTTTACGAGATCAGCGGCTTTACCCGTATCATATTCAAAAAGTGCACGCTCTTTTGCCTCAAGACTTCGAAGCAAGGCTTTTATTTTGTAGATGGTTATGTGAAATGAATAACCGAGATGTACGTTTCTTCTTCATCAGACACATTTTGTTTACTGATGAAGCTTCATTTACGAGAAACGGGATAACAAATATTCATAACACACACATTGGACAGAAGAAAATCCTCATGCCATAGTAGAGACGCATCATCAAGTAAATTTTAAAGTCAATGTGTGGGCAGGTGTCGTAAATAATTTTCTTCTTGGTCCTGTAATTTTACCAGGAAATTTGGCTGGTCATTCATTTTGACTATTTCTTCAAAACACACTGCCCGATTTACTTGATGATTTGCCTCTAATAGTAAGACAAAATATTTGGTTTCAACTAGACGGTGCTCCCCCGCATTTTGCTATAAATGTTAGGAACTATTTACACCAAATCTTTCCTAATCGCTGGATTGGTCGGGGCCATGAAAATATAGTTTAGAAGTCACTGGCGCACACACTAAAAAATAGGGGTGGTCAGCGGGAACTGGACCCCCCCTATTTTGAGTATTTGACAAAAGTTTCTTGTTTTGTTCCTCTCAAAGCTTTTTAGGCTGATGCAATGTACCAAATTTGAAATTAATATCTCATTAAATACTCGAACTATTCAAAAAATCAGTTTTTAATTTCAAACTTTAACACCCTGTATATCGCACATGAGGGTCAAGAATGAAAAATGGCATTATAAACGTAATATTATTTTTGCTCAAGGAATATATGGTTAATGGATTGACCTCCTTTTCCCGGACACCCTGTATATATATATATATGGGGGAAACCAATTGTCTACCCGAACTCCGTTACGTATCAATTGGGTAACGGCAGTTGCGTGCGGAAAAGTGTCTCTTTCTGCACTTGTTGGTATAATAACTGTTGTCCGGAAACAAGGTGTTGAAAATAAAAAAGAATATTTAAATAACTTTTGAACGCTTACTAAGAGGTCTAGCTAGGTTCTCAAAATTTTGCAGTTACTTTACGTTAGTAAACGGCAGCAACGTTAGGGAAGTAACTTCATAAATAAAATGATTTTGCCCAACCCATGTGGGGATCCTTTTAGATTTTTTACGATAAATATGAGGTTAGGTCCGATAACTTTTTTACCTGACCCCGTATACTTATCCTGAAAATGGCAGATTATTCAACGATCATTATAAACAAACTTCTGTATAAAACATTTTTCTGATTTTTCTAATTTAGAAATTGTCAATTTTTTGATTTTCCCCCGTAAGCGAAAATTTTCAAATTTTGATTTTGCCATTTTAAGTTTGACTAAAAAAAGCACATGACGCCTACATTACTTTTTTGAAAACACTAACAATTACGGAGATACCCTATAAAAGTGTCGAAAATGGAACACCCTGTACATTACTTGTGTGAAAGTGATTTTTTTCTCTCTCTCTCTCTCGTTCTTCGTGAATGGCTCATTTGGCCAATAATAAATGTTTTTAAAAGACTATAGTTTTTTTCTGTATATTTTTGCCTAGAGATTATGTGTTTATGCATATTCCATATTAATGCAGTTAATTATTCATGGATTCCCTGCGGTGCCGTAATTCTTAATAACTCCTGCATTATTAATTAATTTAGCTCGTCATTAATAATTCAAATGGGAGGATTTACGTAGCAAAACACAGACATACAGTACGCACAGGGGATCTTTACCCTGACGTCATCACTTTCACGTCATAAAAATCGTATGAATCAAATCAAAAGTACGTGGAAGAAAAGTTGTCAAAACAAGAACTAATTTCATAACATTTTAATTGACGTAAATAACGTTCCCATATACGGATTTTTAAAAATTTCTTTAAAACTCCGAATCAAAATTTTGAGTCGGTCTTACATAAAATAGATTGTTAGGAATATGTAGGTATAAATCTGATATTCTTGAAATTTTACTGGCAGTTATGTAACTACTTCTTATTTGACAAAATGATAAACTCGGTTTGAATGTGACATTTTGATTAAACAGATTAAAAAAACATCAAAGAAAGTTTAATTTTTGATTTGACCAACAGAGATCATTTGATAATTTATTAAAAAGTGACACCGTGCAATTAGATTTACAATGAACACATCTTAGAAAATTCACCGTGCAGATACTATGAGCAATAATGATCATGCACTGTCTTGGACAAGACACAGTACAATTATTAGAATTACAATGCGCCGGCGGGTTAATCCGTGTACAAAAATTCCTTAAATTTTTATTTTATTTATTTAAATCAAAGTTAGAGTTGACAAAATTATCAAAGAATAGGTACAATACGTTCTACAATTTACCTACCTATCATTGAAAAACTTAGTCTTAAAGCTGGTTCTGTGAACCTTCTAGTTTCGATACATATACAGAGCGTTTGGAAATTCGGACGATTTTACTTATTTTTTTCGAAACTAAAAAGACGTGTTTTTACATTTTTTGGGATGGCAAAATAGCGGAGCGGAGACTTATCCACAATTTTTAGGGTTAGGAATACTTTATTACAATAAATAAATAACAATAAATATCAATATGTACTTACCACTAACACAAAAAAGCGATACCAAAAGCTCTGAAAAGAACTGTTTGCAGGAGTAATTAATGAAGTTTTAATGCACAAAAAGGTATAAAAACGAAAAAATTGTGAATCAATTGTCACAATGACGTTTTTGTAATTTGTAGTACTGCGTAAGTCAAAATAATTGTTTGGCAACTCTTCTTTATAATTCTTTCTCTGTCTAACACGTTTAATTCCGGACGACGTATAATACACAATTTTTATTCGCTTTTATGTCTGTACCAAACAAAGATGCAGAGATATTAAATAGGTCGGGATATCTATTTGTTAGCGATGACGTCAGGGTAAAGATCCCCTGTGCGTACTTTACATTGCCCGTTCTATATATACGTTCGATTAAGGCAATTTCCATTATTATCTACAAACCACAAATGGCGATACGCGTAATTTGTCTTGCAATGGGGACCGACAGTAAAACGAAAGTAGATGTTTCAATTAACAAATTATGACATACTAGTACAACATTTCAATTACGGTATTGCTTAAGTTATAATGGAGCATTACTTATTACAAATTTAATTAGTTTAAATGCAATTACAAAAAATTCATCACATGACATAGTTTCTCAACCTTAAAAAGCAAAATATAAATTTAAAAAACCTTACGACCCTCTCGTCGACATTCAGCACTAATGTAATATTATAAAGAAATTCGCCGGTGAATGTCGACACACACCAAATGTCTCAGTGAAGGACCGAATATTTGTTAATTTTATTGCATGTATCGACATTCACCAGCGAATGTCGACATTCACTTATTTCGATCTTTCACGGTTCACTGTAACATATACCATATCCATTCCCTGCAGTGCCGTAATTTTGAATAAACTCCTGAAATATTAATTAACTTAGCCCGTCATTAATTGGGAAAACGGGAGGATTTACGTAGCAAAACTAAAGCTAACATTGCCCTGGTATATACATCTGTTCGATTACTCCAATTTCCATTGTAATCTACAGACCACGAATCCCGATATGTGTAATTTGTCTTATGACGACATGAAGAATTAATTGCCAATTACAGCCAGATCTCGGTCATCAAGGAGCATTACTGAACCATTCATAATATAAAAAGTATGATTTTTAAAGCTAGAATGCCGCCGTCCAACTGAAAGATGTGTGTTAAGTTTAATGCACACCATCCTGCACGATGGCAAAATAAATAAATATAGAAAATACTATCCTAAAGTTGTTGTTTAATGCAGACATATAGAATGAAAGACTTATAGAATAAACTGAACATTTTTGTTCCTTAAGAGTATTTATCAATTTACCGCGTGGGTCGTTTTGGAATTTCGCCGCGGAACAGCTTAAGTCATTGTTATTAGTTAATGAGACAACATCGCCATTCCAAGATACGATGAGCCAGCGCGCTGGTCGGATGTATCGAGGGAGTAGGAGACGTTTTTCTTATTCTTCTGCCTTTGATCACCCGAAGCGTTGCCAAATCACTTTAGATAGTTGCGATTTTAGATATTTTTTTTTGAAAACCTCGGTGTGACAATTTTTTACATTACAACTAAGCTATGAAATTAATTGAGATTATTGATAGTGCATGCAATACTTTCAAAAATGACTGTATACCATATTCTTTCAATTTAAACATTATTTACCTTCCTGAAATTTTTTTAAAAAATTTTCGAAAAATTCAAGGGTTTGTCATGTAGTCGCATATTTCGAAGCTAAATTTAAATTTTTTAACAAATTCTATCCAATAGTTTTCTTGTAGTTTGTCACACCTTCTTACCTTAATGGAGGTGCTCTTAAAACTTTTATTAAACATTTTACCCTTATTCGCTAAAGAGGTTTAAATTTAGATTGTATAGTCGCCCAGTTGCGTTTATCATTGTTTTTATATGCCATATGAGACTTTCGTTCTAATTTAATATGTTTTGCAATTCATTCGTTTCTCCCATAAATATTCTTACCGGGATGCTGTTGCAACACTAGCATTAGTTCTAACAAACCCGAACAAACAACAGCGCATCCTGTAAAGGTGGCTACACACGATCCGGCAAGTCTGTCAGTTGGGACTGAACAGTCCGACTGAAGACCGGTGACCGGTTGGACTGTTGACCCTCCAAACGTTCAGGCGAATCCACTAGTTTCAGCCATGACACCTACCGATGACGACGCCCTAGCGCTCTTTGGATTAGTAATCGCTTTGGATAAAAAGAAAATAAAAAAGAAACGCAAATTATGGTGTAAAGATTGGTTAAAAAAAAGAGACACGTATTCCCATGTAAATTTGCTGAGTGAATTAAAACTGGCACCAAAGGACTGGCACAATTATTTACGTATGGATGAAGGTATTTATCTGCAGCTTCTTTCATTGGTAGCACCTTTAATAGAAAGAAAAAATACAGTAATGAGGAATGCAATCCCACCCCATGAAAGATTGACTGCGACTTTAAGGTTCTTAGCAACCGGAAGAAGTTATGAGGATCTGAAGTTTTCCACTATTATTTCACCTCAGGCTTTAAGTTATATTATACCTGAAACATGTGAAGCGATTTGGGAAGTTCTATACAAAGATTACTTAAAGGTAAGAGAAAATTTTTATTTACACAAATATTATATTTATTAAATAAAAAATTACAAAATATGAACATTTATTAATATATTAAGTTTGTTCGTTAGATGGCGATGATTCCAGTGGTTGAATGTCAGCTGTTTGTGATTGAGGGAAAAATGCTTGTCTTTGATGTTGTTCTTGATTAGATGCTGCTGAAGAGGGCCGAGAACTTGCCCCGCTGCAATACGCACTAGTTGAATTAGTGGGAGAATACACAGTATGAAAACTATTACGTGGGTGGTAACTTGAAATGGGAGAATGGTGGGATGGTGGTGTATATGCCAGTTTATGAAACGTGGTTAAAGATTCACCCTCAGCGTCAAATAATACGTCATTGATGAATTTTTCTGCTAAGCGTCTTTGCTCACTGCTTAAATCTCGAAGTTTCATGGCCACGTTTTTACCAAATATATCATACCGATCCTCTATTATACGAGGTTGCTTAAAATGACTATTTACGGTCGCCAATACTTCCTTGGTTAGGTTGTTTTGTTCACCATGTGCCCGAGAAGATTTTGGCGTCGGCCTATGTCTAAACTGATATTCTGATTCTGAAGGTGTTTTCGTGGAAGCCTGGGTTTCATCTCTAGAACCTTCATCTTGTGAATCTTTATTTGCATCGTTTGAATCGTCCTGTAACAAAAGATTTTATCTAGTACCTAAATGTAATTTTAATAAAGCATGCAAAACTTGGTTTTGTTATACAAATATATATAGTTTGTATCCAGAAGGTTAATACTTTTTTACTGTAGTCAATTTCATGCCTTTTTTTCAGTTTCCACGGACAACACAAGACTGGAAAAATATTTCTAAATATTTTGAAGAACTCTGGAACTTTCCCCATTGCCTAGGAGCAATGGACGGAAAACATGTGAGCATCATTCCCCCAGCTGGAAGTGGATCATACTACTATAATTATAAAGGTCAACATAGTATGGTATTATTAGCAATAGTTGATGCAAATTTTTATAATGTGCAATTTCGGTACGAATGGCAGAGTTTCAGATGGTGGTGTATTACAAAACACAATTTTTTTTAAAAAACTCCAAAACAATGTGCTGCAAATACCTAATGCCGAAAACATTCGAAATACTTCCAGAAAACTACCATACGTGTTTGTAGGGGACGACGCATTTCCTTTGCGGGCCGACTTAATGAAACCTTTCAGACAGGCAGACCTAACTTCTAGGGAAAAAAAAACGTACAACTACCGCTTATCAAGAGCAAGACGTATTGTGGAAAATGTATTCGGAATAATGGCAGCTCGATTTCGGATATTTCACACTTCCATTAATTTAGAACCAAGAAACATTGAAACCGTTGTAATGGCTTGCTGCGTTTTACATAATTTTTTGATGGCTAAATCGTCAAAAACATATGCCCCTCCAGAGTGCTTTGATTATGACGACATAGAAGAAAGTGTTACAAATTTTGGGTTCAACTCCAGAGATTCCAGTATGTGTGGATTACAACGAAGAACATGTGGAAATATTACTAATGCAGCAAAAGAAGTTAGGGAAGGTTTTATGAGTTACTTTGCACACGAAGGTGAACTTCCTTGGCAACATAGGTTTATCAATTAAAAACTCATTAGCTAAACCTTAGTCTTTGACATTAACCTCATTGTTTTTACTTATATTGCGTTTTGTTTCTGGCTACTGAATTATTGTGATTGGTTTTTGTTGTTTCATAAAATAAATTAATCAAAGACACAAGAGTACCTATAAATATTTGTTTTACTTACCTCACTTCTGCTATGTTCGTCGTCAGAGATGTTACTTCGAGAGTGTCGAGGAACTTCTTGGTCTTCCACAAATTTCAGCAAATCAAAGTACCAAAGTTTAGGCTGGTAAACTTCATCGGCGCCTGTCCCCGTCCTCATTGAATCCTTGACTTTCTTTGACTCCTTACGAAAACTACTTCTTAAGTTGTTAATTTTCTTAAGAATATCAGCTTTCGTGCACAAGGGATCTACTTCCTTCCACTTTTCCACCAATTTTAAGTACGCCGCATCTTTTTTACCACGGTCGTGATAACATTTTGATTTCATTTTCCACAGACAAGGCTCACTGCGATAAATAGCAATGAACTCCTCCAAACACGTGTTTTCTTTTTCACGAGACATTTTTATATTTTTAACTATCCTTTAAAATCGTCGAAAAAGTCGATTGCGTTAAATGCACTGAGAACTTTCCTAAACTGATGACCTGTCGACCTGACCATACACACCGTCGGGTACGCCTGCGCCCTCTTCAGATCTGCCGGATGGACGAACGTATTTTTGATTTTTTTCCGGTCGCCTGAACAGTCTCAACTGACAGGCGCACCGGAGCATACACACGTCAGGCAACCGTACTTCAGTCGGACTGTTCAGTCCCAACTGACAGACTTGCCGGACCGTGTGTAGCCACCTTAATACTTTGTCTTGACATAAATTTCAAGAAAAGCCAACAAAGATTCTAGTTGAGGGGCATCCTGAATTTGTGGAAGTAAGTTTAATACGTTCCTTATGCCCCTCCACATTCATGCCTTACCAAGTGTTTTTCTTGATTTTGTTGCACATGGCCTAACAGCCCCCGCTAGCATATGTGCAAAGTGTGCAATGCACACGGGCGCCATCCTTTAGGGGCGCCAAAACACAAGGTCAAAAATTGCAAAAATTTCCAAAAAAAACAAACAAAAAACAAAAATTAATTTTAAAATAAAAGTTGAGAAATTAAATAGGATTAGGTATAAATACACACATAGTAGAAAGTAGTACTTATACAGGGTGCCCCAAGTAAAGTGGCCTATTAGAAGTATCTCGAGAACTAAATGAGATTTTATTTTGAAAATTTGGCTGTGGCTATAAGAGATGGTTTTCTACGTTTCTAAAATATTTTGGATGATGCGGTGTTGCCGGATCATACCGAAAGTGGTAGCAACTTCGGAATTTTAAATGAATTACCCTATAATATATTATATTTTTTTTGGAATCTAGGTAAAAATCTAGAACAGTTTTCTGTATAATATCATATACCTATCTTTAAGACTTTTTGAATTATAAATAATTTTGTGATTTTTTAACGCCGTATCGTTACCTGAAAAGAAAATCGTATCTTTTTAGCGGTTACAGCTAGAAAGCTGAAAATTTTACAATAGTTTCACAAGACCATCGCAATTTTATAATTTTGAACAGTATTGAATTCGTTTTATACAGGGCTCCATAAACATATTTCTGAGGCAGATGAATTATTGCAAAAATCTTATTTTTTTTTAAATGGGACACCCTGTATTTGATATGTTTTGCTAATAGAGGATCAAATTTTCTATCTAATGATATTATGTGTTCCTATACCTATCTTCACTATTTTCGGACTTATAGCGAAATTTAAAAATGATCTTATAAAAATATATTTTTTGATAGTGTGGAGTGATGGATTTTTCATTATTTTGTTTCTATGAATCCATTCCACAGCCAACCACACTATCAAAAAATATATTTTTATAAGATAATTTTTAAATTTCGCTATAAGTCCGAAAATAGTGAAGATAGGTATAGGAACACATAATATCATTAGATAGAAAATTTGATCCTCTATTAGCAAAACATATCAAATACAGGGTGTCCCATTTAAAAAAAATAAGATTTTTGCAATAATTCATCTGCCTCAGAAATATTGTTATGGAGACGCCCTGTATAAAACGAATTCAATACTGTTCAAAATTATAAAATTGCGATGGTCTTGTGAAACTATTGTAAAATTTTCAGCTTTCTAGCTGTAACCGCTAAAAAGATACGATTTTCTTTTCAGGTAACGATACGGTGTTAAAAAATCACAAAATTATTTATAATTCAAAAAGTCTTAAAGATAGGTATATGATATTATACAGAAAACTGTTCTATATTTTTACCTAGATTCCAAAAAAAATATAATATATAGGGTAATTCATTTAAAATTCCGAAGTTGCTACCACTTTCGGTATGATCCGGCAACACCGCATCATCCAAAATATTTTAGAAACGTAGAAAACCATCTCTTATAGCCACAGCCAAATTTTCAAAATAAAATCTCATTTAGTTCTCGAGATACTTCTAATAGGCCACTTTACTTGGGGCACCCTGTATATATGTAGACATTAGGCAATATTTCTGTTATTTGTTGCTAAAAAAGATGTGATTTTTAGTTTTGGGTTATTTTCTAGTATTTATAAACAACGTGTCTGCAAACCCCATTAGTTAAGTAAATGCTTCAAAATGGGTGTGAACAAGAATTTATTTTAATTTATTTTGTTATGATTTTATTCTGTTTGTTTCATTTTGATACTTTAGTCTACAATTTGTGCTTTATTTCAAGCACCTACCTACCTACCTTCAAAAAAATAAATAAAAAAACATGATCCAAAATGCCTTAAGGGGCGCCAAAATCCTTTTTTGCACACAGGCGCCAATAGCCCTTACGGGGGCCCTGCCTAACAGGGTGCCTTAAATACGGTGGGCCACTATTGCAATATCCGAAATGGTAAGAGTTAGGAGGTCGTTTAAATTAGAGAAAGTTTCCTTTTTTACTGATCATTGATGTGCTTACAGAGTTGCCAAATACTGTTTAGTTTTAGAGATATTAAAGGAATTTGAAAATTCATCAAAATTTCTTCTCCAAATACCCAAAAACAACTGATTTGATCAAAAATTGTTTCATACAAAAAAGTTATTGTTTTTCATTCTCTATCAAACGCGTTTAACGTTTATCTAGTATTCTTTAAACTTTATTTAAAAAACATTTTCACTTTTAATCGATTTTAAGTCATACAAATATCAATTGTTATATCGTATAAGGTTGAGATTTCATATGTTCCGACCATATAAAGGGCAGAACCGTATTAAGGGCATTTATAATAAAAGAGGTTGAGGATGCATTTAGGAATCGAAACATCAGAAAATATACTTGTGTGATATACCGTTGACTTGCAAATTTGATCCTCTGTCGAGATATGCAAAAAAATTCCAGGTCCGTATTGAAAATAGTAAGTTAATAGTAGTTGGTAGTAATAACTTAGACGTCAAGCAGCGTCATTTTAAGAAAACGTTAAGTGCGTTAGGTAGAGAATGGAAATCCATAGAGAAACAATTTTGATGAGGTTTCCTTTAATACCTCTAAAACTAAAAACTATTTGGCAACACTGCAACCACATTATCAATAATCACTAAAAAGTGATTATGGAGGGCATAAGGAAAGTATTAAACTTACTTCCACAAATTCATCATTAAACTTCCCATGGGATGTGAGATGCCCTTCAACTATGAATTGTAGTGAACCGGATACTGTTCATTCAAAAAAAGATATAATAACACGATGAAAATTTTCCTTTTTTATCAAAAAACGGCACTTGCATTCACACCTTGTATTTATAGAACGAGAAACATTTCGAAGAAACTTACAAGACCTAGTCGGTCTAATTATCTCCAATTGCTCTATGGTCCACAAGTCATGTGACACCCTGTATATCCGTCTTTCTTATACTTCTAAATTGAAATGTGTATGTATAGACTATTATTAGACATTTTTTTTACAAAATTTACTCAATACCACTAAAAGTTTCACTTTACTAATAGAAAAATTGAGGATATTTGACGTAAACTGAGATTTAATAAGTGACTGCTTAACCGACCACTTGTAACGTAATTATTTTAATTTCGCACGGAAGAACTAGAACATATTAGTAGTTATAGCTGGTAATGGTTTATAAACGCCCTATAATAATGAAGGCTTTAACCGTAATTGGCAATTAATTCTCAATGTCGTTATTGCAAGACAAACTGCACGTACAGATAATATGGGCGGTGTAGATTATATTGGAAATTCGCGTAATCGGGCCGACGGGTAAAACCAGTATTGGTTGTCATCTGTGTTTCGATTCAATGCAATGTACCCAGCTAGCAGAGTCACGTAGAAGTGACGTCAACAAATGGTCATCTAATGACGAGTGATGACCAGCCGGATGACGTAAATATCACTTGAACATAACTTCCTAATGTCTCGTCGAATGACGTGACCCAATTTCACGTCATTATATTACGTTTAAGTAACGTCAGTTATATTACTTCAAATTAACGGCTATTCACCACGTGACGTTTTAATTCAGGATATATTTTGGGAACCCCTTTTAAAAAATAAACGGCTCTCGCGGGCAAGTGGGATTAATTTCACTCGCATTATTTAAATACACTCAAATACAGAGAAAAGTCTATATATCTGGCCCAGGCTAGTATTGACAGCTATTTTCACTCTTTTTGGAGCTCATCGCTATATGATCATCTACAAAATTGGATATGTCATTAAATAATCTTAAATCGAAATCTTAAATCTTCATGTACAACGTGTCCAAGATAAGGAGGGCCAGTACAGGGATCTCGGAAACCGCAAGAGATATGAAGTCGGTTAAATGGAGGTAAAGTTGCGCATTTACGTGCTTAATAATATGCCGTTTAGAAAGTTTTAAAATACCGAGTAGTCCGGAAAAAACGAGATTCTGAAAAATCGTTTTATTATCTCTTACGGTTTCCGAGATCCCTGTACTGGCCCTCCTTAACTTGGACACGTTGTATTAGTAGTTTCCGTAAAATATTCTGCTCCTCTTCCTTCGCTATTTCTTAGGCTACTAAAATTCTTCATATTGAAGAAAATTCTTCAAATATGGCATCACTGCATCCTGAGACAATTCTAGACGTCTGACAATTCTATAGACGGCGACGCCACATCTTAAATACGAAGTGGAGTAACCAGAGTGAAAGGGGAGGCAATGCCATCTATGAGAATTTATTCCAATGGAAGGGCAGCCATTACCCAAGTACAACGTGACCGCCTGATTTTTTTTTTGGCTGTAACTACCTTTAAAAAATACAGGGTGTTATGGAAATGGTTTATTATATTTAAATGGGTGACTTCTTGGGCGTACTAGAGAAACACTGCATACTTTTTTTTAACGTTAAGTTACCTGATGATGTGCTTTTCAGTGCAACGCCATATACGTCTGTTCAGCCAACAAGCGTATCTTGGTCACCCGACGATCCAGCCATGCCGGATCGAAACGCGGGCCTCGACCTCCGACGAACGAGAACGTTGATCATTCGCCAACGCGCTATTTCAGTACGTGTCCGTCCGTCAAAGGTGAATGTCGAGTCGCGTGAAAATTCCCACATAATTTATAATAATAATTATGTGATGTGATTTCAAAAATGTGTGATTACAATTGGTTTTGTTGTAAAACATACATTTTGTGCTGCATCTTTTTATGGAAAGTTTTAAATAATACTCTTACAAGGCAAGAGAGCGTGTATCTTAAAATTGTACTTTGAGTTTGAAAAACTGACACTGCAGGTCAAAGTAGTCTTGTTGGCAAAAGTTGACCACGTGCGTTTACAATTCGGTGTTGCAATATGACAACACCGCCTAACATGCGCTGACCTCTTTTGAGACTACATTAATAAATAATTGATTGTGTACGTCGCCAGTGGCAGCCACGTAGATTTTCAGATTTCACATGAAGTGTATATCTCGCTTATTAATTCAAACCGCGCCATTTTTCTTCAATTTGATTTCATCTCAAGATTTGCGAGTTAAAATATAATAAGTCATTTCCATAACATCCTGTATCTTAACAATAATAAATAGTTCACATGATTTTGACAAAGTAATAAGCGTTTCCTGTTATAGTATACCTAGTTTATATTATATCGTTTACCTTTACTGGAATAAATCAATTTTTTTTTATGATCAAACACAAGCACTATAGGATAAATCCTTTAGGGCACTCTGGGAGTGGTGCGTGTGCGCAAAAAGCGATTCACGTTGGTTTTGAAACGTTGAAGGTTATATTCGTTGGGAAAAACGACCTCCGGAAGGTCGTTCCATAAGGATGAAGTCCTCCAGATGAAAGAATTCTTACATAATGAAGTTCGAGGAGTACTAAGCTTAACCACATATGGATGGGCGGCAGTGGTTCGTCGTGTATTTCTGCTATCCCATTGTTTGGTCCCAACGTCTCCAAACCGCATTAAATAGATGCGTTTTGTTATACCTATGTTTTTTTTTTATCTCGAGAACGGGAAGGCTTTTCGCGCTCTATCCGAAGGCCCAATACACCAACAAAGTTGAGTCGAATGGGAGTCGGCACGGTCCACGGCGAGTGACGACGCTGAATGGCTAAGATAAATTCGCAGCCCTAGTTATGTATAAGATAGTTAGGGAATAATTTTCCTTGGATATTTATATAGTTATTTTCTAAATTACTGATCACAAATATATAAGAAAGCAACTAATCTTTATAATATAATTTGAAAATATAATATTTTTACACTCCCCTTCGCTATTTCATTCCTATATTTTAAATCTTCGCCTCTCCGAATTTCCAATTCAGACCAGCATTAAATTTGCAATTCATAAAGAACATGCCCCGCATGTAGACTATAGCTCCGCAGTATAGGGACGTGCCTTGAATCGGCTTGGCAACTAAATTGGTTAAATTACGCGATTCCATTTGTTTGAAATTGTGTATTGATGCTTACGGTGTAGTTATGTTGGATCTATTTATATTATGTTTCCAACAATTATTTGTTTTGTTTTCACAAATTAGTTGATAAATTTTCAAGATTATAGTATAAAGCGGATTACTTATACGCGCTGTGTGCTTTTCATCTTATCAACGTTTATTCACAGTAAATGTGTATTCTAAATTCGCTGGGTATAACTAAATTATTTGAATAGGATTTCTTAAAAATTGTGGGTGTTATGGAAATGACTTATTATATTTAAACCGGCAAATCCTGAGATGAAAATAAACGTTTAAACTTCGTATACATCAAGCAAGTGGAACCCTCGGCGACGTCATTCCAACACCGAGAATCGAAACATTTGGAATCAGCGATACTGAAGGTTAAACATATCAATACGCGCGCGGCGGTTATCCAAGCAAGGGCTAGACACGCGGTGTGATCTGGCATCACTGTAGTTTACTGTAATGACGACATACGACATTTGTACAGGCGGACACCTACGGGACCGTCTAATTGTGTCCGCCTAATAGAGGTGTCCGCCCATGGGAAATTTGTTATTAGGTAATATGTAATTGAAAATTTTTACTATGTATATGTATGTACAAATAGGCATAACATAACAAAAATACACTAGTTTTAGTTAGGATGTAGTACTAAAAAAATCTAATAACGTAGTTTGACGTGTTTGCGTGTTATACTTGCAATCTAGAAAATGTAATTCCAAGTCTGATAATAATTCCATTGCTGTAGAGTCACCTCTATTCTTTGCATACTCTTATAATTCCTTTACCATACTAATGGCTTGTTGATAATTGGTGACATTTGTTTGATTACTGCATTCAACTTCTTCATCAGAGTCGTCAGATAGTGATGTGGCTTCAGTTTGGACTACATAATCGGTAGCAATGGGGTCACTATCATCTTCTAATAGCACATTCCTATCAATGTTAATGAACTCGCCCAAATCATTGTTATCAAATTACAAACTTCCACAATATCAATATTCTCTTTCAGACTCAAAACGCGACATTTTTGTGCCATTGTTTATGATTTTAACCTTACAACTCAGAAATAAGCTTACTGCTGTCGGGGAATCGGGGAATCACCCATTCTTTCATTCGGCGAAGTCCTTTCGCGCTGCCACGCATACGCAATTGATTGTTGGTCTTCAGAGAGTTTTGCACCGTACTTATTCGTCTCCCAAATACTTTTTAAAGGAGGGTTTCGCCCTCTTTGTATGAAAACATCCTGTCCGCGTCCGCCCAAAGGAGAGTCCGCCCAAGAGAGATTAATTTTCATGAAATTTCATATACCTAGTTCCGGACTATGAAAAAATGGCCGCTTAATAGAGATGTCCGCTTATTAGAGGTGACCGTTATGAGAGGTTTCACTGTATTACACTTCGGGTTTGTTTTATCTATTATTGTATCAAGTTCCAAAGCGGGTTACTTTTATTTCGTGTTGATTGAAGCCTAAAATTATAAAGGGTTTTCCAATAAGAACGATATTATTTTGAATATTTTTACTCTTCACTATGTAAAAATACCAGCAAGACGTCAAAATGACAGAACTGTTGAAAATGTTACTGCTGTAAGAGAAAGTGTTGCAGAGGATCCAAATTTGTCAATTCTTCGTCGTGCTCAACAACACGACAACTTAGCGGATTTTGCAAGATTTGAAGTTACACCCGTATAAAATTGTTTTGACTCAAGAACTTAAGCCACTGGACCATCGTAGGCGCCGAGAATTTGCTGCTTGGAGTTTAGAACAACTTGAAAGGGATCCTAATTTTGCAAAAAAAATTATCTTTTCACATGAAGCTCATTTTTGGTTAAGTGAATATGTCAACAAGCAAAATTGGCGTTTTTGGTGCGAAAACAATCCACAACAGATTCACGAGAAGCCCTTGTATGCGCTAAAAGTAACTGTATGGTGTGGTTTATGGTATGGTGGTATCATCGGACCATTTTTTTTTATCAAAATCAGGTAGGAGATTCAGTTACAGTGAATGGTGAACGATACCGACAGATGTTAATAAATTTTTTGTCGCCAAATTTAGATTCACTTGATTTGAAGGATATGTGGTTCCAGCAAGACGGTGCCACATGTCACACTGCTCATGAAACTAACGACGTATTGCAAGAAAAGTTTGATGAAAGGATAATATCAAGGAATGCAACTGTTAACTGGCCCCCAAGAAGCTGTGATGTAACTCCTTTAGATTACTTCTTGTGGGGCTATTTGAAATCTAAGGTCTAAGCAAACAGACCACAAACACTTGACACATTAAGATTGCATATTGAATGCTGCATTCGTCAGATCACGCCCGATTTATTTTTATTGCACAAAACCAACGAAAATTGGATTCGTCGAATTCGCTCGTGTCGACGAACTCGAGGTGGACATTTAAACGATGTGTTATTCAAAACTTAAATGTTGTCGTCTGTACTTTAATATAATATAACAAGTTTGGTTGTATCTGCAATAATTTTAATTTTATTTCATTTTAAAATTATATCGTTCTTATTGGAAAACCCTTTCATGAATATTTTGTATTAAGCCAGATGTTCTTTATTTTAATAATTCCTAATAATAAACAATTTCACAATTTTGCATTCACAACTCAATATTTTTTTAGAAATAATACTATCCAAACAGCAAACAGTTGTTACGCTTGTGCTTCCAAAGAAATGCTTCCGACATTCGCTACATATACTACGATCGCAAGCCAAGGACCATAGCACCAATCAGCGAAGATTAATCTAGGTCAGTGGATTGATATCCATCTACTAAATCATCACAGCGGCGGACAATACATACAAAGTGAAACCAATTTTAACTAAAAGTTTATCGCTACAGTCAGTCGAAGATACAGATGTCTTTAATGCAGTTGGCCAGTTGAAATCTAATGCGTTTGGATCCGACGGTTTATCTCTGGAAATGATTTAGTTATGCTGTCCTATTATCGTCCCTTTCTTGACACACATTTTTAATTTTTGCATTAAAAATTCCATATTTCCCCAACAATGAAAAACTGCTATAGTTTTACCCCTTCCTAAGATACCTACTGTTTGTAAAGTGTCTGATATAAGACCAATAACACTGGGAAACAAATTTCAACTTTTTTTTTGTTTCCTGAACAAAACCTATTTTTTTGGATTCAACTGTACCCAAGTAACTAAAAAATACCTATTAAAGATTTTAGTTGGCTCGCAAAAAAAAAAATCTCAATTATTTGTTACAAAATTTTAATTCATAGGCATATACAATGGACATACAAAATACAGATAACAATATATTGTTGGTTCAACAAAAGCAACTAAATAGCACATTTTTATCATTGAATCCAAAGTTTAGACACTCATTTTGCGCTTCTTAGCTTGCCTTTTGAAAGCAGCCTCTGGGGCATCTCTCGTAATAGTCCAGCAGTAGTCGGCTAACATCTCATAGTTCCATTTTCCCTGATATCTTCTTTCCATGTTCGAAATATCCTGGTGGAACCTCTCACCGTGTTCGTCACTTACAGCACCACAATTTTCCGGAAAGTAATCCAGATGAGAATCCAGGAAATGAATTTTCAACGACATATTACACCCTAGGTTTTGGTAACACAAAAGAAGTTGGGCAACCAGGTCTTTATAATTTTCTGCTTTTATGTTTCCCAAGAAATTTTTTGCAACCATTTTAAAGGCATCCCAAGCGTCTTTTTCCTTGCCTTCAAGTATGGAATCGAATTGCGCATCTCCGAAAAGTTTCCTAATCTGGGGACCCACAAATATTCCCTCTTTAATTTTAGCGTCACTGATTCTAGGGAACTTTTCTTTTAAATAACTAAAAGCACGGCCTTCTTTGTCCATTGCCTTCACAAAATTTTTCATAAGTCCCAATTTTATATGAAGTGGCGGTAGTAAAATCTTTTCTGGGGCAACTAATGGCGCGCTGGTCACATTTTTCTTTCCTGGCTCAAAAGACTCTCTCGGTGGCCAAATTTTCTTTCTGTAGTGATCCGATCGTGCTCGACTGTCCCATTCGCAGAGGAAGCAGCAGTATTTGGTATAACCTAGCTGCATTCCAAGCAAGATCGCCACAACTTTTAAATCCCCACAAATTTGCCATTTATATCTTTCATATTGTATGGTCTCAAGTAACAATTTCAAATTGCTATATGTTTCTTTCATATGGACTGCATGACCAATTGGGACTGAAGGCAATTTGTTTCCATTATGGAGTAACACAGCTTTAAGACTTACTTTTGAGGAATCAATGAAAAGTCTCCAGTCTTTTGGATCATAGTCCAGATTTAAAGCTGCCATTAATCCCTCAATGTCCCTACAGGCTACCAAATTGTTATCCATGTTAAAAAATGGTGTTAGGTTTTTCTGACGGCTTCGGTACACAGAAACTTTTACTTCATCTTCAAGTAAATTCCATTGTTGCAATCGAGAGGCCAATAGTTCTGCTTTTGTCTTGGGCAGTTCCAAATCCCTTATAAGGTCACTTAATTCACTTTGACTTATTTTGTGAGGCTTTTTACTTGGAAGTTCACAGACAAAATCGGAGTCTTGCGAGGTTGATGGGCCGGCGACATTTTCCGGTACACTACCGTTTGAATCCTCTTGATCATCATCAGAATGAAGGGTATATTCCTGAGGTGGATTAGGTATAGGCAACTCGTCACTATGAGGCACCGGGCGTATGGCGGATTGTAAATTTGGATACTGTATCGCAGACCTTTTTTTCTCTGAAAAGCCTTTTTTGATGGGAGGTGTCAAACAAAAGTAACAGTCAGTAACGTGGTCTTTCGGTTCTCGCCAGATCATAGGAACAGCGAAGGGCATCTTACGGTTTTTTCCACTTAGCCAGCCGCGAATGTTGGACGCACATTTGTAGCAGCAGATATGGGGAGCCCAATTTTTATCCTGGTCTCCAACTTTGCAGCCAAAATACAAGTGGTAAGCCTTTTTTATTAAAGGGCTAAGCGTACGTTTTTGTTTCACAAAAGTCATTTCACCACATATATAACAAAAATGATCCGGCTTATTTACACAAACTCGCGACATGTTGCTCAAAACTCTCTAATTTCTCAAATACGAACAGCTCTCGATCAACTGGTGGTTGAAATACAACTAACTAACAATTTAGGGTTTATATTATATGTATTTAAACCCCTTATAAAGTACACCTGTTATAATAAATCCAGGTATTTCTCATTTAATGGTGAAATTTTCCCATATATTAAGGGCAGGTAGGTAAATTATCATAATTGGGATGGATCTATAAAACCGGAGCCAACTGAGCCTTTTGCAAGACAGATTGTTAATTAGTATAATAAAATAAGTAAGATTTTGCTATTTTGGTCTCGGAAACATTTTTGCTGTTCCCCAGTGTAATTAGTCTGTTACCCGTGGTGTCTAAATTATGTATATACCGAGTCCTGCATTAGTGCGTCGGGCAGCCATAGCGTCCTTATTTACCAGTAGAAAAAAAGTTTAATATAAAAGTTGTACAATGTGGGTTGATGCATATTTTAAAAATATTTCTAATTATGCAGGATGGTCCAAAAAAGTGTGACGTCATTAAATATATTTTTTTTAAATGACACACCCTGTATTTTTTGGCATATTTAGGTTCCTTTTGGTGTTCTCTCTTATGTGCAAAAAAATTTTTTTATTTGCTTCGATATTTTAGGAGCAATAAATAAAAAAAGATAAAAAGATTGTTTTGCACGCTTGGGAAAATTAGAATAAAAATCTTGTTAGATCTGTTTTGTTCCAGCTAAATAGTGTGAACAGTAATGCTAGACCCCCACAGAAAAAAATCTAATTTGGTTAAGTCGGGCGACATCGGAGGCCATCGCACTGGCCCTCCTCTTCCAATCCAGCGATTTCCGTGCGTATTATCTTACTCTGCTCTGACCTGTTGCGCATAATGGGCTGGAGCTCCATCTTGTTGGAACCACATTTGTGCCAGCATATTTGGTGGTAAATTTGCAAGTAATACAGGTAAATCGTTTCTCAAGAATTCAAGATAAATTTGACCAGTAAGGTGGCCGTCAAAAAAATGAGGACCGATCACATTACCACCAATCACTCCTCCCCAAACATTTATCGACGAACGATGTTGGTAGTCCATTTCACGAAAGATGCGTGTTGTGAAATGTCGCCTCATAAAAAAACGTGGATTTTCTTGATCGGGGAGAGACGTCTGCCTTGATATTGTTGGATTATATTAAGGCGTTCGATACTCTAGGTAGACCATCAGCTATTATGTGCCAAACTACACTACTACGGGTTTGCTAATAATACTATAAATTTCTTTAAAGACTATATCTCAAGTCGATCGCAATGTGTACTTATTGATGGCGAATTATCTAAACCCTTAGATATCGGCAAAGGCGTACCTCAAGGGTCCATTTTAGGACCACTATTATTATTTAATTTATACCTTTTGTTTGTGTAATTTTATTGTAGCGTGCGACATGCAGAGATACGCTGATGACACGCAGTTGCGTATCAGCTTTGGTCCCACCGATGCAGCAGCGGCTGCTGAAAGAATTAACGAATGTCTTAGTAGTGTTTGCAAATATTCTACTAAAAATGGTCTAAAAATAAACCCGTTCAAATCAGCTGTTATGTTCTTTGAGCCTAATAGGGAATGGGCAAACGAAATCTTAAGGTTTACTATGTCAGATATAATCATCCCTGCGGTAAAAGAATATAAAAATCTGGGAGTTCTATTAGATAGCAATCTTAGATTTAAAAGTCATGTGTGCAAGGTAGTTGATTATATCTCTTCGAAATTTATATAAAAATAGGCAGATACTGAGTGGGTCTTTGAAAAGGCATTTTGTGCGAATCTCTTGCTTGCTCGCATTGCAATTATGCAGATATTGTTTATGGACCGTGTATTCGCTTTATTTATAACCTTAAATTACGGGACCATGTAACACACAAGTTGCGTGATTTTAAATTGTTGAATATGCATGACAGACTAAAGTTACATTTGGCCTGTTTTTTGCTTGCTTGAGAGCGGCATTCCTCGATACCTGCGGGAAAAGTTAACATTTCGCTCTGCCACTCACAACCTCGAGACTCGCCACAAATAACCAACTTCACATATCGCGTCACCGAACGGCTCTTTATGAGCGCTGCTTTTCTTTTGTGATTCCCAAATTATATAATTCTGAATAGGTTCCCGGATATCAGTTGTAAATCGTTCAAAAAAAGATTTAAAAATGATTTGCTTAATAAGTATTAGAATTTAACGTTCCCCAAAAATAAACTACTCGTTTAGTAAATATCAAAGTTTAAAGTTCAATAAATGTTTTAAAATGATAATCGTTTAATATTTATAATATATGGAATTTAAGAATCGTTAGTTAATCCATAAATTAGTAATATATTACAGTTATTTGTACCTATTTTTCTTAAAGTAGCCCTTCTATCTATCTATCTATAAAAGCATGAACATGAAATACAGTAACATGACAGTAACCAAGTCGAATTTAACGGAAAAAAAAAACAGGCAGCAGTTTTCTCTAAAAAGGTGTTAACATTACAGAACCGGATATAGTTATCGCAGGACACGCAATCCCACTGGCTTCATCTATTAATTTGCTGGGCGTCAGTCTGGGAGGAAATATGTCTTGACATAACCACGTTGTGGCACTCGCCAAGATAGCTTCTCAGAAGCTTGGTGTACTCTTCCGAATCAGAAAGTTGTACACACCTCAACAACTTTTGACACTATCCAAAGCCCATATTCGACCATCACTAGAGTACTGCTCTCATGTCTGGAGTTCTGCACCCAAACATACTCTTCTTCGGCTACTGGATTCCATCGAAAGGAGGGCCATTCGTCTGATCGGAGACCACGAGCTGACGAAGAACCTCAACAGCCTAGAACATCCAAGACAGGTTGGGGATTTGACTCACTTTTACAGATATTTTTATGGAAAGTGCTCGGCTGACCTTGCCCTCCTAATTTCGCCCAGAGCGGCGAATAGTAGAAATACACGACGAACCCCTGCCGCCCAGCCATATGTGGTTAAGCTTAGTACTCCTCGAACTTTCTTTCATCTGGAGCACTTCATCCTTATCGAGCGACCTTCCCGAGGTCGTTTTTCCCAACTAATATAACCTCCAACGATTCAAAACCAACGTGCATCGCTTTATTCGCACAATCACCACTCCCAGAGTGCCCTAAACGATTTTTCCTATAATGCTTGTGTTTGATCATCCTCTTTCTCATACTTGAAAATTCTTGAACTCTTGTTCGAAGAGTTGATAGTACGGAGTAACAAATGTAAGATAATAAAATAATGAACTTCTTAACTCTGAATTATTCGGAAATGGAATTCGTTGAGGAATATAAACTAGCGTATTAAGGAATATCCTTTACGGTATAAAGGGTAACAGGAGGAAACGTGCAACGATGTAACTTGGAAATAAATTATGCAACATGCAGTTCGACAGAGTATCGAACTTCCTGAAAATTATATAAACATCACCGCATGTTGTGCGTAATTAAGTTAACTAAACACGAAGCACGCTCTCTGTGATCTGAATTCAAATCAATTCTGACGGTAATTAAATCCGAATGCACGAACTGTACTAACGACCAATAAAAAGAGAATGCTTTTAGTCGGAATCATTGTTCAAAGTGACTAGTCAAGTGGTCCTCTTTTTTGATTGAATTAGAAATAAAATGTAATGAACACTTTTTTACCATCGGAATAATTAATTTAAGTGTTCGTCATTGGTAACTTTGTTATTATTAAGATACAAAATCGTTTAAATTAGCAAACTAGTCGTTTTCCTTAGTGATGGACCGAGACTAGTGGCGGTTCTTCCACAAGAGCACATGCGCACGTGCACCCCCAAAACAAAACGAATAAAAAATATTAATTTAGAATATTATTTATCGTATAAAGTCCGACCCTCCCTGCCGTGCCTCGGTCGAGGTAAATGACGATTATGACGAGACTTGCTCGCACGTGCGATTAAGTAGTGTAGTTTCTCTGTAGTAACAGGTGGCGGATGACAGCGGGGGATAGCGGGGCTATGGCGATTTAACATGGAAAAGGCGCACAGTTTTGTGTGCATCTAGTTAGAAATTCGAGCGTGTATGTTATAATATTTTAATATTATATATTTATTAAGTTAAAATGACGGTGGACTATTTAAGAAATAACTTTAGCTCTTTGAGTTTGGAGCAAAAAATTGAAGTGAAGAATGCGGGAACACCTAAACCCGAAATTAATTTAACGCAGGCCACGAAGGGTAAATCTAGGGACTTTATTAGAAAGTTTAAAAATTAAATATATGAAAAAAAATTTATAGAGGGTATTCCAAACTTAATGAGGCTGTTATTGATCAATTTTCTACAATTAAGAACCGAGGAATTTACTTTACGTTTAAGCACTATTGTGCAGGGTCGATAAATGTTGTGTATTTCGATAAATGATACTCGATATGATTTTAAACTATTTTATTTAAGGATTTAACCTAAAAAAAAACACTGAAAATATGAAGAATGCCAACTTGTCAGTCTCGTGGCTAGATTCGTTCTTAAAACAGTTAACTATTGTTCTCGTCTTGGTTGCGCCTAATGACGTAGCCGTAGATGGCGTAGTGGTATTAGACATCATTCGGTTTTCTTGATAACTCGTAGATGGTGGTAGTAGTATTGGACATCATTCGGTTTTCTTGATAGCTCGTAGATGGCTTTAGTAGTATTAGTAGTGGACTGTATACTGTTACGAGGGTTGCATGCGACGACGTTAAGATCCGACAGCTATACACACTAAGAAAACCTTTCTTATTTTCCAAAAGTTGTATTTCCTTGTGTAAAATTGAAAAATAAATAAAAATATGTTTTACCTAACGCATTTTCTTATTACTTTTTTTCTTTCTACATTTAAAACGCCTAGAAAGTAATTGTTTGGTCGTTACGCAAAAATAAAATTTTAAAAATAATTTCACCTTACTTGCCGCCACTGGTGTTGATTTGTCCCTAATCCGCTCCAATGCATGAAATCAAAAAAAATTGGCGAAATACTTTTTTAATAGACTTTCACCGTGTATATCATGTTCTGTGTGTTATACAATCTATTCAAAACGACACTTGAACTATACTCGCCCACTAATCTTAATAGACGGTGGCGTGTTTGTTTATGCATAGAAACGGTAGTAAATAACGTGCAGAAAATTATTGCTCTGCATTGTTCGACAATACCAAACTATTGCTGGCCTAGAATTAATTACTATATTAAGCAGAATACTATTCTAATCGTTATTATCGTTTTATAAGTCAGATTTATATAATTAAAATTTATGTGCGTCATTTGGAAGATTTATTTTATAAATTTAAATAACATTACTAATATATTAATAATGAATTTATAACTGACAGAATAATAAGTTGTGTACATTCATTCGACAGAGTGTTGGACGAATGGAAGTTTACATGACAAAAATTGTTGTGATAATTTAATTTGTTTATTCATGTTCACCAATTTGCGAAATATTTTTTTAAATAAATTTAATCGAATCCATTCGTTCGATTAATATACTATTTTTTCTATTTAACCATTTATGATATTTTATAATAATCTAATTGCTAGTTAATTACAATTGGGACGGGATATACAAGAATCGAGAACTTTCAAGAATCGATTTACGAGTACAAAAGTGACTGATTATCTTATTTTATATTTCGATAGGATTAATTCGATTTGGCAACATCACACCGAGATCGAGCACTACCTTCGAGCGTACTCGGTGTTTGTCGGAATCGATATTATTCCTATTCGATAGCCAATCACCGTCGGCGGCGTCGGCATGTAGCGGGTGGGGTGACTCTAGGTGGATGTAACTTTTACGATTTTAATTTTGTTGTTTTTCTGTTTGGTATGAAGTTGGTTATTTTCAGAATCCAGTACATAAGAATCATGAACTTTCGAGAATCGAGTACATATTCGAATACCGGGTACAGGGTATCCCATTTTCGACACTTTTATATGGTATCTCCGTTATTGTGTGCTACCAAAAAAGTAACGTAGATGTCATGTGCTCTTTTTGGGTGAAACTTAAAATGGTAAAATCAAAATATGAAAAATTTCGCTCGCTTAATAGATACGGGGGACAATCAACAAATTGACAATTTCTAAATTACCCTATATTTTCTTAGTTAAAAGAGATACAGAAAAATGTTTAATACAGAAGTTTATTTATAATGATTGTTGAATAATCTGCCGTTTTCAGAATAAGTATACGTTTTTTTTTTAAATGGAACACCCTGCATATTTTAATCTAAAAAGATAGCATTTTAAACTCTCTTTTCAAATTTACAACACACCATGGATGATAGATATCATGAAATTTTTCAAAATGTTGATAAGTATTTTTCACAAATGAATATGTAAGAAATGAAATTGACGTTAAATGTTAATAACAACTAGAATGTCAACATAGTTGTCTCTAGGCTATTAGTTTTTGTTTCATGGTCTACTTTGGTTTAAAGTAATAAAGTTTAATAAATCGCCTAGGTATATTTTTGGATTAAAATATGCAGGGTGTTTAAAAAAATGAGGATAGGTCCGATAACTTTTTTACCTGACCCCGTATACTTATTCTGAAAACGGCAGATTATTCAACACCCCAAACTTCTCTATAAAACTTTTTTCTGTATCTCTTAATTAAGAAAATATAGGGTAATTTTGAAATTGTCAATTTTTTGATTTTCCCCCGTATCTCTTAAACAAGCGAAAATTTTCAAATTTTGATTTTATCATTTTAAGTTTGGCCCAAAAGAGTATATGACACCTACATTACTTGATAGCACTAACAGTTACGGAGATACCCTATAAAAGTATCGAAAATGGGACACCCTGTACCAGTACAAAAGTGACCGACGAAAAAGAAATCGCCTACTACCAAAAAAATTGGATATGATAATATTTTTAAATTCTTATTGTTAAATTTGTTGCTTATGATCAAATTTTTTCGTTTTTACGATTAAAAATTAAATATAAGTATTATAAATTAAACACAACGTCTGATCCGTCCCTGTTTTCACTAAGCTTTGTTTTGCAGGTAAACTACTTCAAAATCGAATCGACCGAGAGTGTCGGAGTTAACTAGTAATTTAACTCCGTACTCGAATACCTTACTCGATTCTCGAGACGAATATCCGAGTACAGCGAGTACATTAAAGAATCGAATTCGATTCTTGTACTTGAGTACCGCATCACTAGTTTATATTGAAGAGGAATTCACGCTACAGCCCTATATATTTGTCTATAAAATTTATAGTTGATATTCAATTTTGTGATCGAATTCCCACGGAATTAAATTCTCTCTTAAATTATTTATTTTAAATATTATTTTTTGCTGGTGACGGCTTGTTTCAAGCTCGATACCGCTAGGGCGGCATCGGCCCAATTAGTTCAGAAGGCGCCATCGGCTTTGCATCTGCTCGCAAAAAATAATATTTTATTAAATTAATTCCGTGGGAATTCTATCTCAACTATAACAATCGTTTTTAAATAGATTTTCGACAATTGAATATTAATATCAATAATCTGCTTTTTAATCAAAATATGAAAAAAGGTGTGACATCTGTCCCGGGTTTACCCTGTTTTTATTACATTTTTCTTTATTTTCGATCTGTGTACAGGTCGTCAAGTGAATCTGTGTTTCCGACGTATCGGTAATTAGGTAATTAGTCAGGGGCGTGCTTCTATTATTTTAAATAATATAATAAAAATAGGAAATTCTTCAGTAATTGCATTTTATGTTTGAAGATAGGAAACTATTTTTATCAAGGTTTAAAAAATTACTTTTTACGAGATGTAAATTTTTAAACATGGAAAAAACAGGCTACATGATTAATTGATTAATGTTTTTCAGTTTTGGTCGTATTAATATCCCTTTTAAGTGCCAATTTAAATAATTGATTTGTGGTTCCTCTTTACATACTCTATAAACATTTGCAATCACTTCACCAGTCTGACTGTGAAGGTTTTTACCAGGAGTATACTCGTTCATTCTCACAAAGTTCAAAATTTTAAACTAACACCCTTAAACACGACACAATGAACACTTATTTATAAAACACAATTTAACACAATACAATAACTATGGCGCTTTCTATGACTACACAACTGGGTGGGTACATCCATCAAATATCAGACATCGCCGAATAAGCCCGAGGGCCCATCGGGTGACTCACGACACGCCTGCGCTATCAACTGTCTGGGATACAACCTATCAAATTAGCTCTAGCTACCTGTAACCATTGACAACGCACTACGTTGCCATATTTTATAAAGTAATTTTTTCAGGTTAAAAGTACTTTAATCAAAAAATATATTATTTTGCATTTAACTATCAAAATAAATACATATATAGTATGAACAGAAAGTTTTAATAATATTGAAAATATAATCGAAATTGGGTTCGGGTTTGTTCTCGGTGAGAGATTATTAAATTTAATTTTAAAATATATGTAACAACATTGTTAACCCAAGAAATTTTTTTCCCGCATTCCTTTCGTAGCTACAGATAAACTTACCGACCTGTATAACATTCGTTTTTTAATAGTTCATCGAGTCGGGTTTGTTGATGAATTATTTTTTTATTAGAGTATTTGGATGGAAATAACACTATCGACAATTGAATATTAACACCAATAATCTGCTGTTTAATCAGAATATGAAAAAGGTGTGGCATCTGTCCCGGGTTTACCCTATTTGTAAAAAAAGTTTATTATACTTTTCTTTTTTTCGGTCTGTGTAACTTTGCTTTTCCCTCATTATCTGCATTTTAAAATGCATTCGTATAACAACTTAAAATTTATCGGAATAGTTTTGGACGTCGGCCAAATGTCGAAAGTTAAAAGCAAACCTCGAGCGAGATTGTATAAATATTAAGATACCTATTGGCGGCTACAAGCCACTATCAGTGTTATAAATTGATTAAATTATTTTTATGACGTAAACATTTCGTTTCGCTCAAAAGCTATTTTAAATAAAATATTTGTTTTTACTTAACGATTCCGTTTACAATTTGTAATTTATTTGTCAAATTATTAAACAACGAAGTTTATTACTGTCGTGAAATTTAGAAATGATCCGGTATAATAAATGTTATCGGTTGAAATATTCTAGGGAAACATTAAAACGAATTATTGTTATGAAATGTAATAATAAATTTTACTGTTCTTTCATAAAATTACATCAGCCGTTTAATTTAAAATGTGATGCAGTTTATGTGATCGAAGCATAAATAATCGATTTATGCATAATGGTTTATTTTAACTGCTATTGTAAAAGCTTAATACATTTCATTAATACGTGCATACATAATGTAGATAATGTATTTTACCGCTATAAAGTTAACACTATGCGTATATGGAATGAATCTTCTTCTTCTTCTTCCAATGCATTTCGATTAGACGAACGTCACACATTTATCGCGAGATTCCGTGTCGCTATCCATAATTTTTCCACCCTACACAATCAATAAATATCACGATCTAGTATCGTGATGCAAATATCTTGATAAATGTTGACCGTATGGCATTCGTCTAGAAATCCTGAGATTCCGTGTCGTGTTCCATCATTTTCCCACTCTACAAAATCAGTAAATATCTCGATCCAGTATCGTGATCCAAATATCGCGCTAAATATTGAGCGTGTAGCGTTGACCTAGAAGTCCTAAGATCCCGTGTCGCGATCCATCATTTATCCTCTCTACAAAATCAGTAAATATCACGATCCAGTATCGTGATCCAAATAGCGTGATAAATATTGAGCGTGTAGCGTTGACCTAGATGTCCTAAGATCCCGTGTCGCGATCCATCATTTATCCTCTCTACAAAATCAGTAAATATCACGATCCAGTATTGTGATCCAAATATCGCGCTAAATATTGAGCGTGTAGCGTTGACCTAGATGTCCTAAGATCCCGTGTCGCGATCCATCATTTATCCTCTCTACAAAATCAGTAAATATCACGATCCAGTATCGTTATCCAAATATCGCGCTAAATATTGAGCGTGTAGCGTTGACCTAGATGTCCTAAGATCCCGTGTCGCGATCCATCATTTATCCTCTCTACAAAATCAGTAAATATCACGATCCAGTATCGTGATCCAAATAGCGTGATAAATATTGAGCGTGTAGCGTTGACCTAGATGTCCTAAGATCCCGTGTCGCGATCCATCATTTATCCTCTCTACAAAATCAGTAAATATCACGATCCAGTATTGTGATCCAAATATCGCGCTAAATATTGAGCGTGTAGCGTTGACCTAGATGTCCTAAGATCCCGTGTCGCGATCCATCATTTATCCTCTCTACAAAATCAGTAAATATCACGATCCAGTATTGTGATCCAAATATCGCGCTAAATATTGAGCGTGTAGCGTTGACCTAGATGTCCTAAGATCCCGTGTCGCGATCCATCATTTATCCTCTCTACAAAATCAGTAAATATCACGATCCAGTATCGTGATCCAAATAGCGTGATAAATATTGAGCGTGTAGCGTTGACCTAGATGTCCTAAGATCCCGTGTCGCGATCCATCATTTATCCTCTCTACAAAATCAGTAAATATCACGATCCAGTATTGTGATCCAAATATCGCGCTAAATATTGAGCGTGTAGCGTTGACCTAGATGTCCTAAGATCCCGTGTCGCGATCCATCATTTATCCTCTCTACAAAATCAGTAAATATCACGATCCAGTATTGTGATCCAAATATCGCGCTAAATATTGAGCGTGTAGCGTTGACCTAGATGTCCTAAGATCCCGTGTCGCGATCCATCATTTATCCTCTCTACAAAATCAGTAAATATCACGATCCAGTATCGTGATCCAAATAGCGTGATAAATATTGAGCGTGTAGCGTTGACCTAGATGTCCTAAGATCCCGTGTCGCGATCCATCATTTATCCTCTCTACAAAATCAGTAAATATCACGATCCAGTATTGTGATCCAAATATCGCGCTAAATATTGAGCGTGTAGCGTTGACCTAGATGTCCTAAGATCCCGTGTCGCGATCCATCATTTATCCTCTCTACAAAATCAGTAAATATCACGATCCAGTATTGTGATCCAAATATCGCGCTAAATATTGAGCGTGTAGCGTTGACCTAGATGTCCTAAGATCCCGTGTCGCGATCCATCATTTATCCTCTCTACAAAATCAGTAAATATCACGATCCAGTATCGTGATCCAAATAGCGTGATAAATATTGAGCGTGTAGCGTTGACCTAGATGTCCTAAGATCCCGTGTCGCGATCCATCATTTATCCTCTCTACAAAATCAGTAAATATCACGATCCAGTATCGTGATCCAAATATCGCGCTAAATATTGAGCGTGTAGCGTTGACCTAGATGTCCTAAGATCCCGTGTCGCGATCCATCATTTATCCTCTCTACAAAATCAGTAAATATCACGATCCAGTATTGTGATCCAAATATCGCGCTAAATATTGAGCGTGTAGCGTTGACCTAGATGTCCTAAGATCCCGTGTCGCGATCCATCATTTATCCTCTCTACAAAATCAGTAAATATCACGATCCAGTATTGTGATCCAAATATCGCGCTAAATATTGAGCGTGTAGCGTTGACCTAGATGTCCTAAGATCCCGTGTCGCGATCCATCATTTATCCTCTCTACAAAATCAGTAAATATCACGATCCAGTATCGTGATCCAAATAGCGTGATAAATATTGAGCGTGTAGCGTTGACCTAGATGTCCTAAGATCCCGTGTCGCGATCCATCATTTATCCTCTCTACAAAATCAGTAAATATCACGATCCAGTATTGTGATCCAAATATCGCGCTAAATATTGAGCGTGTAGCGTTGACCTAGATGTCCTAAGATCCCGTGTCGCGATCCATCATTTATCCTCTCTACAAAATCAGTAAATATCACGATCCAGTATCGTGATCCAAATATCGCGCTAAATATTGAGCGTGTAGCGTTGACCTAGATGTCCTAAGATCCCGTGTCGCGATCCATCATTTATCCTCTCTACAAAATCAGTAAATATCACGATCCAGTATTGTGATCCAAATATCGCGCTAAATATTGAGCGTGTAGCGTTGACCTAGATGTCCTAAGATCCCGTGTCGCGATCCATCATTTATCCTCTCTACAAAATCAGTAAATATCACGATCCAGTATCGTGATCCAAATAGCGTGATAAATATTGAGCGTGTAGCGTTGACCTAGATGTCCTAAGATCCCGTGTCGCGATCCATCATTTATCCTCTCTACAAAATCAGTAAATATCACGATCCAGTATTGTGATCCAAATATCGCGCTAAATATTGAGCGTGTAGCGTTGACCTAGATGTCCTAAGATCCCGTGTCGCGATCCATCATTTATCCTCTCTACAAAATCAGTAAATATCACGATCCAGTATTGTGATCCAAATATCGCGCTAAATATTGAGCGTGTAGCGTTGACCTAGATGTCCTAAGATCCCGTGTCGCGATCCATCATTTATCCTCTCTACAAAATCAGTAAATATCACGATCCAGTATCGTGATCCAAATAGCGTGATAAATATTGAGCGTGTAGCGTTGACCTAGATGTCCTAAGATCCCGTGTCGCGATCCATCATTTATCCTCTCTACAAAATCAGTAAATATCACGATCCAGTATTGTGATCCAAATATCGCGCTAAATATTGAGCGTGTAGCGTTGACCTAGATGTCCTAAGATCCCGTGTCGCGATCCATCATTTATCCTCTCTACAAAATCAGTAAATATCACGATCCAGTATCGTGATCCAAATATCGCGCTAAATATTGAGCGTGTAGCGTTGACCTAGATGTCCTAAGATCCCGTGTCGCGATCCATCATTTATCCTCTCTACAAAATCAGTAAATATCACGATCCAGTATTGTGATCCAAATATCGCGCTAAATATTGAGCGTGTAGCGTTGACCTAGATGTCCTAAGATCCCGTGTCGCGATCCATCATTTATCCTCTCTACAAAATCAGTAAATATCACGATCCAGTATCGTGATCCAAATATCGCGCTAAATATTGAGCGTGTAGCGTTGACCTAGATGTCCTAAGATCCCGTGTCGCGATCCATCATTTATCCTCTCTACAAAATCAGTAAATATCACGATCCAGTATTGTGATCCAAATATCGCGCTAAATATTGAGCGTGTAGCGTTGACCTAGATGTCCTAAGATCCCGTGTCGCGATCCATCATTTATCCTCTCTACAAAATCAGTAAATATCACGATCCAGTATCGTGATGAAAACATCGTGATAATTATTGAGCGTGTAGGGTTCGTCTAGAAATCCTGAGATTCCTTGTTGCGAGCCATCATTTCGCTTAAAAATCGAATATGATGCGTACCTTATAAAACATTTTACAGTGATAATGCAAGCAAGTACTGCAAGTGAAGTTTGAAGTGCTAACCCGAACTATCACTATTTGGCAGCTGTTTGTATATTGAATACAATGTCAAAAAAGTATCCTCAAATATGTACCTAACTCACATTGTTTTACATATTCTCCACTGTGACAATGCAATACATCATTGTCTTCAAATTATATTATCGTTTCAATGAACCCAATAGTTTTGACGATAAACTACTAAAAATTAACACTCTCGCATATAAAATTATGAACAAGTAAATATTATTACCTTAAGGTCCTGTGGTTTTTGACATTTTGGATAAAATTCCCTAATTATTTTAATTGATAACATGTAGGGACATTTTTTTAACAACAAAAACTATTTTTAGAAAAAATATTTTAATAATTTGATTTTCCTTACTATACTAAAAACTCCCTAGTTTATTTAAAAAAATTAGCTTTTACTGCCAATAATCAGTAAACTGCGCACTCTTGACAATGACCCATAAAGAGTACATCCCATCCCCATAACACGATGTACTTGAGATAAAGTACGTTTCACGAAATTTGGATACGACTTAATGATTTCCTGGGTCGGTCCCATTGTGTCGACAAGAGCTTGGCAATAAACAAGTGAAGTATGAAGGGACGGACTAAGGAAAACAAGTAATGATATGATTATATTAATGTAATCAAATGAAATAACATTTTTTTGAAATATTACTAGTCATATTTATTTACATTTATGTCATTCTATAGATAGTGTTGAGTAAAGAAGTATATACTCTTTTTACAATTTCCCTAGCATCGAGAGATAAATGCATTTTCTTCACTGCAGAAGAAGCACCATGAATGTTTTTCCATGGACGCCACATACTGTTTTTTTATACGTTTGGTAAAATAATATCGGTAATACAACTAAACTCTTCCAGCAAGAAATAAAAACTAACAAATTTTACCACAAAAAGATATTTAAATATAAATTAAGCAACCTAACCTACCTGATGTGCCTATATTAAATTATAATTATTACAATCCGGTCCTTTCCACATAATAATAACAAACTGTCATAAATAATGGGATCGCCACAGGTACTTTTACTGCAGTCATTAAGTTATATCCATTTTTCGTGAAACAATCTTTACTTGAGACACGTTTTTGTGAATTTGTTTTTTTAATTCTTTTTTTTCAATATTTAT
This sequence comes from Barypeithes pellucidus, assembly GCA_963991005.1. Lineage (NCBI taxonomy): Eukaryota > Metazoa > Arthropoda > Insecta > Coleoptera > Curculionidae > Barypeithes > Barypeithes pellucidus. The sequence goes on from OZ022556.1 coordinate 64,357,084, forward strand.
AATCATGTATATGAAAAAGTACAATGAAATATTAACAATTAATTTTTTTGTTGTTACAGGGATAAGATGCAGTGTGGCGAGCTGCGGGGCGCCGGCGCGGGGCAGCTTGTCGGCGGCGTCGGGACGGGCAGCTCGGCAGCGTGCCCGGCGGCATGGCGGCCCCAATGAGGTCGGGCCATCAGCAGGACGGCCAGGGCCACCGAGCGAGGGTGGCGGACTCCTGCAAGGGCGCGACGGCCGCCAGAGGGCCCAACCAGCCATCAGCCGGTCAGCCGCAGCAGCACCAGAGCAACCAACCGACAGCCACCGCAGCAAACTTCGAGTACGATGACAACGAGTGGGATATAGGTAAATTATATTAATTTCTGTCCCATTTAATGCATTTTTCTACCAATTCTTCCACATACCAATGTCAAGCTGCCAATTCAAAGTAAAAAAAACATTATTTTTTATACATTTGTCGGAGAAAACTATTTGTAGGAAAAGTTTCCTAAGATAAATGGATGGAAATTATTTGGAACCTTCTAGGGTGGCTCTCCTAACACTAATAGTATAGTTGTTGCAGAATTATACCGTTGACTCTTACTGCCATAAATAAACTACCTGATTAAACCCTATTGTATACGCCTCAACCTCTTCAAAGCTCAATAAATGGGATCAGGGCCGACTTGAAAATGTATACCACACCACATTTTATTTTATTTTTATAATTTAAAATAAATAGATAGGTATTTTTAGTTTTAGGTACCTATAATAAATGTAAAATAATGATAACAATTAATGATAATTGAAAATAATATAATTTAAAAGTATAACTATTATGATAACAAGTACAATAAAAATTAATTAAATTCTAAGAAACTATTGATACTTTATTCAAAATTTAACTCTGTATCACTATCACTATCTTCATCTAAGCCTAAACTTATAATTAAGGGTTGAACATTTGTAATCATACAATTGTAAGAATTTTCCACCTTAAGTACATGCTGTACACAGTTTTTCCCGCTGTCTGCAGAAATTTTTCTTACTTCGTTTTTAGTTAATTCTACTACAGATGCATTTAATCTTGGAGAAATATTATTTCTCCTAATATTGGATTTTAATTGGTGCCATATTAGCTCAATAGGATTGAATATACAATAGTACGGAGGAAGACGAATTTTCCATTTTCTGCTGCAAGTTTGTCACACTCGTATTCCTTATTTATTTTAAAAGCTTTTAATACTTGATGATACACATTTTTAATTATTAGTTTGGCATCGGTAGATAAATGCTTTCTTTTAAAAATTACACTTGAAGATGCCCCCTATCAGCACAATTCCAAGGACGCCACATTCTACCACTAATAAGCCTAACTAAAAATTACTCGCCGGAAAACCACTAAAGATTAAAATTATTAAAAATCACTTTGTATTTGTATATGCATCAGGCATAGGTAGGTATAAATTGAATTTGTATACTTGGTCCGGCTCTGCTCGAAAAGGTTTTAAAATTTGGGATTTCCTTATTTATTTTATGGTCGAATGGCTAATGAGGTTTTATTGCAGTCAAAAGATCAACGGTATAATTCTGTAAATACTATAATTTGTTAAAAATATGTTTCTCTACAATTTTGCTTAGACAAGGTATATTGAAAATACTTACAAATAAATCTCACAGAACAGAATCATATGCTTACACACTTTTTTCTCTAACCCTTCAGATAAAGTGGTAGGGATAACCCAAACATTTATTTGGAAAAATGCAATATTTCCGGAATGCCTTATCGGAAAATGTTAAAATTGGTGTCATTTAAAAGGGCTTTTCTTGCTCTATCAGCTACTCTTAGCGATGTCTATGTCATTTTTACTGTAAACGCTAGATGGTGCTTCCTACAGATTTAACACATATTTTGTGTTTTTTCTTGAAAACTTAAATGTTATAGATATTATTAGACTGGTACAAATAGGATCAAATGCCAAATCAACGCTAGTTCTTTTTTCTAACCGGAGATATCAATGAAAAACGGATTTACACAATTACTACTTTACAGGTGACTTATCTCATTCTGTACCTTAAGATGACTTTGAAATATTGGCCCTTATAGTCCTATTCACTGATGGATTTTAATTTTCAAACGATCCTAAATTGACATGTGGGGCTTCTAATGACAGCTGTAAAAACAAGCCAACCCAGGTTTATATTATAATTAATTTTTTTGTTTCCCTTCCAATTTATAAAGAAAACGTATTTTGGGACGGGCTGTTGTCATTAATAGAACTAAAACTATTTTGTCAACATCGTAAAAATATTTATCGGAAGAACGAATTAACTGAATAAATAATAAATTGAGACAAGAGCGTCATGTGGCATATAAAAATAATGACACGGTGATAACACGATTGGGTTTGTTGATAATAGTTTGTAAATATTTTGATGTACTAAATTTTTACGAATATGTATAAGCATGAGTTTTGATTTTTTTGATAATAAAAGGTTATCATTCATTTAAAAAACGTGAGTGTCAAAGATGCTATTTTTTATTAATTGCAATAAAGATGTCTTATAATATAGATTTCTAACACTGAACATACACGGAAAGAAAAACTTGGTTAACTTTACTATAAAAATAGTAAAACTAACCATGGCTCATGGCTATATGTGACTGGAATAACTTTAGCTAAATTTTAACAAAAATTTTTTGTAAAAATTACCTAAATATTTAGTAAACCACCATTTATATTTTTGTAATTGACTAAATTTTTTTCCCAAGCCATCCAAGTACAGGTCGACAACTTTAACTGTAGCTACAAAAGGAAAGCGGGCAAAAAAATTTCTTGGGTTAACAATGTTGTCACATATATTAAATTTTAATTTAATAACATGTTACCAAGTAAACCAGAAAATTTAATTTACCCATTTAAAGTAAATTGTCATAAGTATATAAGAAACTAATATTCTATTATAGTTTCAATGTCCTTAAAACCTTCTTTTCATTCTATTTATTTTAATATTTAAATGCAAAATAAAATATTTTTTCATTAAAGTACTTCTAATCTAAAACTAGGGCAACATGGTACAATATCAACGGTAACCATGAGTAACTGGTGGCTAGAGCTAAATTGATAGGTTATAATATCTCAGACAGAGGATGACGTCACGCGCCTGGTGACACGCCTACAGTGCCAGCGTGCTTGTTCGGCGATGCCCAATATGCTTCATCCAGTTGCGTAGTGATATGGTTTGTTTTAAAACTGTGATAATGAATGAATATACCCTGGTAGAGCCCTTCATAGTCAAACCCGCGAAGTGATTGCTAATATGTACAAGGTGTGTGAAGAGGAATCACAAATTAATACATTTAAATTGCCACTTAAGCGAAAGGTAGAAAGGCTCACAATGTATATGGGAGTAAGCGTGGATGCAGTAAAAACATGCACAAAGAAGATACTGAAAGGAAGAAAATAACCCGAATCAATTGTTGTATCCATAGATATGGATAATTTTGTTGTAGCCTGCAACATGCAGAGATACGCTGATGACACTCAGTTGCGTATCAGTTTTGCTCCCACTGATGCTGCAGTGGCAGCTGAAAGAATGAACCAATGTCTTAGAAGTGTTTACAAATATTCTACTAAAAATGGTTTAAAAATTAATCCTTCCAAATCAGCTGTTATGTTCTTTGGGCCTAATAAGGAATGGGCAAATGAAAACTTAAGGTTTACTATGTCAGATACAATCATCCCTGCGGTAAAAGAATATAAAAATCTGGGAGTTTTATTAGATAGCAATCTTAGATTTAAAAGTCATGTGTGCAAGGTAGTTAAAAAGTCGATTATATCTCTTCGAAATTTATATAAAAATAGGCAGATACTGAGTGGGTCTTTGAAAAGGCAACTGTGCGAATCTCTTGTCCTCTCGCATTGTAATTATGCGGATATTGTTTATGGACCGTGTATTGATCTTCAGTCTAAGGGTAGATTGCAGAGAATCCAAAACTCGTGTATTCGCTTTATTTATAACCTTAAACTAACTTGTGTAACACACAAGTTGCGTGATTTAAAATGGTTGAACATGCAAGACAGACTAAAGTTACATTTGGCCTGTTTTTTGCACAGGTTGCTTGAGAGCGGTATTCCTCGATACCTGCGGGAAAAGTTAACATTTCGCTCTGCCACTCACAACCGCGAGACTCGCCACAATGACCAACTTAACATATCGCGTCACCGAACGGCTCTTTATGAGCGCTGCTTTTCTTTTGTGATTCCCAAATTATATAATTCTGAAATTCTGAATAGGTTCCCGGATATCAGTTGTAAAACGTTCAAAAAAAGATTTAAAAATTATTTGCTTAATAAATATTAGAATTTAACGTTCTCCCAAAAATAAACTACTCGTTTAGTAAATGTCAAAGTTTAGAGTCCAATAAGGGTTTTAACATGATGATTATGTAATATTTAGAATTTATAGAATTTAAGAACCGATAGTTAATCTATAAATGAATACTATATTACAATTTTTTGTACCTATTTTTCTTAAAGTATTGTGTACCTACATATTATTCTAAAATTTGTAAATTTTATTGTATGTATATGCTCGGTTAAGCAAACAGCAATGCTGCCCTTCGCCGAGTTAAAAATAAAGACGTTTCTATCTATCTATCTATCTATCTATCTCCTGTCAAAAAAGGGCCCGTCTCTCTGCTGTTGAAAAAATCGAAGGCTTCGACTTTGGCATTGTTAGTAGAACAATACAAAAGTTTTATTTGGAACTAAAAGTATTTCCAACCTTAAAAAAGTTGCTGCAACAGCTGAGAAGTGACATAAACTTTCCATTTTCCCGTGAAAGTTTGAGGTGCATGTTGAAATCAAATGGATTTTATTGGCGAAAATGCCAAAATAAGCGAGGAATATTAATGAAAAGGCCTAATATATTGCACTGGTGATACAAATATATTCATGCTATGAAAAAATATATATTATTACATTATTAAGATAATAATAGCACGCCCATGACTCGGCCATGTTTTAAAAGATATTGCTTCCCCCTTACCGATACCGCGTAGCTATAGACTTGCTTGTCGAACTGTACCTACTAACCATGCCCAACGTCGCGCGTCGCTCCGACAATCGAGTCGACGTTGCCCCTGTCCGCGGTGCCAGATTGTATTATTTTTGTGCAATTTCGGAATTTTTCTTGTGGTCCCGGAACTAGATTACTTTGACGAACTCCCGTGACCATCCCGGTACCAAATACCGAGACTGGACATTGTAGTGCTTTTGCGTAAATAGAAATTAAATTTTTACTTAGTTGAAGAATGTTGGCCTTCGTACAAGTATTTTTTTTCTGTGCATTGAACAGCTAAAATCTAAAAACGAATTATATTTTCAAAAGAATAATTTGCAATAATGACTGGCATGACATCAAATTAATTAACACCACTCCATAGCGGTCGTGTAGCAAATAAAATCGCCTGTTTTCTATTTTTTTATTATTGTACGAGGAAAGGAAAGTTCTTGATTAGTGATTTTTATTTTTTCCTAAAATAAATGCTTTATTTTCGTTGGTTCTTGTCGTTTTATTAATAATCAGTGTTTATTTTGCGTTTTATTTGGTTAATACTGATTTAACTGACCTTCGCAAAAATTAAAAACATAAACATTTTATATTCGTTGAATTGTGAATAAAATTGAAAAACTGCAACACTTTCTTTAATAACTTGTATATTCTTTTAAAAAGCAGATAATGACTTGAACTAAAAAATATTGTGTTAAGAAAAGATCACACTTCAAGACAAAGTACAGTGAAACCTCTCTTAGGCGGACAACTATGGGAACGTCTAAATGTGGCCGCCTAATAGAGGTGTCCGCCCATGGGAAATTTGTTATTAGGTAATATGTAAATGCAAAATTATTACTATGTATATGTATGTACAAATAAACATAGCATAACAAAAATACACTAGTTTTAGTTAGGATGTAGTATAAAAAATCTAATAACGTAGTTTGACGTGTTTGCATTTTAAACTTGCAATCTAGAAAATGTAATTCCAAGTCTGATAACAATTCCATTGCTGTGAGTCACCTCTATTATTTGCATACTCTTGTAATTTCTTTACTATACTAATGGCTTGTTGATATTTGGTGACATTTCTTTGATTGCTGCATTCAACTTCTTCATCAGAGTCGTCAGATAGTGATGTGGTTTCAGTTTGGGCTACATAATCGGTAGCAATGGGGTCACTATCATCTTCTAATATCACATTGCTATCAATGTTGTTAATGAACTCGCACAAATCATTGTTATCAAATTAAAAATTTCCACAACATCAATATTCTCTTTCAGACTCAAAACGCAACATTTTTCTGCCTTTATTTACGATTTTAACCTTACATGCAACATACAACTAAACGGCCGACTGCTGTCGGGGAATCACACATTTACAGTAAAATTTACTTTCTTACAATCTTTGTGTAATTCAGACACTTTAGTACGACAATAGGTTCGTTCCAACCACCCTAAAAATCGTACAATGTACGGTCACGCACATGCGTAGTAGTCGAAAGCCGTTCCAACTGATACAAAACGGTGTTTCAGGCGATCCCGTTTGTGTTCCAACCAAATTTGTGATCGTTCGCAAACCAGTTCCTGAACGGTGAAAATGATACATGGCCAAGAGCAGGAACCGTTTGTACTGACTTGCGCCGTAAGAATTTTAACAGTTGTTTTTGTATTCCTGGCATTCGTGCAGTTCTTTTAGCCTTGTTTTGTAGGAGTTGTTGCTTAATCCCTCGTGAATATTCTGATTATTTAATTTATTCTTATTAAATTTGTGTAATCTGGTTCCTAAACCTAGAAGATATTCTTACCATTAAACACGTTATTCTCTGCCATCATTATTAAATACAAAAAAACGGAACGGCAAAAGATAATACTCAAGCTTAGACGAAGAAATTAAGCAACAAAAAAGTAGAGTTATGATTTATGATAATTAACTAGTCTAAGAACTAATCAGGCAGGCGATCAGGATCAGCTGAGATTTTTACAGAGAATGGTAATGAAACGTACCAACCTCGCTTCCCTTGTGCATCGGCAACAAACGGTGAAAAAATAACGCCTGCGCACAAAATCGAACCCAACAGTTTCGTGACGGTTCTAGAACGATACAAAAATAGGGTGTTGGAACAAACCTATTAACTACAGATTCTTGGTTTAAGGGACTTATTCGTTATTGGTAGCTCTTAACTACTAAATGATGCTTCAAAACTGCTACTTTTCGATGACGAGACAGATCGAAAAGATTAAAACATTGATCTGTTCGAATTTTCGAACCACTGAAAATTTTTGACGATTCTTGCATTTTATCAAAACTGCACGTATAACTTTATATAAAAACAGTATGCTTATGAGCAACATTCCGAGACAAGTATACACCTTGCTAAAATTTTAACCATATCGGAACACAATTTAAAAAGTTACAGAACTTTAAACATTATCTTTGTCCGGAATTTATTGTTGGGGAGTGTATTATGTTATCAAGGATATTAAATTTCAAATACCTGTTTGATATGTATATATTATGATTTATAATCAGATTAGAGATATTTCGAAACTAATAAATAATTATGTTTTGATTCTACAGAGACAAATAGACTAAACAAAATGCATATTTTAAGAGAAATTTTGTAATAAAACTATTATACCTATTATGGGCCGTTTTAAGAGCAATACAATTTTTACCTGATGGTTCACTATCTAAAGGTGTAAGTGCATCTCCGAAATACAACCTTCTGGCAAATTTTACTATGCAAGTGCAAGGTTAGTCGGTTGTTAGTCATGTGAACTGCAGGGTATCCGTCCTACGTGGCTATGTTTGTGCATTTGTGTTTGTTTATTAACGACTGTTTATTGTGTAAGTTTAATATTGTGTACAAAGTTTATTTGTTTGTAAAAGTGGTTTATGTGATGTGTCAAAGCTGTGAAATATGTTTTAATATATACCGGGCGTTTCACGATGAACGATCACCCCTATAACTTTTTTATTGTTTAAATTACAATTAAATTTGTTCGGTGTGTACTATATTATGTGATATTATTTTACATTTTATGCCGGACTTTATTTTGTCACTTCCGGTTAAACCTTTGGATTGTAAAGTCCAGTATATTTTTGGCTATATCGATTCAGAATACCATTGCAAATTAAACGACATCCCATACGTCACTTGTTGACACTTTTTCTTTTTATTTTTTCCTCTAGATTGCTTCTAAGCCAAATAATGGCTGATTATGGCATCGTGGGTAGACATCTAGATAAATGCAAGGTCGTTTGCGCTCTCCCCTTTATTAGCTTGTGATAAAGGTGTGTGTGATATCAAATCGTTGAAAAAAAGTGCTTTTTTTGCCCAAGTGAGCCAATATGTTTCCATTTGGAAACATTGAGTTTTCTGGGAGAAATCCTTCTTACAAATTTAAAATGTGTGTAAAAAAAAGTTTAAAACACAATAAAACTTGAAAATTGCATTTTTATCAAGAATTTGAATTAGAAGTAAACCATTTTAGGGAGTTCAATAGGAATCTAGATGAAAAAATAGAATTTTTTTTTAGTGTCAAAAAGTGACGTGTGCGGTGTCGTCGAATTTGGAATGGTATTCTGAATCGATATTGCCAAAAATATACTGAGCGTATTTAAAAATCCACAGTTGAGATCATTTCCGGATAAACCGGAAGTGAAAAAATTGACTCCGCCATGTCATGAAATGCAAAATAATAACACATACAAACCCACCAAGTTTTATATCTGTAATTTAAATAATAAGCTATAGGGGTGAGCGTTTCTTCTGACACAGGTATACGGAAACGGTATACAGGTTGAGGATTTTAGACGGATAATGCAAAATCCGAAAAACGACAACGGAAATATTTTGATTGACGTTTTAGGACACCAATAGTATACCAAAGCAACTATAGTCCGTTTTGTTGCAGTTGATAGCTCATATCGAGGGTTGAAGCCATAAAACAACCGTAAACCATAGGCGTTGCCAATAGTAATTACCTTATTTAATAAGAAAATTGGCCTCTGTCCATTGTTAAGTAGGATTAGGGTTAAAGTAGGTACAACAGGGGTAATTAATTTACCTATTTTTGCCTGCTTTAGGATGTTATTACGCCATTTGATGTGCGTTTGTCAAACTATGTATTTAGTTGTATTTAGATACTGCATTATCTCAAAGTTGAATTATTTCCTATACTTGTAACAATGGCTTCAAGTTTTTCGCCAACGTGTCTTCGTCAAATTAGCAAGAGTGCATATTCTCTCCGAGAAAAGACATTAATATTAAACGTGCATGATGCTCTAGTGTACCAGAAACCTGCAAGTGATGTTCGTAGCATCATTGCAGAGTGTGCCAATATGGTAGGAGTTGGAGAGGCTACTATATATAGGTTCTTGCGTGAAAGAAAATCTAAGAACCTCAGTGAGCCAAAACCACTCCCAGGAAAGAAACCGTTAGAAATTGACAATTTCATTAAAAATGGTATTAGAAGAAAAGTACATAGTTTTTATTTTGCCAAGGAAATACCAACTATAGACAAAATTTTACAAGCCATTAACTACGACGAGGACTTACCACAGCTATCACGAACGAAACTATGGAAAATACTTCATGATATGAACTTTCGATGGGAGAAGCAAAACAGAAAATCTTTTCTTATTGATAGAGCAGATATTATTTGCTGGAGACGTCAATACTTAAGGTCCATCCGAAAATACCGCAGCGAAGGCAAAAACATTTTCTATTTGGATGAAACTTGGCTGAACGAAGGGCACACCGTATCTAAAGTTTGGCAAGATAAAAATGTCCTAAGTTCTCGACAAGCTGTCATGGAAGGCTGGTCAACAGGACTTAGACCACCATCTGGAAAGGGACGCAGACTTATTATAACTCATATAGGAAGTTCAAATGGGTTTTTGGATCAAGGATTATTACAATTCCAGTCGAATTCTACTAAAGACTATCATGAAGAAATGACTGCTGATGTTTTCGAGGAATATTTTAAGCAAATGATAGAATACATTCCCGCTAATTCTGTAATAGTGATGGATAATGCCAGCTATCACTCTAGGCTAAAAGAGAATCTTCCCACAACTTCATGGAAAAAGGCGGAAATCGTAAACTGGTTACAACGAAAGGAATTGAGTTACGATAATACCAAGGTAAAAAAAGAACTTTTGGATATTGTTAGGCTACATAAATCACAGTATAAAAAGTATGTTATTGACGAGATGGCAAGAGATCGAGGTATTATAGTGCTCCGTTTACCACCTTACCATTGTGAGCTAAATCCTATCGAATTAATATGGGCTCAAGTAAAAGGATATGTTGCTAGAAATAATAAAACTTTTAAAATGCAAGAAGTGCGACACCTCTTGCTTCATTCTTTAGCAAATGTGTCATCAGAAAATTGGCAAAACGCCATAAAACATGCTATAGTAGAGGAACAAAAAATGTGGGAACTTGACAACGTAATTGACACAACTATGGCAATTGAGCCTTTAGTAATAAGCGTAGGACATGATGACTCTTCAGATTCTTCTGAGGACCATTTTATCGAGTTATAATTATTGAAATTGTCAATATTTTTTGATCTGTAAATAAATTAGTTTTCTTGTAAATAAATTCATAAAATCATAAAATCTATTACATTTAAATAAAATAATAAGCGGTTACATTAAAAACCCAACTCTCCGACCATGATGGGCCGTTTTAATCATTATCCTTTCATTTCATTTTATGGCTCTATTGTTACTTTATCTGTTACCCGGTGGAATAGGTCAAAATTTCTTCATCTTTATGCTAGATGTACGTAAAAAGACCATTTTATAGGTAAAATATTTTAGGCCACCGGGCCCTTGTTTTGAATCTTTAATGAGGGTATCGAGCTATCAACGGCAACGAAACAGACTTTAGTAGAGGAATAGGGCCCGTCATCCACGTGTCAACTGGTTTCTGACGAAAGTATTCACTCACTTTAGTTAGGAACTAGTTGAATATTTAGTTCTCGTACACGCAAATATATTTAAACTGCAGATTATTTGTGGCCGCCGCGGAATTGCAATAAGATGATGGAAAGTTTCATTTATTCTACACAATGAGCAATGTAACCTATAAACCACGACTGATTGGCCGTGTACGAACAAACCAGTTCCTGTATAGACGATGGGCCTAAATTAGTGTTGGAAAAAACCGATGATTTTAATATTCGAGTACTTGATACTCGAGCGATTTTAAGAATTAAGTGAATCGCTCGAGTGATCAGTTGAAAATTTTATGACTAAGAAGAATGTGCTGATAAAACACCAGGGATTGTTTTTTTCTATTTTTTGGGCTTGCTTGCGCACGCAGCCACTATCCAAACTCAACTGTTCCTTTATGGAATATACGTCACACACAAGCTGTCACACCCATATCTAATCACCATTAGAAACCCCTATCATACTCGAGACATATAACAAACGGGGACACGCGCTTCACGCCACAGGGGTCCGACTGGGCGGCTTTATAACTGGTTGTTTTTGTAAGTTTTAGAAGCTTAGTCTACAGTTTTTATTAAGGAAGAACAGTTAATTCTGATTTTTTTAAAAATTATATCCTTTAATTTTTTAAACATTTACAATCAACGCTGGCTAGCTAGCCAAAACATAACCCATGTCGCGATGAATCCACTAAGGGATGTGGCATACTTTTTTGTATGCACCTTCTCGTTTATGTGTCTTTAAGAAAGACGTATGTCGTGCCAGCCTTCTGAGCGTCAAACTCGAACGTCGCCAATCGGCACATTTCGGGTGGCGCGCGATTATCGGGTATCAAGTGAACCGCAACGATTCGATTTTTCGCCTGAATTTATAACTAGAGTATTTCCTATCGAGCGAAAAACTGCTCGAATATACGTCGGCGTCAAGCGACGAGTTTTGCTTAAATTTATAACTCGAGCAGTTTTTTAATAATCAAGCGATGTCTGTTATTTCAATAATCGAGTACCAAGCGGTTTTTCGCTCGAGCATTCACAACACTAGCCTAAATGTAACAATTTTCTGTTTCTTACGTAGTCTTTGACGGAGAGTCGAATTATCGAAAATTATAAATACCTTTCCATTTGACGATATGTCAATAACCAGATAAAATGTAAAAAATGTTTCAAAATTTGTCTCCCAATATTTACAGTCGTTTTTCGGATTTTGCATTGTAGCACTTTAAAATCCTCACCCTGTATATATTTGTAAGATTAGAGGCGCAATATATGTTAGGTGATGAGTGCGTGAATGCCGTGAATATAATACCTTCTAAATAAGTAGTATGAACTATTTCTACTTTGACAGTGTGTATTTCCGTTTGATGAATTCTGAAACTAAATCTGTGATAATGCAAGCTTTCCGGGATTGGGTAAAATCTTACATTCCTAATCCGGCATATTTGGAAATAAGGAAGGGGAAAGTGAAGGTGGGTAACAGCTAAACTAGCTCTATCAAGCTAGCGTAGCGGCACCACAAAAGACCCGGTGGGTCTTTTGTAGCTCCTTTGTAGCTTTTTTGTTACGCCGGTCGCACATTTGTAGCTTGAGCCGGTTCCGAGAAAACCGCGGATCCGCTAGCTTGAACCTCCATGATAGCGGGACAGGTTCAGACCCAACTGGTTTTTCGTAACTTTTTTGTAGCTTTTTTGTTACGTTGGTCCCATTTTTGTAGTCCTTACTAGTTTTGAGAAAAGCGCCGATCCGCTAGCTCAAAATTTAATTGTAGCGGCACAACCTCGGACCAGGTTAGTTTTTTGTAACTTTTTTGTTACGTAGGTTTCATCCTTGTAGCTTGGTCGACAACGCCCCCGGGGTGCGTATCTTAAGATCTGTCTCAATCGCGGAATATTGCGAGCACTCTTACGCCTTTGTCAGGTGTGATAAATTAAAGCGGAACAAAGAACCTTTTCCGAGGTACCCAAAAATGCAGGTACGGTCTAGGAATTTTTGGTTAATAATATAAATGGGACAGTGGCTTAAGGTACGCACTCCGGGGGCGTTGTCGACCAAGCTACAAGGATGAAACCTACGCAACAAAAAACTACAAAAAAGTTACAAAAAACCAGTTGGGTATGAACCTGTGCCGCTACCATGGAGGTTCAAGCTAGCGGTTCCCCGGTTTTCTCGGACCCGGCTCAAGCTACATATGCGTGAGCAAAAAATCCACAATCGAGCTACAGGTGGTGCCGCTACAGAGTGCTCGCGATATTCCGCGAATGAGACAGATCTTAAGATTCGCACCCCGGGGGCGTTGTCGACCAAGCTACAAGGATGGAACCTACGTAACAAAAAAAGCTACAAAAAACTAACCTGGTCCGAGGTTGTGCCGCTAAAATTGAAGTTTAAGCTAGCGGATCCGCGTTTTTCTCGAAACTGGTAAGGTCTATAAAAATGGGACCAACGTAACAAAAAAGTTACGAAAAACCAATTGGGTCTGAACCTGTCCCGCTACCATGGAGGTTCAAGCTAGCGGATCCGCGGTTTTCTCGGATCCGGCTCAAGCTACAAATGCGCGACCGGCGTAACAAAAAAGCTACAAAAGACCCACCGGGTCTTTTGTGGTGCCGCTACAGAGTGCCCGCTAGTTTGATAGAGCTATTTAAACTACTTATTTTGCTTGTACTCTGAAAATGGATAGATAAGATAATATAATTCAACAGAACTAAAACATTAGTAAATATTGCATTTTTCTAATAAAACTATTATATCCTGATAATAATGCCAATTGAATTATAATTAGGTATGATCGATCGATCGATCGATGGTTCGACGACGACGGACTGATAAATAACTCTCGTTGACATGTTACAAGTGTCTCCTCAACCGAAAGTACCGGCCCTAAAGATAACTTATAAGGGATTTCCCAGAAGCGATATTTTAGAATTTTCTGGGGGACGTCGAGCAAAACCTGTCATTGTTTTTATGGTAGTTATGCCATGCCTTTAAACTTTAAACTTAAACATGCATGGGAGCAGCACACAAGCGAATACCAGGTAAAAGGGGAGTCAATAATCTGTAAGACCAATGAATTATATCGTAAAGTAATTAGCACTTAATTAACCGGAGTACCATAAATCACCCCTGTTATATTTATACCATGGCTAACCTTAAAAGTATTTTATTAATATGATGTATGTAGGTATTAAGTATTAAATAAAAATCATAAACTCATATTTATTATCAATAACTTACTATAAATATAATTCATAGAACGAATAGGAACGAAACAACATCATAGCTAGATACAAAAATCTAAAAGGAAATGACTGATAATATGGTTTATTGTTTATTAGCGCAAGGTGCGCTTTTATGACACCTTGAATTACAAAGAACTTTTTTTTTTACACAAACGCATCGAACAAACATTGTTGTTTCGCTGGTTTGCAAGAACACTTAAAATATCCTTGACATCCGGAAAGTGAAAGCGACTGCACAGCTTCTCGTACTGATACAAACTTTTCAGGAACGTCATCTACTTGAAGAAATGCCTCTTTGGTTTCCACTAGATTTCTTTTATTTCCAATAGAACCGCCTTGAAAATTTCCCCGTTTTCAATAAAAAAGAATTATCCAAATCGGTTTATTTTTTATTCTTTTGCCTCTTTCACCCTTTTCACTATATTACAGTGAAACCTCTCTTAACGGACACCTCTAATAAGCGGACATCTCTATTAAGCGGACATTTTTTCATAGTCTGGAACTAGGTATATGAAATTCCATGAAAATCGGCTGTTTTCATACAAAGAGTGCGAAAACCCTCCTTTAAACGGACAAAAATTTTTTTTAAAGTATTTTGAGACGAATAAGTACGGTGCAAAAACTGTCTGAAGACAGACTGGCAACCAATCGCGTATGTGTGGCAGAGCGAAAGGACTTCGCCGAATGAAAGGATGTGTAATTTTCCCCGACAGGAGTCCGCCATTTATTTGTGAGTTGTAAGGTTAAAATCGTAAACAATGGCACACAAATGTCGCGTTTTGAGTCTGAAAGAGAATATTGATGTTGTGGAAGTTTGTAATTTGATAACAATGATTTGGGTGAGTTCATTAACATTGATAGCAATGTGCTATTAGAAGATGATAGTGACCCCATTCCTACCGATGATGTAGTCCAAACTGAAACCACATCACTATCTGACGACTCTGATGGAGAAGTTGAATGCAGTAACCAAACAAATGTCACCAATTATCAACAAGCCATTAGTATGGTAAAGGAATTATAAGATTATGCAAAGAATTATTTACGTATTTTTGTCATGTTATGTTTATTTGTACATACATATACATAGTAATAATTTTGAATTTACATATTACCTAATAACAAATTTCCCAATGGCGGACGGACACCTCTATTAGGCGGACACATTTAGACGGTCCCGTAGCTGTCCGCCTAAGTGAGGCTTCACTGTATATCCTTTACCGAAGATAAAGAAATATTATTAGGTATATACTATACAGGGTGTTTCTTAATATCATGCTAATATTTAAGGAGGTTATTCTTGGGTCCATGTTCAGAAAACAACTTCATATAAACATATCGCTCATTAAATACAATAATGTCATAACTTAAAATCTTGAATTGTTCAGAAAACGCAATTAAACATTTTAAACCAGTTTTACTCAATTCTGAAATTTTTGGAAGCAATCGCATTAATAAATTCTGATATATCAATTAATTGTTGTAACACATATTGTAGTTTGATTTAATTTGTACACATAATAATATTTGTTTTGCTGAAAATTTGTAAATTCTTTTGTTTTATGGCGTTATTGTTCGGAAAATCTTTATTGAATAACGTCACAAATAAACATGTGACGTTTTTGATACAAATTTTAATCTAATTACTGACCTTACAGAGGTAGGTTCCTCACAAAAATTTTGTTTCGTTTATCAAATAAGAGATTATGTAACCAAGGAAAGAAAAAAATTGTTTGTGAAAACTTGTATTTAAACTGAGATACAACAGAGAAACTTAAACAATAATTCAGGCATATTTAACGAAAATAGGAAATTCAAACACCTTTAAACGAACGAGTTAAATAATTGATTACAAATTTTTATAAAAATTATCATAGTATCTAGGAATATATTTTGTGTTAATTAAATCCATCAGATCATTTTTCTTTTTTTCGGCAAGACCTGGTTTCTTATTAAATGCGGGTTTTAACGGTATAATCTTTCCATTATTCAATGGTTTTTTCCTTGTTATTATTTTTGCTATTTGATATTCATTGCTGTAAGAATATTTGTAATAAACTATATTGGGCGATTCTTGCATAACTTTGAGAGCTTTTACATCACTAAGCTTAAAACTTGTTGTAGTTATGGGTCCAATATCGGAAGCAAGCTGATTTATGTCATAAAAATCCTCATGGCAGAGCTCATTAACAGAAAATGGAGCTCCTTGCTTTTTGGCACTTCGAATACATGCAATAAATGCGTCAGGTGTAAAAATGGGTCTACTTGTCGCTCAATTAGGGAATGAGCTGAATCCCCCTCATTCTGGGTATGGCCTTTAATTAGGAATTTGTGTGTTATTGATTTTATCTTAAAACGTCGTACAGCATAAACGTACAAAGCCAACATAAATTTATTTTTTTGTTGTCCTGCACAATTATCTGTATAGAAAATAATGTCACTCTCAGATGTAGCTTTTTTCTCCAAATATTTTATCACACAAGTTCCTAATTCATTGACTCCTCGATGACCGTTTGACTCATCCCAGACGAAACATTCGCAATTGTTTGTCTGCAAATCATAAATGGTCAAGTTAAAAACGTTAAGCTTCGACTTATAAAAAAACACCGAAACGTCTCCTTTGGGTAATTGCATGACTGCTTGGAAATCGTATACTGCAACAATGCCAGTAAAATCATCATTTTCCTTATCGCGTTTCTTTTCCTCCCGTGACAAATTTTTCTCAACCAAATGTTGATCATATTTACTTTTTCTTCGTTGCTAGCGTTTTCATAGACCACACAAGTTTCGCATTGATCCTTTTTCGGAACAAAGAAGGAAATATTAAATTCCTGTGTAAACACTCGCTGAAATATTGCATAGCTTCCATATGGGTCATGTTTCTCTGTACATTTAGCTACATAATCTCTATGAATATCGGCAAATGAACGACTGCCATCTATAAATGTTCTTGTTGTATTTGCACGGGTGTAATGGCTCTCAATTTTGGGAATAGAATTAATGTGATTACGAATCCCTTGGCGAATGGCTGGATCTAGAGTTTTCTGTTTCCCGTGTTTTCCTCTTTGATCTTTCTCGAGTAGTACATCGACAACTTTATTTCTTTTTTCTTGTACTGTTCGTATTATTCGATCAGTTATGTCTAAAGTGTTTTCGAAGAAAAGCTTGCATATTCGAATCTTTTCACCGTGTTGAATGAAATGGTAGGCATTATTCTTCTCTCGTTGTTTCCGTGTACCTCCTTCACGAATATAACGATATTGAGGTACAATAAGTGTCATAGAATTATTAATGAACGGCCTTTGCTTTTCAATGTCGCTTAATCCCCAGTAGGAGGAGAAAATTTTAACTCTTTCTTCTTGGGTAAACCTTGACGAACATTTAAATTTGCATTTTTCAGTGCATGGAGCTTTAACTTTCCTTTGTTTCCGAATTTTTTTTTCTTTAGTGTGGGTTTCATACGCTTCCCCAGAGTTTCTCATCTTCTTCAGAAGATTTCTTTTCCATTGTTGGGTGTTTCTTCTTCTTTTAAAGCTTTTCTTTGGAGGACTTGCTAGAATTGGAATTTCTGCTTGAGTAATTGAAAATACATTGTCATCAGCCTTATTTTCTTTACTGACACTGTCGTCTGTCCCATCAGATTCTTCTGGAATGTACGGCCTGTCGTTTATTATATCACCGCAATCTTCCGAGGACGATTCACTACTTGTTGAAGAACTAGACGAACTACTTGAAGAAGATGAGGAATTTCGGATATTGTTAACATTTACTAAAAAAAATTCTGGTTAGTTTTTATTTCATTTTACATAGGTACGTATGAGGTGGGCACATTTACCTGTAATATTGAATAATTTTAGTATACTTACTAGACCCTTGAGTATGTGCTACCGAAGACCCATGCGTGGCAGGTGACTTATTTCCTGAACCACTTGGGCCGGCAGAAAATGAGGACTTCGAACAATCGGCAATTTGCACACTATCATTGTTGTTTGAATTTTCTAAAAAAGAAATTTGTTATTTCTTCTTAATTTTAATAAGTACATTTCTCGGTACATTTCCTGTTTCATTTATGATATATTTACCATGCTCATCAAGTTCTAAAGTTGATTGTTCCAAAGACAAAACAGACAAATTATTTTCTGAAAATTGTTCATTGTCAATATTTTTATCAGGTTCAGTGACTTTCTTTCTAATTAATAGTAATTCTGTAGGCGATTCTATTATATTGGCAGTCTGTTGTTCTTTCAGAACAAGCTTACACAATAACTTGCCCCGTGACAACATAATGGAAACTATCTAAAAAATTTAATAATTAAATCCTAAAACCCAATTATGTATTCCTAATTCACAATAAGACGCAGATTTCAATCACTGATGAAATGTCATTTTTCTATCCAACTATAAGGCTGGATTCATAGTTGCCGTAACGTAAGACATGTGTCATGTGAGAAAGAAAACCATAACTACGACTTACGTTATGGCAACTATGCATTCGGCTTAACTGTTTTAGATCAAAATTTAATTTTTGACACATTTAAATAAAAATATTCTTATTAGTAGGTACTTGGATACTAAAACAACAACGAATAAAGACAATGGTGAAAACTCAAATTTTGTATTAATTCAAAATAAAAAGTATTACTGAAGCAAGCATGACACATTTATTAATAATACTATTGCGTATGAAAGAAAAAAAATAATTTAAAGAAATAACGTCATAATGCGGATTAGTTGAAAAGTGCGACTCCAAATTGATTATTTTTTTAATAACAATACCGTCACAAACACTAATAATCTATTAAAATTATAACAATTTCAATATAAGAACGTCATATTTTGAATTAATACATATAAAAATGAGGTATCTCGCTACATATAAAACGTCATAAAACTAAATAATACTATATTAATCTAATAAAAAATATAAAATAAAATAATATTTTTAAAACAATATTACCTTAACGCACAATATGACGTTCTTGAAGGAACTTCGGACCAGCACTCGCCGCGAAGACCAGCATACAACTAAAATAATACCCTCTTGCTATTCAGACAAACTTCAAATCTCAACCGACAAGAACGACATTAATGCCATCTATTGGCAAGTTTTTTAAGTTACAGTTGTGACGTTATTGCAGTTTTAAAGTTTTCAGAAAGTAAGTTTCATCTGTGAAGATAAGTCAAAATTAGTATTTTTTGATTTATGCCGTTATTGTAGTTAATGAGCGAATGTCCTAAACGTCTTAACTTTGGAGAGACGTTAAAGATTTTCAGGCATTTTATGATGTTTTTTATTTCGACCAGTGGCGTTCGTGCTGGAATTGCCTCGGTATTTTGACGTTTGACGCAACTTCTTTTTTTAAATTAAAATTATTTTTGGAATTCTCATTTCTTGCTGAGCAAATGTCGTCTCTTGATTTTTTGTCGTTTGACGTACAGTTTTCGTATAAAAAAAATGAAATTCATTCATTTACACTCTGTTCTGAAATTAGGTATTAACAAAGATTAAAAAGGATCTAGTAGGTAGGAAGCAGATTTTGTTTTGTAAATATACCGTCTTGACAGTTGTCTACCTAGTCTAGTTGTCACATATTTAAGTCATTAACCTTAACAAATTATTAAAAAAACATGAAACTGAGAGTATCTCAAAAGTTCAAACGTTTAGGACATAATAATAATTATGTTCGTATGAAGTTTTTTCTAAATTGACCTAAGAATAACATCCTTAAATATTAGCATGTTATTAAGAAATACCCTGTATATTATAAATAGTATAATAATTATTCATGCCGGTAAATAAAATTTGTAATCCGGCTCTGCCCTTAGGGCCGATATTTCAGTTACCCCAAGGTACAGAATGACATAAGTCATCTTTAACACAAGTTCGACAGTATATTAAAGTTCTATTTTACTCTTATCTACAGGCATCAGGAATAGATCTTAAGGACATTGTGATGTTCTATTTAATACGTCAATTGACTACCTTAACTAAGATCTAACTGAAGGTAACATTCAAATATCGGTACTCAGGTGGATTTCTAATTACACAAACGTACTGACTGCACACAAATTACACATAAAGCAATGACAATACACGCAAATCGGGTAATTAGACGCCAATTGGCAGCACTGATCCGTTGCTCTTTTACAGCGGCCAGCTTGTCGTTTGTCGCCCGTTACTTTGTCGTTCACGATTTGTCTCAGGAAAAACCGCTCGCAAGTGTGGCGGCACCCTTACTCTATTTTTCCCTTTTAACTCTTAAAAACTGGAATGGGAATACATCCAGATTTTGTTCAATTATTTTTTTCAATATTTTTCATATACAGGGTGTTATGGAAATGACGTATTATATTTATACCGGCAATTCCTGAGATAAAGACAAATTGAAGAAAAATACCCATAAATGGCTCTTTCAATTCATTCAGCGGTAAAAGTGACCTGACGTCCTACCAGAAAAACACCTGTGTGGCACTGCGATACATGTAAGCAATCAAGGAATTCTGGCCGGTGTTGTCATATGTACACCTTAAACTCTTTAGATAAAATAAAATAATTTAAACACTTCCATTCTGTAATACCTTTTTGTACAATTAATTGAAGAACATTTACCACGGACTATGTTTTAAACAACCCAAAAAACGTATGGAATAGTAATAACCACGTACGGCACTAGGTCAAATGCCAATGACCTCTTGACGCCTTACATCGGCTGTGTTCATATAGCGCCGCACGCTTGCGGGCTGATAGTTGAAGACCAACCAGCGGCCGGATACGTTGTGTCTCGTCGATCACCAACACACTCTCGGCAATCTGTGTTTTCGGTTTACGCGTTTATCTTGCCCGTCCATAAATAATCTTTGAATATTGTTTTTAGTGACGCATTTCTTCTGGACGTCAAATTTCGTCGCGTGTAATAAAATCTAATAATCTGTAGTATAATCTGTATTATTGTATTTTCCTTCCTTGCTCTTTAGGTATAAAGAAAGACAAGTAGGTCGAAAATAATTTATTTTTATAATTATATATGGAATTTCAGTTTTACATTAAGTTTGGCAACATTGCCTTTGGGCCTGGGTGAAATGTTGTACAGTAGCGCGGACTGACCTGTGAGTAAGAGTGTTTTTTACCCCACTTTTAAAACGGTCGATTTAAAAAAATAAAATATGTAGCGCTTCTCTCCATAACACCCTGCATTTTACACAAAATAATTGCGTAGTAACGACTCCTTTTAATAACCTTAAATCCTTCATTTGGTGTTTAATATTTTCTTAATCGTTCTTTACTTTTACATCATCTCAATGGAGAAAATATCGACTTTTGCTTTATGTATATTGAAACTTGATTATTTCTGCAGGAATCGGCGACCTGATCATCGACTTGGATGCGGATATTGAGAAAACAAACGAGCAGCAGCAGCCAATAAATAGCAATATGGCGGCCAACACGGGCAACGGACCTCAGGCGTCCAAAGCCGCGGCCACCGCCAAGATGCACATCGAACATTCAGCCACTACCGACAAGGGCCTCAAGATGAAGATTAAGAGGACAAAGCCAGGGACTAAGACGTCGGAGGTAAATAAATGTTTACCCTTTATTCACCACCACTGTGGGACTGGGCAATCACGTGCTTTTTCAATTTTGAACTTGTGTTTAACGGTTGATATAATTGGGATAACTGCTGTCCATTTTATATGAGTATAAACGTTTATTCTAAACTATCCAGTTTCAATCATATTAAACTTACCAATATCATCGTCCTGGGGTCTGGCCTATGGCGGAACCGTACCTCCGGACTTCTTGCCACCGGATCGAGTACTCTCCACATATATAATAATAATAATACAGTATATTGCTAGTACCATCTGCAATTATAAGTCCTCGCTATGGGCATCGAAGGGGGCGTTGTGAGTTTGCGCAGTTCGGAAATTTCCTTGTGAAAGTAAACATTCGACAGGACCGGATTTCAACTTTTTTAATGTAAATTTCACTGGTTAGTTAGGAAGAATATTGCAATCAAAATTTCGATTAGTTCGAATTAAGACGGCGTTCCATGCATACGATTTCTGACGATATGATGATCCGATGGTGCCCTGATTGGTGTGAACTTTTGGTGCCAAATTCCGTCCGAATATTTGTAACAATCGACACGATGAGCTTTATTTTAACTTTCATCCGACGTCGTATATTTCTTAACCTCACTTTTTCTAAACCAAAAATTAAGAATGAATGACTATATTGACTATTTGGGGAATTATTATCAGCTACTAATACAACAAATTAAAAATACATTAATTTTAAGGTTAGGGAGTGACATATATATTATATTGTATACGATGAAATTCGGTTCCGAAGATCGGATAATGTGATGGGAAAATATTTTCGCACGAAAAATGAATGCTTGTGACAAACCGTATGCATGTGATGCCGGCTTTAAGCTTTGAAATTTTTTACCCGTGCAGAGGTCTGGCGTACGCCCCAAAATGTCGGATTACCTTTTTCTTTACAACTGCCTAATTTTCCAATGATCCTTCCTAATTGCAGCTAATCACTATTATTACACTGGTTTTTGTCACTATAAAAGACAAGGTGAATAAATCCGGCCTAATTCATAAACACAAAATTTTTAAAAACAAGGCTCGTTTAATTACCTAGTAGATGTTGTGCAGTTTATTGGAACTTTAAATACTACCAGCACAAGGTATAAGCTATGGTAAAATAAAACAAAAATTTATATATACATACCTGAAATACTTTATACCTGTTGTTGTTAGGTAATGAAAGTTTATAAGCACTAATATACCGAAAACAATGCAGATAAACCACTTGTTATTCTGTAATTTGAAAAACCATCCAGAACCAAAGATGGCGACGAATAACAACAAATAAATAATGTCGGGCCGGCTCTGACGCTATCGATAAAATTGCATTGCAGATTCGGCAAAATATGTTATCATTGAATCTTAGGGATTTTGCGGGGCCGTCGCTTGCCAAGATTTTGCGCTCATAGTGTGAATTTACCCCGTAAAATCGATCAGATTTAATGTTAACTATTTTGACGAGCCGATACTTTTCTTGTGCCGAGCATCGGCCTCAAGACTGCTTTTTCCTACAATCTCCACATAAATAAGTAAAGTGTAGAGGTTTTCTGAAGTACATAAATAGGAGAAAAATAAAACAAATTTGCAATTTTTGTAGAAAGATCGTTTCGAAACGAGGCCGTACTAAATCGATATCACCATTAATGATGCATTTAAAACGACATCATCCTTGTGAACATGTGAAAAACTTTAAGAAAGATGATGAGGAAGTATCAACAGTTACAGATAATTTAGCAGTTAGGGTATATTTTTTTGTTACTTTTGTAAATAGAGGTTGATCAGAAGAAATTACATTTTCGATAAAAGATGCCCTCAATTTTTGTTATTTAATTAAGTATTACTTTCTATAAACCCAAGTTTTACGATTTCGTTGTTGTTGTTTTCCGATTATCTTTGAAGAAATATGGGAAAATAAATTTTCCATTCTTATTGCCACTTTTTCTGCTCCATAAGATAATTTAATAATGTGTCAATCCGACGTTTCGTTTTTTCGCAAAAACCATCAACTTTATTTTTTAAAAATATGTAGTAGTAACATTTTATTTTATTCTTTATAAACTCCAAATTATATTCTGAATCCAACGATATGTCCCACCTATTATTGATAAGGCGTTTCGGACTAAAAAACTCGTCTTAAATGCAAATAAGCACCGTATTGGTCTTATTGTTGTATTTATGATCTAGTTGGTATTAAAAACAATTTTCTTATTTGACATTATTTACAATAATCATGTAACATCACAAACAATAGGTGTGATATATCGTCGGATTCGGAATATAAAGTGAAGTTGAGAAAGCATAAAATAAGATGTTACTATTATTTAAAATGGGGAACAAGGTAGAACTCTTGTGGGTCCCTGGTCACTCTGGGATATTAGGAGTATCAAAACAGGCAACAAAAACAACATTAGATAGATGGTCAAAAAAACAACACTTATCTCGATGGCAAGGGTTACCTGGTCAAATACACGCACGGGCCGTAATTGGAAAACCATTGAAAATACTATCGAATGGGATGCTAACCCTGACGCGGCCCCAGTTGAAACAAGTGATGGGTCTGCTAACAGGCCACTTGCGAAAACACCTTCAACGGATAGGTATAAACAACGAATCCATTGAATGCAGACCCTACGGCGAAGGGGATGAAACCGCCTCACACATAATATACCGCTGCGTAGGCACTGTCTCGTAGAAGAGAAAATATCTTCGGGAACATACAACGTGGTGACAACCTCCCACATGACAAGCTTGGTAGAAGGTTACTGGACCTCATAGAACCCGAACCCGAACAAACCCGAACAAACATCTTCTAACAAGATCGGGGTACACAATAAGCCGAAATGCTGGAGTCATAGAAGTTTGGGCCTTTAAACCTACCCCCGCCTTTAACCAACCAACCAACCATTATTTAAAGAAGCAAAAATGATGATGCTTGCGGAAAAACTTAACGTCGGATTGAAAATGTAATTAAATTATTTTATTATAGAGGAGAAAAAGTGGCAATGAGAATGTAAAATTTATTTTCTTGCCTCTTCAAAAAGAATCAGGAAACAAAAAGAACGAAATCGTAAATATTACGTTTTGCCCTTCGGAAATATTAGGAACTTTTTAAATTTGAAAATATGACGTTGCAGAACTACGCAACAATTGTGGTTTACTCCACTAATAGAAGCTCATGCTTGATATCATTTTCGGAAATATCGTTTTTATAAGCGGTTAAATATTTCCATTCACATAAGAACTTAAGCGTTGACAATTTGATGAACATCCAGTCTTCTTCGTTAAGACGAGGTTTTTACCATCCGAAGAAGATACTGTGTTTCGAAACAATTGGCATAATACAATCATACAAATTTAGTGAAGATCTCTACACATTGTGGTATTGTTGTCTTCATTCAATAATACATCTTCATCGTAACGATTACTTTAATACAATACTGATGTGGGCTAAGTCAATTTTAATATATTTATACGTTATTTTTGCAGGCCAAACACGAAATAGTAAAATCCAACGAACAAAACGGAGTAGTAGATCCTTCCGATCTCACAAAGGGACCTCAGAGCGGTCCGGGGGGCAACAAACATATCCCCTCATCGACTGGTCCCTCTCAACCAGGTCCAGGCAATATTTTAGCTGCAAACGCAAGCCAGAATATATCATCTGGGCCTACAGCTAGTCCGGGCGCTAGTAGTGCAAATAAGCGAGGATCTAGTGGCCATAGACGGGATAAGACGTCTAGAGATAAGCATACCGACAGAAATGGTAAGTCACAAACAAATAAACTACTTGTGTTTATTGTTCGATTTTTAATTGTACACCGTTGTTCTAATTTACGTTTCATTTTGTATTAATGTCAAAATGTATGTCATGTTATTGATTTATCTTTACTGCATTAATCTGTACTTAACATTTTAGAAGTACACAATATACCATCGAAATGAGAAATCTACGTTTAGTTTGAAATTTGCCGCTATTTTATCCTCCTTAATTTGTTTTTGTATTGGTGACAGAAATGAAGGGAACCCGACGTTCCTGCGATGCCCCAATTGCCAGCGAACTTACAATGAGAAATCTCTTCTGTTCACCAATGAGGGTGCTAAATCCAGAATTTCAAACAACAATAGTAAAACCTTACACACACAGCTTCTCGCGTTTCTAGGAGTTAACTTATTTAAAGTATTCTCATTATGTCATCTTCACAACTAGATCATATGGATTAATTAATGGCTATTTTTCTTGAGCAGTCTTTGTTGTCTTCTGGAGCTTATATAAGTGCGTATGGGCACAGTTTCGCATTCGTTTGGTGAACACTAATCGGAATAAATTAACATCTCGTTTATACAACTTTGTGTCTGCAATTCCTCGCGCTATTTCAGCGTCCGACGCGATGGAACAAGACATTGATGTGTAGACCAATTTATCTAATAATGCGCGTCTCTCGGGTTGTTCGAGGCTGGACTGATTAAGAGTTAGTTCTACAGTATTTTGTTTGAATTTCTTTTTCTATCACTAACAGAAATATTTTTTTCTTCCAGTGCACAATTCGTCCGGGTCAACCAGCGCGTCGTCGCAGCCTACGTCCGGCTCGTCGTCGTCGTCTTCCATCGTTTCCTCGGCGGGCGAAAAGTTAACGAATAAGTCATCGTCGAGTGGTGGACCTGGGGTCGCCCAATCGCCGACGTCGTTTAGTGGTGCTATTTCGTCGTCTACAGACATGAACGGAATACTTCGGGCGGCTAGTGCTCCTCAACCGGGTCCCCCCAGGTCAGTGTTTCCGGCTAGTACGGGTCCTGGGCCGCCGCCTCCTTCGCCCGGTCCCCCTGCCAGCCCGGCGGCTGCGACGGCTCAAGGATCGGCGGCGAAACCTGAACAATCTAAAGTGGGTGTAACCGGTGGTAGCGGAAACAACGTAAATAGTGGTAACGTAAACGTGAGTGCGGGGCAAAGTGGTAATGCGTCTCAGGATGACCATAGGACTAATAGTACGTCACCGCCTCCTAGCAAAAAAGCGAAAACAGAACCTAAGGTAAGGTTTAGTTTATCTTACTAACATCATTATTCTGAGAGTAGTAGTAGTATCTAGTAGGATTAGACAAGAACCCAATTTTACTTCCGGGAACCGCAATTATTTACCGGCAGATGTTAACATCGGCACAGTATTACAGTTTCGTTGTTTTTTTAAATCGAACGTTTAAAAAGGGGTAATTCACCCCTAAACCCACACACAACTCCTCGGCACATTCATATATGAACATATTACATTGCCCAGCTGGGTAATCAACAGATGTTCAGGCACAATGTTGCCAAAATGTTTAAAAGTGTAAAACTTTAGTTTCTTATAAAAATAAATATTTAGCTTACTTAGAAAGTAAATCCAGGATGCGATTAAGGAATACAGGGCACAGACACTTTCAGTTCTTTTTTCTATGGAAAAAACTTTATGCTCGTCATGTGTTCTGATGATAGTGTGGGAGTGCATAATAAGCTTATCACTAAACCGCAACACTAACGCATAATTACACTTTACAATAACACACATAGAACAAGAGCACTTAATCATTTCGCAATAGAAATAATAAAAACGCTAATTTCTATAGGCCATTAACCTTTTACTAAAGATAAAATGAAACAATTGACAGGAACTACCCTTTGAAATGAATGGTCTGGTCCACCTTCGGTCCAGTCGAACTTTCTTTCCGAGAACTCTCTGCTAGTAGAGCCAGCGCGGTTGCCATTTCAGAGACTATATTATACAGGAAAGTAATATTATAGAAGGAAATTCGGCAATTTATGATAGTCGCTTATAAAACATCGAAAGTGGCAACGCTGTATTTTTAAATATTAGCCCGATTGTCCATAATTAGCTGTTTAAAGAAGCCGGCCGATATCGATCGAGAGAACCAACGTGTTATTTATTTTTAAAATTTTTAGATGTTAAATACATTATTTCCCAGACAATAAGGGCGTATTTTTTGTCTACACAGTAGCACTTTAAAATACTAAT
Source organism: Barypeithes pellucidus (assembly GCA_963991005.1). Classification (NCBI taxonomy): domain Eukaryota; kingdom Metazoa; phylum Arthropoda; class Insecta; order Coleoptera; family Curculionidae; genus Barypeithes; species Barypeithes pellucidus. The sequence goes on from OZ022556.1 coordinate 64,384,937, forward strand.
TCAGATTGAACGGTACTTAGATGTGTTGTGACGCGAAAACTAATGTGATTTTGTGATGTGAGTACTTGGTGTTTTTTATAAATTAAGTCGGTTTTAAATAAGTCCGAAAAGGTAAATAAAATTGCATTTTTTTTCTAAAGGGTCAGTGGCATTTGTAAACTTTTAAGTTGTCTAGATGTGACGGGTGTCGTTCGAATTGAACAAATGAGAACATACCTGACCATTTATAAACTCCGCGGCGGTTCGTTCGAGTCAGTTCAAGTTTATAAATCAGAGATTGTTTCCCAGCGAATTGAACGTAAAAGTTTATAATAATGTACCCTGAAAAATAAACAACTTGAAATCTGTCAAACGGTTATTGACTTTCTAAAGAGTTTACCCTGAAGATATGACAACACTGTTCAAGATTCACTGCTATATGTTGCTGTGTTTACCTTCCGAACAGGGGCACCACGTGGTAACTTTTAGTTTGACATAAGGTCATGTTTTTATCTCAGGAATTGCCGGTTTAAATATATTACGTCATTTCCATAACACCCTGTATAGTAAAACAATATTTTATATAAATATCATGTTGTATCCACATTATAATCAAATCAGATTCCTCATAATAAAAACAAATCTACGTTACAGCACTGGTTAAAACTTCAGGACGTAAAAGCCAGAACGTCGTCGCCCGATCGATACTCAGCGTCTTGAGAACTGCCATAAAATGACGCTTCCTTAAACATATCTGCTTCCATCCCACTTCTGAAAGTTATAAGATAGATAGGGTGGAGCATCTCTTTTCGCCCGAGAGCGCATACAAAGAAAACGCTTGTTGTTTGGGGCGTTTTCGTTTAAGGACGAGAGCAAACGCGCTTTAAACGGACTTAAGAATTTGGTACTGTCAGACATTGGATTGGAATTTAGTAGTTTAAGCGACTGGTAATGTTGTGTGGTTAAACTTAAATATTTATTGCATTTTGTACGTCCGAATTTTATGATGGCACTACCAACGCTATGGTTTGAATTTATAGTTCAACTTTTAATTTACGAGTTGGATCCGTTTACATGCTAAGTATTATCTTTTTGTAATAATAGTTTTAACTATCGACTTGAAACAAACATGGACTCGGTATTTCTCTCTGATTTGTAGACGTCAATGTGACCTGCCTGTTATTACGAAACTAACACAACAAAAACGAGTTGGGGATTCTATCTGCAGAATTCCCATATTTTTTCTGTTTTCATTTTAACAGCTGTGTTTTCTTTGATAGTATGCCACGCTTTATATTGTTTGGTTAATAACATTTAAACTCACTGACCTGTATCTATGGATACGTACAGAGCTTGTGGAATGCGCAGTACAACGTTAAATTTTATGAGTGAAAAATGGGTTGGTGCACCCGGTTCACGTGTCATATTTTTAAAGGTTGTTCGACCGTTGTCTTGCGCACAATGTTGTCGCTGTCATATAGGTAACTCCGCCGTATTGATGCCGGTTTGGTTGCCAACCAACGACGTGAACCTACGACGACCGTCCAGAACCGAAATCAGTTGTAGGAATGTAACGGATATTAAAAATCTATCGATATGTCGACAATGGATATGTGAAAATTAATTCGAAAAGTAACTTTTCAGTGATGGCCACAAGGCCCTCGTTTTTGCGATAAAATAAACTGTTTAATGTCCAGTAAAGAAGGTTTTGATGTGCCAAAATAATGGAGTGTAACCATTTTCATTAAGGGCAAAGTACGGTCCCGTTCGTTGTTTAAGGTCAAGCGTTTATCAGGCGACATACAGTTCGACAAGCAAGTCTATAGCTACGCGGTATCGGTAAGGGGGACGCAATATCTTTTCAAACATGGCCGAGTCATGGGCGTGCTATTATTATCTTAATAATGTAATAATATATATTTTTTCATAGCATCAATATATTTGTATCACCAGTGCAATATATTAGGCCTTTTCATTAATATTCCTCGCTTATTTTGGCATTTTCGCCAATAAAATCTATTTGATTTCAACATGCACCTCAAAATTTCACGGGAAAATGGAAAGTTTATGTCACTTCTCAGCTGTTGTAGCAACTTTTTTAAGGTTGGAAATACTTTTAGTTCCAAATAAAACTTTTGTATTGTTCTCCTAACAATGCCAAAGTCGAAACCTTCGATTTTTTCGACAGCAGAGAGACGGTCCCTTTTTGGACAGGAGATGGCAACAATTGACTCGTGTTATTTTCTTCCTTTCAGTATCTTCTTTGTGCATGTTTTTTACTGCACCCACGCTTACTCCCGTATACATTCTAGCTTTCGCTTAAGTATCAATTTAAATGTATTAATTTGTCATTCCTCTTCACACACCCTGTACACATTGGCAATAACTTCGCGGGTTTGACTATGAATGGTTTTACCAGGGTATATTCATTCATTATCACAGTTTTAAAACAAACCCTATCACTACGCAACTGGATGAAGCATATTGGACATCGCCGAACACGCACGCTGGCACTATAGGCGTGTCACCAGGCGCGTGACGTCATCCTCTGTCTGGGATATAACCTATCAAATTAACTCTAGCCACCAGTTACCCATGGTTACCGTTGATATTGTACCATGTTGCCCTATTTTTAGATTAGAAGTACTTTAATGAAAAAATATTTTAATTTGCATTTAAATATTAAAATAAATAGTATGAAAAGAAAGTTTTAAGAACATTGAAACTATAATAGAATATTAGTTTCTTATATACTTATGACAATTTACTTTAAATGGGTAAATTTAATTTTAGGGTTTACTTGGTAACATGTTATTAAATTAAAATTTAATATATGTGACAACATTGTTATCCCAAGAAATTTTTTTGCCCGCATTCCTTTTGTAGCTACAGTTAAAGTTGTCGACCTGTACATGCGCGAGGCCATAAATTTGCCACTTTAGCTTTTAGAGGTTGGCTATCCATAGATACAGGTCAGTTTTTAAATCACGATGGTTGGTTGGTTGATTGGTTAAAGGCGGGGGTCGGTTTAAAGGCCCGAACTTCTATCACTACAGCCTACCGGCTTATTGTGTGCCCCGATCTTGTTAGAAAATGTTTGTTCCTTCTATGAGGTCCAGTAACCTTCTACCAAGCTTGTCACCCATCCGTTGAAGGCGTTTTCGCAAATGGCAGTGGCCTGTTAGTAGACCCCTCAACGAACAAAGCATGGAATAGTACTCGAATTTCATTTTCGTCCGTCTACTGAATCAGTTCATTTAATGCATTCAATGCATTACTTGTACTCACCCGTGGATTATTTACTAGACCTATATTGTATATCATTGTATTCATCACTGTCAATTAGATGTTCAGTTTCTTCCATATCTGGAACACAATTTTTATTCTACTCATCAATACCAACACTTTACATTTCGACATCAGGATTTAAATGATGCAACAAATTTGAAATGTCCTTCTTCGCAAAGTCAACCTCTTCATTATGCATTCGGGACCAAAATTGATGTTATCCTCATCATCATCGTACGGTATGACCTCTAATGGTGAAAGTAAGTTATGTTAACATTTTTTAATAATTAATATCCAACTTCAAAGAATTCCATGCCAAAACTATAATAACAACGACATCTTTCAATGATAGATATTTTAGGGCCAATATTTCAAAGTCACCTTAAGGTACAGAATGACATAAATTATCCTTAACACAAGTTTGACATTAAATCAATTTGGACCATTTCCTACGCTACTGATCTCCTACTTGAGAAAGAAATATCAGATTGGGAAACCCTGCGATCCACCTTCTGCTTCCCCCTAAGCCCTAAAACCACCGAGAACCCCAATTCAAGATTTAATAAAGGCCGTCTCCGTTGCATGTTTTACGAAGGGAGTCGAATATATAAAAAGGCTGGAAGTTAAGTTATCGATAAAGCGAACTAGGTAGACGTGAACGATTTTATTGCTTTGCCATGTGTAATGAAGAAGAGGAATTTAATGTAAAAAGTACGTAATAATGGGAAAGAAATAATAACACCAGAGAATGTGACGTGAACCCAGCTATGAAAACTGGCCTTGTACTGGGTACCTGACTGTTTTTACATATTATGATCATTAGTTATATGCCTTTTGGGGAAAATCTAGACACTTGTCAACAGTGGGCTTGTAACCGATAATTTTGTTTCGCAATTTTTTTATGGTATCCAATAGAGTTCTCATCTAAATAAGCTGTTAAAATTTCAGCTCGATAAGTATATTCAATCCATAGATATTGAATGTTACAAATTGGGTTTCGGTAAAAAGCGCCTCGCCGATTCGTGAAGTTACTCCCTATAAACGCGCGGTTCGCCGGCCGATAGAGGCTAGGTTTCCTATACTGCCGTGACGTTTAAAATTCGTATACAGCAAGCACGTGGAACCCTCGGCAACGTCGTTCCAACACCGAGTATTGAAACATACTGGAGCAACGATACTGAAGGTATCAATACGCGCGTGGCGGTTGTCCAAGCAAGGGCGAGACACGCTGTGTGATCTCGCATCACTGTAGTTTAGTCTAGTGACCGACATTGTTGCTAACGCAACCAGATGGAGCGCCGCGACAGTATGTAGGCAAAAAGGGTTTTTACCTTAGTATTTAGATATTGGATTAAAAAAAGTATCTAGACAGACAGTGGCGGTTCTTCCACAGGAGCACATGCGCACGTGCACCCCCAAAACGAATAAAAAAATATTAATTTATATTCATTGAATATTATTTATCGTATAAAGTCCGACCCCCCCTAATATTTTATGGTACCGTCAATTATCGTATAAAGTCCGATCCTCCCTAATATTTTATCGTACCGTCAACCAAACTGTATATTATAGGCTCTCGATCCGGCAACCGTGCCTCGGTCGAGGTTAATGACGATTATGACGAGACTTGCTCCCATGTGCGATTAAGTAGGCGGGGCTCTGTAGTAACAGGTGGCGGGCAGGGTTGCCAATGATACTCGGAAGAAATACCCTCAAAAGATTCGTAATTACCCACAATACCCCACACTACAATTTATTCGGCTTTATATAGTATTTTGAATTTTGGGGAATAGAAATTTATTATAAACAAAACGATTATTTATTTTGTGTTTATTTATTCATCTTTGTAACGTAATTACAAACTTTATACTTCGATATAAACATTGTATTACAAATAAACATGTTGTTAAACATATGGTTATTTTAATATTATTAACTTAATAAATAATAATTAACCGGATTCTGATTAATCTATCATTTTTTTCCCACATATTTGTTTTCGACATTTCTTTATCCGGTTCTAAAATCACGATGCCTCCATTTAGTTTAATCCCTTCTTTAGTGTGTAAAAGAGCTTTTATTGACGAATTATCTAAATTTGTACGAGCTTCGGTTTTTATATCATTTAAGTTGCTAAAAAAAAGCCTTTCTACTGATGCGTTCGAAAATGGCAATATAAGTAACAAAGAGATAATTATTTTTAAATTTGAAACGAAACAAAGAAATGAAAGCCTCCCCCAATAACTAAAACTGCATATCAGCGGTGACCGTCAAATATGATATTTAGTTACCTAGATAATTTAAATTAAATCGGGAAATTTCAGGCTCACTAAAATTCCCCACAAATAATAATTCCTCACAGAAACCCCACATTCAATAAAATTCCCCACATTTTGGGGAATTACCCACAGATTGGCAACCCTGGTGGCGGGAGACAGCGGGGCTATGGCGATTTAACACTAGAAAGGCGCTCAATTTTTGTGTACGCCGCGCCGTTGTCTGTTCGTGCATCTAGTTAGAAATTCGAGCGTGTATGTTTTAATATGTTAATATTATATATTTATTAAGTTAAAATGAATAGTTTGACGGTGGACTATTTAAAAAATAACTTTAGCTCTTTGAGTTTGGAGCAAAAAATTGAAGTGAAGAATGTGGGAAGACCTAAACCCGAAATTAATTTAACGCAGACCACAAACGGTATTAGAAAGTTTAAAAATTAAATATATGAAAAACATTTATAGAAGGTATTCCAAACTTTAATGAGGCTGTTATTGATCAATTTTCTACAATTAAGAGCCGAAGAACGGACTTTTAAGCACTATACACACTAAGAAAACCTTTCTTATTTTCTAAAAGTTGTATTTCCTTGTGTAAAATTTAAAAATAAATAAAAATATGTTTTACCTTACTCATTTTCTTATTACTTCTAATTGTTTGGTCTTTACACAACAATAAAATGTTAAAAATAATTTCACCATACTTGTGAACCCCCTCTATCATAGGTCACGAGCCGCCACTGCCCAAAGGGTCACCCATTATATAAATATCATGATATTTAGCAACAGTATCAACACTTAATGTTGCGTCGGACGCTTCTACATAAGCTTAGCATTTTTTGCTTGAGCACCGAGAACAAAATGGCCCTTATGGCTGCTTGCTGCCAATAAAAATAATGTTGCCGTTTACTTGAAAACTCTGCGGTTGGTTTTGACTTTTTAATAACTACTTATTGTTTTCTTTAATCCCCTGGCCGAATGGCAGACCTGCCAAAGCCACAAACAAAAAACTTTACTCCCACGAAATTATCTTGAAGATTTAAAAATTGGTGCCGATAATTTCGTTGTGTTAGTCGCCCCTCTCTAAATCGCATCCTTAATATGAGCTTAAAAATAAATTAACTAAATTATACAGGGTCCGCAAACGAAGCGTGGACGGAAGATTAAATCGTTATCGAAGAACTTATCACCAATATTGAAACAGCTTGAGATATTGGATTAAAAGCGGCATGTTTTAAAAATATTTTACATTATACAGGGTGGCCCAAAAAAGTGTGACAGCATAAAGTTATATTTTTTAAATGGGACACCCAGTATTTTATTGCATATTTAGGTTCGTATTACTATCGTTTATAAGTGCCTCAAATTTTATTTAATTTGGTTCTGTAGTTTCGGAGAAATAAATTAAAAACTAAAAAAAAAAGTTTTGCAGTCCTGAATCAAAAAATCAAAAAAAAACAATCCAGAACCATTTTTTTAACATCGGCATTGAGTGAAATTTATGACAAGAGGTCTAGAGATACTATGAATGTAATTGCGTTTATTTATTTTATACAGGGTGTTCATAAAAAGCTTTCAAAAACCCAACATTTTAAAATAATTTTTCTCAAGTTTTTCAAATGGAACACCCTGTATATTATTTGGCTATTCGACGTAGAATTCATAGACAATTTTTTTTTGTAATACAAGCATATAAGTTATATCCAGCCGTTTTCGAAATAATTGTAAATATTATAAATTATGTTGTTTAAATAGAGTTTTTATTGGGAAATTTTGTTATAGGCGACTAGACTAATAATTGTAAACTAAAGTTAATGTTCAAAATAGCTTCCTTTTAGTTAATTTAATGATTTTCCTCTACGGCTAACAGAACTCTGAATTCATTTTCTTCATTAATAACGGGTTTATTGATTATCATCCTTTTTGTGTACGCAGTGCTTCCTGTTACTACAAATCTTTGCAACAACTTCTCGAATGTTTTTTGTCTCGGCTTTCTCTCAATATCTGGATATCTTTCAGCATACACTCGGCTCGCGAGGAGGCAATTTCGTGCACATTCACCCAGTATAAAAATCATATTTACCATTTCTAAAATTCGAGATTTTGTGTAAGTTAGTACTTAATTTCGACGACTGAACAAATGTAAATAATTTTATTTAACTGTCATAGTGACAACCTAAACAAAAAGAAATCATGGCAACTCGATTAAGAATAAAAAATAAAATTAAATAATAAAAGTAGCAAAAATGTATGCTTTTAAAATTTATATCGAAATAACTAAAATACGGTAAACTCTAAGAGTAAAAGGAAGCTATTTTGAACTTTTACATTAGTTTACAATTATTAGTCTAGTCGCCTATAACAAAATTTGCCAATAAAAACTCTATTTAAACAACATAATTTATAATATTTACAATTATTTCGAAAACGGCTGGATATAACTTATATGCTTGTATTACAAAAAAAAATTGTCTATGAATTCTACGTCGAATAGCCAAATAATATACAGGGTGTTCCATTTGAAAAACTTGACAAAAATTATTTTAAAATGTTGGGTTTTTGAAAGCTTATTATGAACACCCTGTATAAAATAAATAAACGCAATTACATTCATAGTATCTCTAGACCTCTTGTCATAAATTTCACTCAATGCCGAGGTTAGAAAAATGGTTCTGGATTGTTTTTTTTGATTTTTTTATTCAGGACTGCAAAACTTTTTTTTTTAGTTTTTAATTTATTTCTCCGAAACTACAGAACCAAATTAAATAAAATTTGAGGCACTTATAAACGATAGTAATACGAACCTAAATATGCAATAAAATACTGGGTGTCCCATTTAAAAAAATATAACTTTATGCTGTCACACTTTTTTGGGCCACCCTGTATAATGTAAAATATTTTTAAAACATGCCGCTTTTAATCCAATATCTCAAGCTGTTTCAATATTGGTGATAAGTTCTTCGATAACGATTTAATCTTCCGTCCACGCTTCGTTTGCGGACCCTGTATATTATTCCCCTTGACGCAATAAATGGTCGAATATCGATGGAATTAGCTAACGCTACACGGACATTGTAAATTTCCATATGTTAACGTGCACGTTTTTTTTTTTTATAAATTATCTCTTTATTATGTAATTAACGAGGTAGTTAAGAGTATACTGTAGGCGTAAATATAAAATGTAGTATTTATGCTAATCTAAATTGGTTTACATGCACTGTGCAATTGAGGTTGTAAGTCGGAACGTTTTGCATATTTTTTTTTTATTGGAAACTAATTTGTATTACTTTATCTAGTTCATGATTTCTTAAAACAAATTAATAAAAATATGAATTATCCAGGCAATAGTACTTGGCCATTTAGCTGCGTTTTATAATTATAATACAGGGTGATTGAATTAGAATACAGGGTGATTGATGGTGGATGGCCTATTAGACGTTTATGGAGAACTAGTCATCGGTTCACTTTGCTTATACCTTATAGAAGTGGACATGTTCTCTCTTTTAGAAATATTTTTAGCCATGCAGTGTTGCCGCTTATATTATTTATTTTATCGAAAAAAAAAACCATTAAAAATTCGTTCTGAATCGATTAACGCGGATTAGGCACCGATTGCATCTCTCAGCCACTTGTACTCGCTTCTCACCGCACCTCTCCCCCGTGACACGCGTCGTTACCGTCGTCAGTCCGTCGAATCCTCTCGAACGACGCCATCGTCGGATGTTTCCATGTAGGTTTTAATTCGTTTTCGACGCAAGGCAATTTGGCGTCCTCATCACTCAGTCACCAGTGCTGTGAGCATAAGTCATTGTTATTGATCATGAGACAACATCGCCATTTCAAGACACGACGAGCCAGCGCGCTGGCCGGCTGTATCAAGGGAATAGGAGACGTTTGGCTTATTCTTCTGCCTTTGATCACCCGAAGCGTTGCCAAATCACTTTAGATTTTTTTGCATTAAAACTAAACTATGAAATTAGTTAAGATCATTGATAGTTCGTTCAATACCTTCAAAAATGACTATATAACCATATTTTTTCAATTCAAACGTCATTTACCGTTTTGAAAAAAAAATGAAATTCTTTTTCGAAAAATTCAAGATAGTCATATTTCGAAGCTAAATTTAAAATTTTAACAAATTTTATCCAATAGTTTTCTTGTAGTTTGTCACACCTTTTTACCTTAATGGAGGTCACTGATAAGTGCTCTTAAACCCGCTTCTGACAACGCGAACACTTTTAAATTTATAGAATAATTATTATACATTTTTTGCAAACATGTTGAAGTTTCGAGTTAAATGTATAAAATTTGCATTTTTATTAGAAACAACAACAGGACGAATGAAAATCCACTTAAAAATGTAAATCTCCTACAAATTGAGGAATTTATGCAGCGACAAAATTAGCATATATTTTATGTTTTTATTATTTTTGGCTCCGAAAGTGCACATAAAAGTTTTAAGGGAATTTACCGAGGATTCTCCGGGCCATAAAATATGCAAACGAGGCTGAAATCCTTTGGTATTATTGCAGAGCAGCGGCAATAAATCTTGGGTATCAATACAAACATCGACGGCGATATACATTACGTTCGTGTTTATATAGAAGGATATCATTTCGAATTGTTTTTTTTTGTGTGACGAATAAAGTAGGCGTTAAAACGATTATACACGTCATTAATTACTGAACGGAACGTGATACTTTCCAGTCGAGTGCGGAGAAGGCCGCCGGAGTTAGAAACAATATTTTTTCTACTAGCTTATAGAAAATAATTCTAAACCAAATCTCAATATTACACGGAGAGAAAAATTTTGTTAAATTTACTATAAAAATAGTAAAACTAACCATAATTGATGGCTCTATATGTGACTGGAATAGAACTGCCATTCATTATTATAGTAAAATTTACATAAATATTTAGTAAATCATTTAGCTATACCTATAGTTTTTATACTTTTGAAAAATTTTATAAAATTTTTGTCAAATTTACCAAAATCATTTGTAAAAATTTTGACACATGGTATTCCCAAGCGATACTCAAGTACTAACCATGCCGACGTCTCCTTTATGCCTTTTATTCTTGTAAAAATATTTTTACAACAATTCATTTAAACTTGGTAATTTTTACAATAAAAAATACTTAAGTAATAGCCAATAAAATGTGTCATACATTTTTAAATATTTAACTATTGGAGTTAACTATAAATAAATTATTTTCACTATACATTCATTGTAAAATTTACAATATTTTAGTAATTGCTTGTACTTGATTTTAGTAAAATTTATTTATACTTTTTTAAAAATTATGTGTATTTACGATATAATTTTGGTTCAGATTAATAATTAAAATTTTAATTAATAGGTACAATATTTTATAGTAAATCGTACAATAAAATCTTTACTATAATAATTTTGCTATAGTGTTTGTTCCGTGCGCATACATTCGTTGTAAAATTTACAATATATTTTAGTATTTACTTGATTTTACTAAATTTATTAGAAATTCTAACTGTGTATATTTTTTAGAAATTATGTTCACAATATTATTTTGATACCAATTACTAATAAACAATGTAATTAATAGTATATTTTATAGGAAATTTTACAATAAAATCTTTACTATAATAATTTTACCGGGTAATCTGATAATAATCTGATTGGGGAGTGTGAAAATAAATTTTATAAGAAGTCATTTTAACTCGAGAACAACTTAATCAAAGAATTCACGAGGCCTTTCCGGAAATAAAACCATTACACATCATGAATGCCTTAAAATCCGTTCGAAAAAGATGTTAACAGTGCATTGAAAACAACGGAGGAGCTTTCGAACATTTGCTATGATTCCCGTTATTTTTTACCTTAATTGGAATCTTTTATTTCGTTTCAAAGTAAATAAATCGCCTAGGAAACCAATATCATCCATGGTGTGTTATATATTTGAAAAGATAGTTTAAAATGCTATCTTTTTAAATTAAAATATACAGGATGTTCCATTTAAAGAAATGAGGTTAGGTCCAATAACTTTTTTACCTGACCCCGTATACTTATTCTGAAAACGGCAGATCATTCAACAATCATTATAAAGGAACTGCTGTATAAAACATTTTTATACTAAGAAAATATAGAGTAATTTTGAAATTGTCAATTATTTTATTTTCCCCCTCGTTTTCCCCCGTATCTCTTAAGCGAGCGATAAAAGAACACATGACACCTACATTACTTTTTTAATAGCCACTAACAATTACGGAGATAAACCATTTATTAAGAACACGTTTAAGTAAATTTAATCAAAATAGTAACCTAAATAGCATCCACATATTTAAAGCTTACTTTCCAACACAGCCGCTAAATGGTAAAGATTATTTTTCTTCAAAAAGTTTTCCATTTTAAACTGTACACTGTCACTCAATGAGTGGCGTGTGTGAGTCGGACGAATATCGAAATATTTTCAGCCCGAACAAGAGTACCCCCCCCCCCCCCCCCCGTTTTCGAGGATGCTGAACACGATGGCGGCGTCAGAATTTCTCTTTGGGGTTGCGCAACCCCTCAAAACGGTCAAAAACCACCCCCTAGAGGGGTTAAACGCGCTTCAAGAGGTTTCCCTGCAGAGAAACCCACTTTCCCCCCGTTTTCGAGGATGCTGAGCACGGTGGTGTTGGATATCGCGGCCGACTTCTTCCAACCCCTCCACCGACCAATACTCGCCCCCGAAAAGGGTGAATTTTTTTTCAAGTATAATATTCCCCCCCTACCGTTTTCGAAGATGGGGAAAATAGTTGTACTTCTTTTTTTGGTTGGTTAATTCTCATTCCGATCCAGCTGAAAGAATATCATCAAATAGCACCAGTAGGTCTATTGAATAATCCATCCATCCCCTTTCGGGGACGAGTATTGGCCGGTGGAGGGGTTGGAAGGGCTCGGACGCGATATCCAACACCACCGTGCTCAGCATCCTCGAAAATGGAGGGAAAGTGTGTTTCTCTGCAGGGAAACCTCTTGAAGCGCGTTTAACCCTTGTGGGTGGTTTTTGACCGTTTTGAGGAGTTGCGCAACCTCAAAAAGAAATGCTGACGCCGCCATCATGTTCAGCATCCTCGAAAACGGGGGGGGGGGGGGGAGTTACTGTTGAAAATATTTCGATTTTTCGGGTTTTTTTTCGACTCACACACGCCACTAAAGCAGCCATATTAGAACTGTGTCTGCGACGTCTGCCTCCACTAGCATGTTTGTTTGCCGTCCGTCAATATCAAATATCTGCCCTATTGATGAGCACACTACGGGAGTGTTTTTAGATGACTATAGTAATGAAGGTCATAGTCACGTATTAAGCTGAATATATGGCATTAATGTAATGTTGCTGAACAAATTCTGGATAGCGCCCACGCTCCTGTAAAATTATCGACCAATGTCCAATGGGATTACGAAATTAAAATAAATTCTTGACGAAACCTGTCCATCCCCATTTTTAAAAACTTTTCTTAAGCATATACGGCTATTGCATAATCTGATGAGTACAAACCCGAACTTATTTGAGAAAACCATAAAATTTTAATCAATTTCTGGCTTCTCAATTAGTAAACACAATGACAACTCTATTTCTGTTGCCCTATATTTACGTGTGAGAATTAAGACACATGTCATGCCCATAATTTACCGCATTGAATCGTTTAATTCAATATGAAATTGTTTTCACGAACGCCCCTGTGTGTCGACCATTTCAGACACAGACATTAATTAAATAGCGACGTTGGTATAGCGGAAAGCTGGAAGCGCACTTTATGTACAAGATAATTATAGCGATAATACGAGCTCGGCAATCGCGCAAAGATATTCCCACAGGCATGCCTATGGCGGCAACAGTTTAGGTTCAGAGAAAACGAGCTTATAGCGGGAGTAATAGCAGATTCGGTTCATTAAAGTTTAACAAAGCTGAAGTGGTTTAAATGTATCAGCTATTTGAAGAGAATTTCAATACTAACAGGGTTTTCTGCCCTGCCAAATCGCGGTACAAAGTTATTAGAAGCAACAAGGCGGCAAGCAGGGTCGCGCGGCGAAATTTAGAAGAAGGAAAAGAATACAATTTATTTTAAAATCCGTGTAAATATAGTCTCGGATCCCTGGAATTTCGATCTTCGTAACAGATGATAGGGGGAGAACTCATATAGCGAAACACCATTCGTTCAAATAAGTCAAGGGACACAAGGCGAGGTTACCATTTGGATGGGTGCTTGGGAAAATTTGATTTTAGTAAATTTTACAAGAACTTTTTCAGTAAATTTTACATAATTTTTTTTAATGTATTACTCAAAATTTAGGTTAAAAGTTTGCTATAATTTAATAGCTTTCTTATTAAAAGTTTTCATAGTCATATACACTCGCCGGCACAAAATTCCGCCACCCTGAGAATGTGGTCCAGTTTGATATTTTATAACTTATTTATTTTTTGTGCAATTTTCATGATTTTGTTATCAGTTTGTAGATCCATTTATTGTGTTTTTCCTGAATTATTTTATAAAGTAACATTTTTTGATTAGGCTATGTTATACAGGAGTAAATCGAACTGTTGTTTTTTGTCGTAATTTCAAAACACCCTGTAGAAAAAGTGAGGTGGACAATTTTATTTACATACTGTTTCTGGTAATGTTTGATGTATTCTAAACATTTCGTTTTTTGATTCATTCAATTATCTTATTTCTGCTGCGAGCTGCAAAATTTTAAATGAAACGCTGATTTGAAGCCTATTTTTTTATTAAGAAAACCAAACACTAGGTATATCATAAGGTTAATTAACAAAAACAATTTTAATATCGTGTATTTCCTCTCTCACAGTAATGACAGCTTGCAGCCTTCGTGGCTTCGAATGAATAAGGTTACTTATCCTTTCTTGAGGGATAGCCTGCTTCCTGATCCTGTCTTGCAAGGTTTGGGGTTGTACAGGACGACCACGAACGGCCCTTCAAGTTCATCCCAAAGATGTTCGATTGGGTTGAGATCCGGGCTACATGCGGGCCATTCTAATCTTGGAAGTCAAACTTCATCTAGATATTCGCTCACTACATGTGCAACGTGAGGTCTAGCACTATCATACATTAATGTAAAGAGATGCGTTCTGATATGATGCAGTCAGCATATCTTTCATTACTACGTATGTATGCCCGCTCATGACCATCCGGCGACCTTAAACAAACTCTGGATTCATCAGTGAATAGTACGTAAGAATATTGTCGCTGTCAAATATTCTGTCGTATATAACGTCGATAATTTTTAACCGAAAGCTTGACATACATTTTCTAAAAATAATATCGTTTCATTTAAAATTTTGCAGTTAGCAGCAGAAATAAAATAATGGAATGAATCAAAAAACGAAATGTTTAGAATACATCAAAGATTACAAGAAACAGTATGTAAATAACATTATCCACCTCAATTTTCCTACAGGGTGTTTTGAAATTAAGACAAAACAACAGTTCGATTTACTCCTGTCTAATATAGCCAAATCGAAAAATGTTACTTTATGAAATAATTAAGGAAAGACATAATAAATGGATCGACAGAGAGATAATAAAATCATGAAAATCGCATAAAAAATAAAAAAGTTATAAAATTTCAGGGTGGCGGAATTTTGTCCCGGCTAGTGTAGTATATAAACTGCTGGCCATTTGCTTTCGAGCAAGAAAAATATCGCCTAAATTTAAAAGTTCATATTTTCTGAACCAGATATGACCTCGATCTCCGGTTTTTAATGGTTGATAGATTTGTCCCTTAGGAAACAATTGCCAAAGTTGAATTGTCTTGAACTGTCAGAAAATTTTATATACAGGGTGTTAAAGAGGACGATGATTTTTGCTCCAATTTCAATAGCATGTAACTTTCACAATAATATTTTTAAATTTTATCACTGTACGTCAGTTGAATCACTGGTTCATAGCAAAGAAAGTAATCTGTCAAATTTTTGCTATCTGCTATATTTTAAGAGATACCGATTTTTTTGAAAAACTTTGCTTTTTTTCAACTTTTTGTTAGCTAGATCCCACTGTGCGTTGTATCGTGTAAACTTTGCAAGTGATTATTATACCTTATGAAAAGCTTGTTTATGTTCAGTAACAACAATTGTACCTAAATGTTGTGATGTGCAGTGGCGTACTTATAATCACTTATATGTCTATGCTTTATGAGTATCTCACAATTTTTTTGTATTGGAAAGTACTCGCCCCTAGATTAGGCAAGTTTTTCCTTATTTTTTAGTTTTTCATATCGCGCTACAGGTATATTATATAGGGTCTTGAAAAAATTTATTTATTAATTTCTAACTTTCTAACACGACACTATTCCTAAAATTAAACTAAATAAATTTTTTCAAACAATTAAATAAAAAAATTATATTTTTTAAAATTTCGTACACACTGTATAATATACCTGTAGCGCGATATAAAAAACTAAAAAATAAGGAAAAACTTGCCTAATCTAGGGGCGAGTACTTTCCAGTACAAACAAATTGTGAGATACTCATAAAGCATAGACATATAAGTGATCATAAGTACGCCACTGAACATCACAACATTTAGGTACAATTGTTGTTACTGAACTTAAACAAGCTTTTCATAAGGTATAATAATCACTTGCAAAGTTTGCACGATACAACGCACAGTGGGATCTAGCCAACAAAAAGTTGAAAAAAAGCAAAGTTTTTCAAAAAAATCGGTATCTCTTAAAATATAGCAGATAGCAAAAATTTGACAGATTACTTTCTTTGCT
The DNA here is from genome assembly GCA_963991005.1 of Barypeithes pellucidus. Taxonomy (NCBI): domain Eukaryota; kingdom Metazoa; phylum Arthropoda; class Insecta; order Coleoptera; family Curculionidae; genus Barypeithes; species Barypeithes pellucidus. Next base: position 64,401,234 of record OZ022556.1, read on the forward strand.
ATGAACCAGTGATTCAATTGACGTACAGTGATAAAATTTAAAAATATTATTGTGAAAGTTACATGCTATTGAAATTGGAGCAAAAATCATCGTCCTCTTTAACACCCTGTATATAAAATTTTCTGACAGTTTAAGACAATCCAACTTTGGCAATTGTTTCCTAAGGGACAAATCTATCAACCATTAAAAACCGGAGATCGAGGTCATATCTGGTTCAGAAAATATTAACTTTTAAATTTAGGCGAAATTTTTCTTGCTCGAAAGCAAATGGCCAGCAGTTTAGTTTGATTATTTTTATACAAAATTTAACTTTAAAGTTTTTCTTTCCGTGTACACGAGTCATGCATGTATGTTGTTTCTGGAAGTAAGTGGTGGGGGTTTGTTGTTTACATGGACCGCACGCCCTTGGCAGCGAGTTGAAGTTTAAGACTTTGTTTCCTCGAGCGACACCATTATGTTACCCGCTTCTTGACAAATAAAATACATTACGTTTCTGAATATCATTTAACGAGAGAAAAATAAAATAATTTATGTCGGCGACGCTTGAAAGGAGAAACGGCGTCATGTAATTCCCAATGAGAAATTACTTGGACTGAAATATCGACCATGACAGTCAATGGCGTACAAAAACACATTTTATATAATACAAAAACTTACTTTTCGTAGCATTCGATGCATGGAAGATTCAATTAGAAGATATATTTGGAGGATTGGTAGAGAAATAAAGGTTAGTGCGCATGGATTCTCGGCTGTAAACCACTAATAATTATGGAAATATTTGGCTGGATGCTGGAAAGCAGGAGGTCATTGGAATTTCGAACAGAACAGAACAGAACAGTAGCATTCGAGAAGTAGATTCATTTTACATGTCGAAAAAGTGTCGTTTTGGAGTTTGTTACACCATGTGTTCAACAAATTGGAAAATTCTTTCAAAACAACGTCATAAAGGATAGTTTTGCGTTTTAAATCCTGCAAAAGGTTAGAGAGATTATTGTCAATTGTTGCCAATAAATAATTCAATTATTATGTGAATTATGATTTCGGATACTTATTAAACAAGGCCTATTTAAATGTATGCGTCTAAAAATTATGCACGCCCATGGAGAATACGGTTTTGATTGATTTATTGAACAAACATAAATATTATTCTATGGATTTATTAACTTCACGTCTTTTAAAACCAGACTACAGCGAAAATTATCTTTAATAATCATAAAAGTAATAATAAATAAAATTTTTAACTAAATTATTTATTTATAAAACTATATTGAGATCGCTTAATATATTTCTGAAGCTACGATATAACTTTAAGATTGGGATTTTGGCTTTCTTTTGAAATTTTACTCAAATAACCTTAAAATGTTTGATCTAGAGTAGAGACCATAAGCTAGTATCAATATCGATATTGCATATTTAAAAATATTTCTGGAATTATTATAATATTTAATTTAGGTTCTGGAAATAATCTTATCAAATATAACTCGAGCGTAGTTTTAATTAACGATTACATTTTTCATTGTTACACACAAAGTTTTTTTTTTTGGAGAGTTTATTCATTGATCGTTTGGGCATGTTTATCATGGATTAAATCACTCGAGCTTATGAAAAAATTTGTTAAAAAAAATACCGAGCTCTTGTTTATATTATCACCTTTGATAATTTTTACCTGATTTCTTGAATCTTACATTGATTAATGACTTGAATAAAAAGCCAACTACTTAAGATAGTGATAATGTTTCTATTGAATTCAAAGTACCACTTAAACATTTCGCCAAATCAATAAAAATGTTACATATTTCTTAATTAGTAAAAAAATTGCTATAGTTGCGTAATTATAGGCCCAATAATAATCCGCAAAAAAGTAAAAAATAAATACAGGGGTTTTATGAAAACGCGACATTTTTTTAAAAATAACGAATTAATTTTGACCACAAAACAGGTACGAATAACCTACTGTGCGGGGTCCGCTACTCTATATCTGCTCGCAAAAAATAATACCTATATTATATTTAAGAGAGAATTTTTATTTGTATTGGAATTCGATCAGAGAATAGAATATCAACTATAATAGAAAGGCCGCGTTATAAATGGATAGATTTATCTGTGCTTATCTTTCGTCTGACTATCCACCCTAAACTTTGTTTGCTAGAGGTGTATATCATCTCCATCGCCAACTCAACATTTCCTCATCTAATCGGTGTCTAGCGAAATTAATCCTAATCTAGCAGATGTGGCCTCAAATTCATTACTCTATTTCCATTTGTGCCGTTGAATAGAAAGAGACCCTCCTAAATACACTAGTGCGGTGCCAACTTGCCAGAATTAATGGCGTGTGGTGAAAAGCGGGCGCATATAAACTGTGAATTTACGGAGAACTCGTGTTACTCGTATGTGCCCGTAACGGAAAATCGTTATCTGTTTCGTCGCAGAGGGAAACGTTTTAAGAATTTTCTGAAATTTGCTTTCAAATGATGTACTGTAGGTTATTATAATAAAAAGTTATTGATACTATTGGAAGGCAAAAAAATGTGCTATAAAAATAATAAAACTAACTATAATTCATGGCTATGTACAGGGTGTCCCATTTTCGGCACTTTTATAGGTCATGTGCTCTTTTTGGGTCAAACTTGGTAAAATCAAAATTCGAAAATTTTCGCTCGCTAAGAGATACGGGGGAAAATAAAAAATTTGACAATTTCAAAATTACGCTATATTTTCTTAGTTAAAAGAGATACAGAAAAGTGTTTTATACAGAAGTTTATTTATATTGATTTTTGAAGAATCTGCCGTTTTCAGAATAAGTATATGGGGTCAGGTAACAAAGTTATCAGACCTAACCTCATTTTTTAAAATAGAAGTATATTTTAATCTGAAAAGATAATATTTTAAATTCTCCTTTGAAATATATAACACACCATGGATGATATTGGTTTCCTAGGCGATTTATTAAAGTTTATTACTTTAAACCACAGTAGATCATGAAACACAGGCTAATATCCTAGAAAAACTATGTTGACTTAACATTTAACGTCAATTTCATTTTTACATTCATTTGCGAAAATGACTTATCAACATTTTGAAAAATTTGATATGATATCAGTTTATATTGAAAGTGAAAAAAACGAAGAAATGGAACAAAATGTATATTTTGTTCGCTATCCGGAAAGACAGCAACCATTTAAAGACATATTCCGAACATTTGCGATGATTTCCGTTATGTTTTACCCGGTTTTACCTTAATCTGAATCTTGTATTTCGTTTCAAAGTAATAAGTTTAAATAAATCGCCTAGGAAACCAATATCATCCATGGTGTTTATATATTTGAAAGGAAAATTTAAAATAGTATCTTTTTAGATTAAATATACAGGGTGTTCCATTTAAAAAAGTTAGGTTAGGTCCGATAACTTTTTTACCTGACCCCGTATACTTATTCTGAAAACGACGGATTATTCAACAACCAATATAAAGAAACGTCTGTATAAAATATTTTTCTATGTCTCTTTTAACTAAGAAAATATAGGGTACTTTTGAAATTGTCAATTTTTTTGATTTTCTCCCGTAAGCGAAAATTTTCAAATTTTGATTTTCCATTTTAAGTTTGACCCAAAAAGAGCTCATGACACCAACATTACTTTATTGATAGCACTAACAATTACGGAGATACCCTATCAAAGTGTCGAAAATGGGACACCCTGTACAGTGTCACCATTAAAGTTGGGGAAAAATGTATTTTTCGTTTTAGGTGAAATTTGAATTTTCCATATTTTTGTTCCAATAAAAACCAAAAGTGGCATAATTAAATGTGACCTTTTCTCCAGAAAATGTCGATAAATTGCATTTATTGAACGAATTTTGAAAACTTATTTGGAAAAGTTGTTTGTATTGTTATTTTATGTCCAGGCCCCAAATTTGAGTCACTGATAATTCTGATAATTTTTGTTTTCTATCTACTTTATATCTACAGTGAAAACCTCTCTTGGGCGGACACCTACGGGACCGTCTAAATGTGTCCGCCTAATAGAGGTGTCCGCCCTTCGGAAATTTGTTATTAGGTAATATGTAAATGCAAAATTATTACTATGTATATGTATGTACAAATAAACATAACATAACAAAAATTCACTAGTTTTAGTTACGATGTAGTACGAAAAAAATCTAACAACGTAGTTTGACGTGTTTGCGTTTTATACTTGCAAGCTAGAAAATGTAATTCCAAGTCTGATATCAATTCCATTGCTGTAGTCACCTCTATTCTTTGCATACTCTTATAATTCCTTTACCATACTAATGGCTTGTTGATAATTGGTGATATTTGTTTGATTACTGCATTCAACTTCAGAGTCGTCAGATAGTGATGTAGTTTCAGTTTGGACTACATAATCGGTAGGAATGGGGTCACTATATCTTCTAATAGCACATTGCTATCAATCTTAATGAACTCGCCCAAATCATTGTTACCAAATTACAAACTTCCCCAACATCAATATTCTCTTTGAGACTCAAAACGCGACATTTTTCTGCCATTGTTTACGATTTTAACCTTACAACTCACAAATAAACGACGGACTGCTTCCGGGGAATCACACATACTTTCATTCGGCGAAGTCCTTTCGCGCTGCCACGCATACGCGATTGGTTGCCGGCCTGTCTTCAGGAGTTTTTGCGCCGTACTTATACGTCTCCCAAATACTTTTAAATTTGTTTGGTCCGTTTAAAGTAGGGTACTCTTTGTACGAAAACAGCGTGTCCGCGTCCGCCCAAGAGATGTTGATTTTCATGGAATTTCATTTACCTAGTTCCGGACTATGAGAAAATGTCCGCTTAATAGAGATGTCCGCTTATTAGAGGTGTCCGTTATGAAAGATTTCACTGCATTTTCATTGAAAACGGAAGTCGACCCTGCCACCGTAATAATAAAACAACGACGCTATTATTCAAATATATCCATTTTGTTCAACATATTTATTATTTAGAAAATAAAATCTCCTCTGTCGGTTAAATCTTTAGATGGGAACATTTTTAAACTGCAATTCAATTTTTTGAGGAAAATTAACATTTTGGTAGAATTTTTGGTATGAAGAAAGAATTTAGACGATCAGTATTGTACAAATAAATAGATTGGTTGACAATCGTAGGGCCGATTTCCGTTTTCAATGAAAATAGATACGAAACAAAAATTATCATAAGTGGTGTGTGGGAATAAAATTACAATATTACAAACAACTTAACCAAATAATTTTTTAAAAATTCGATCAATAAATGCCATTTTTCGACATTTTGTGGAGAGAAAGTACAAATTGACAGTTAACAAAAGCCGCATGGTCCTAATTTATTACATTTTTGGCAGTGGCGTAGCGCTACTACCGCGAACCCCCGCAGTCGCGGGGGGGCCCGAAAGCTTCGAGTGCCGATAGAGCCTATTGCTAATTAGCAAATCTTTCAAATAAATACCAATATTACCAATGTCCACCTGATCTAGATTTTGTTACACTGTGTCCGTAATTATATAAATTTGAAGAATGAAGCAATTGATATATCAAGATCATGGAATATAAACCCGGAATTTGAAGATAAAAGACAATTAAAACCAAAAAAAACACTTTGATGAAGCCAATACAAATTATCTATTTTCTAGTTGAGAAAACTATTTTAGGATAAATATATATTACAAAGTATTTGATATTGTAATTAACCAAATAGGTAATCGTTTTGAGGGAATGGAGTTATTTGTTAATAAATTTAGATTTCTATGTCCCCAAGTTCTAGTAACTTTGCCAGAAAAAGAATTATTTATGTCTGCAGAAACACTACAGCAAACATATTCCAGCGATCTGTCTGCGACTTTTCCTTTAGAGATAGTCGCGTTGTGTATGCCGTTAAAGGAAAAAATTGCTTCTCTTCAAAGTATTAAAGACTTTGCTGTATTTTTAATTGCGGAAAATAACACTTTATCATCAAATTTTCCAGAGGTAACAACAGCCTTATGATTATTTTAAACTCTTCCAGTAAGTGTTGCTACAGCTGAGAGATCCTTTTCCAAATTAAAAATCATTAAAAATTATTTACGAAATAGTTCCTCTCAGACAAGGTTAACCAACTTGGCTATCCTGTCTATAGAGGCACAAGAGGCGGCCAAAATGGATAATAACCATTTAATAAAAAATTTTGCGGAGGCAAAAGCTAGAAAAAAACAATTTACCTCCTGAAAGCAACAATATAAGAATAATTTTACAATATAATAATTAAAATATTGCCTCGCAATAACTATTGAGATACCTATAATACTATATTCAAGATTTTGTTGCTTAATTTTAAATACTTTTGGTTTTATCTCACTGTAACTTTCAAGTATCGCTACCTTAGCTCGGTACCTAAAGAATTTTTTCGTGTTTGTTCCTTTTAGTTTTAAAGAATGTTTTTTGTTTTCTTCTTGTTCAATAATTTTATTTTTTTGTAACGTTCTCTACATATAGGTTTGTAGTTTATATAATAAACAGTATTATCTAATTTTGTTTGTTTATATGTTTATACAGGGTGTTATGGAAATGACGTATTATATTTAAATCGGCAATTCCTGAGATGAAAACAAATTGAAGAAAAATATCCAAAAATGGCGCTCTAATTTAATATGCCCTGTACATGACCTTATGTCAAACCAAAAATGACCACGTGCTGCCCCTGTCAGGAAGGTAAACAAAGCAACATATGTCAACAGTGTTGTCATATCTTTAGGGTAAACACTCTTTACAAAGTCAATAACCGTTTGACAGCTTGCAAGTTGTTTATTTTTCAGGGTACATTATTATAAACTTTTACGTTCAGTTCAGTTCGCTAGGAAACAATCTCTGATTTATAAACTTGAACTGACTCGAACGAACCGCCGCGGAGTTTTTAAATGGTCAGGTATGCTCTCATTTGTTCAATTCGAACGACACCCGTCAGATCTGGACAACTTAAAAGTTTATAAATGCCACTTACCCTTTAGAAAAAAAAATGCAATTTTATTTAGATTTTCGAACAACACCAACTGAATTTATAAAAAACACCAACTGAATTTATAAAAAACACCAAGTACCTAGGTAACTTGAACAAAAACAAACCGGCACAATAAAATCACATAACACATCTAAGTACCATTCAATCTGAATTAGTATTTTAAAGTGCTACTATGTAGACCAAAATACGCCCTTAGTGTCTGAGCGGTCTGGGAAATAATGTATTTAACATCTAAAAATTTTAAAAATAAATAACACGTTTCTCTTTTCTTTAATTAAACAGCTGATTGTGGACATTGGGTAATATTTAAAAATACAGCGTTGTCACTTTCGATGTGTTATAAGCGACTATCATAAATTGCCGAATTTCCTTATTATATTACATTCCTGTATAATTATAGTCTCGGAAATGGCAACCGCGCTCTAGACAGCCGAGATTTCTTGGAACGGTTTGATGTCCGAAGTCAGACCAGCCCATTATTTCAGAGGGTAGTTCCTGTCAATTGTTAACATAATTGCTTCATTTTATCTTTAGTAAAGGGTTAATGGCCCATACAAATTAGCGTTTTTATTATTTCTATTGCGAAATGATTAAGTGCTCTTGTTCTATGTGTGTTATTGTAAAGTGTAATTATGCGTTAGTGTTGGGGTTTAGTGATAAGGTTATTATGCACTCCCACACTATCATCAGGACACGTGAAGAGCATAAAGTTTTTCCTATAGAAAAAAGAACTGAAAGTGTCTGTGTCCTGGATTCCTTAATCGCGTCCTGGATTTACTTTCTAAGTAAGCTAAATATTTATTTTTATACTAAACTAAAGTTTTACACTTTTAAACATTTTGGCAACATTCTGCTTGAACATCTGTCGATTAATCAGCTGGGCAATGTAATATCTTCATATATGAATGTGCCGAGGAGTTGTGTGTGGGATTAGGAGTGAATTACCCCACTTTTTAAACGTTCGATTTAAAAAAAATAAAATATGTAGCGCTTCTCTAGGACACCCCAGGAGTCACCCATTTAAATATAATACGTCATTTCCATAACACCCTGTATATGTATATTCTTAATATAGGGTAGGGGGCCCTAACTCAATTTTCGCGGGGGCCTATAATTTGTCGCTACGCCACTGATTTTTGGTCTTCATACTTAAACTCGAACAAACGATTCAAAACCAACGTGAATCGCTTCTTGCGCACACGCACCACTCCCAGAGTGCTCTAAAGGATTTTTCCTATAGTGCTTGTGTTTGATCATTAAAAAAAAATCCATATGGTTTCAACTTTAATGTCATTATATTATAGCAAAATTTTAACATAAATTTTTAGTAATAATGACAAAATATTTTGTAAAATCTTAAAAGGGTGCCGGAGTCAGTTGAAATGTTCGATTTCACCGCCTGTTCATTTCGCGCTGGGAAGGCACGAGGCGAATTGGATCGTCGAGCGTCCGCCCGTAATCGGTACGCCGACAGAAATAACGGTAATCGGAAGAAAGAGACCGAATGTGATCAGGGTCTAGACTTCAATTTTTAACACTGAAAAACGAAATTTTCTCTTTTTAAGGAAACTTGGCATTTTTAAAAAATAAGTTCGAACAAAAGATGTCTAAATTTTATTAATAAAATAATTGGAAGAAAGTTCATAATTTCGTTCTACATGGAACAGTAAATAAAATTAAATCTAAAAATCTTCCGAAACAATAAAATATATACTTTCCTCCAATTTTAGTTGCATTACAAAGCTTTTTTTCCTAAAACAGAAATAAACGCTTGGGGAGAAAACTCGTTTAGAGGTACTCCGGAATCCACTTAATACTATTTATTGAACAGATTGATATGCATCCTTACTCTCAAATAAGAATGGTTGAATCAAACTTTTTGAACATTTAAAACCTATCGATAACCTTAACAAATCGATTTATATTAAAATTCTAATTTATTACGTAATTTTACTAACCTATTTTTATTTTGTTTCAGGTAAGAACGCATTTAAATTACTCACGGTTCGGGTAAGTTGATATAACAGACAGTTATTGCAAACAGGATTTTCAATTTTTCACACGCAAAAATCTGGGAAACCCCAAATGCAATTTCATCAACACACTTCTTATTTAGGGGTGAATACTTCTCCTTTCAGCGACGACGATTAAGAAACCGGCGTTTGTTCGGGATCAAACGCCTGCGCAAAACAGTTCTTCTAATATGCACAGCGCGATTTCGCGGATAGTAACAAAGCTATCACATAAGTCCTCACTCACAACTCAACTCATTCATAAAACCAACACTCATTTAACACATAGTTACGTCAAAACAGTGCGGATATCACCATCAACACTATGTAATTCAAAAATACGTAAAGTGGAACAGCCCACCTACACCATACACGCGGCGGTAAAGGTAATATTTCTTAAAATATTCTTTTAAAAATCAATTTGTTCTCTATTCAAAATGAATTTAGATACCTAGCTGATTTACATTGATTAATTATATCCACAATAAAACATTATTAAGTTTGTATACTACGAGGTGAGGGTTGATATTCCGTACATAAAAAACAAGTGCCCTAATAGCACAAGCATGGGCGCCGTTTGGAAGGGGCAAGACAAGGCACTTGCCCCCCCTGGAAGTTGTCAACTTTATACATCAATAATCTTTTATTTCGCTAGAGGAAAAGATAGTTTTTCTATTTTTTTTTCAAATTTGGTACGTATTTTTAAAGTCGTAAAGTAAATTTGACATTCGCGGCTGTGCATGGGTGGGATAGTGTCTTCGAAAATATTTCTCTTAATCGAAGCGACGCCAAACGAACAGAAAATCTAATATAGCGGATCCGAAGCTGCTATATAAGCAAATTTATAAAGAAATTTTAGGCACCGTTATTACTTAAATCAAAACTAGATTTTCGGACGTCAGTGAATTAAATTTTTGCGATTTATTGACCAAAAATAATTTTTAATCCTATTCAAAATTTTTAATCGTATTCAAAATTGTTTCCGCTAGGCAGTTGACAGCTTATTGGAGCAATATAAAATGTTTGATTCTGTTCAACTGAAAAATGAACTTAAAAACCCATTACTTCGTTCTCAGCCGAGAAAAGCTTTTTTTTGGTTTAAAATGAATCAAAACTTATACGGGAAATACGAGATACAACTGGCCAGGAGATCTCGTTGTAGTATTAACAAACAATGGACTTTTTTACTATGAAATTATTGCATATTTGGCATTACAACCGTAGAATACCATTAAAATACAAATAAGCATACTAATTAATCTCACCTCGAAAAAAAAAATTGCTACCACTAGCGTTCTGGTGTTAAACTTTATAAAGCTACTCATTTTATCATTACCACCCCCTGCAAAGCTTTTTAACGGCGCTCATGGGCACAAGTAGACAAAGATCATAATCTCGCTGCTTTATTAAAAAGACACACCCGAATTTCGCTATTGGCAACAAAGACAAAGGGATGTTTGTTGCCGATTTGTTCCAGGGGATTAGTTTTTAAGTGTGCCTGTTCAGTTCGGCAAAAGTTTACACATTATATATATTATGTTCAATACGGTAAAAATAATTAATACCTTTTCATATCGATAATGATAGGGTGTGAAACATTAATATATCCCTTGAAAGCGATGGCCTATATTGATTTGTTCGTTGAAATCACCCTATTATTGATACGCTCCAATGAGGGTTGGAACCCCTATTATATTGTTCAGTCGAGTAATAAGTATAGCGATTGGGAAATTTAAACTGAAACTAGCCTGGGCTAGGCCGGCTGCAACTGTCAAACGCAGCTGTTTAGGACGGGCGCGGATAAATTGATTTTGCCACTATGTGGGGTAAATTTTGTTTTTATAGAGTTGGTTATATTGTTTGTTGGCGGTATAATGGGCGTGCTACAATAATACTTTATTGGAAAGGGGTGTAAAGCCATTATGGGATGGAAGATGCATAATAATTACGGATAACGATGGTTTGAAGAGTGTATTTCAAAATCCTAATATTTATAGGATTTATTCACCTGATGTTTTGAAGTGTAGTTCTGAGCAGGAGCTGTGCCAGAGTAACAACTTGTTAATAAAGATATTTTTGTTTGTGATGGGGGGGGGGGGGGGGGGGGGGTATGGACTGAAACATTGTGACCGATCAAGTCTTGAAGGTTTTTAAAAATAATTTTGTACAAGGTTGTTTCGTTTTAAACATTTTGTTTAAAACAATGTTTTGTTAAAAAATGTTTTTTTAGTTAAATCGATTAACGATTTAACAGGAGTATACTTAATTTATACAACAACTTGGTGTGAAAACTATTTATTGATAAATAGTAATAAAATTACTTACTAAAACAATAATTTCCATTCAAATTAACAAAATAATAAAAGTTAGGAACCTAATGAACATCATGCACAGAACTTTGGTATGTTCAAAAACTACAAATATAACCCGTAAAAAAAGGAATAAGGTAAAAATGTATAATAAACTATGATCGGAAGTGACATCAGTTAGCGCCGTAAGTGGGTGCATTAGAATTTTGTTCTTTAAAAATTGTAACCTTAGCTGCTCTTACATTGCCTAGCTTATTGCGGAGTTTGCAATGAACTAAACTATCAGATGTAAAAAGTCTTTCTATGTTGGCGGACGAAGCAATAACTGTATGTAGCTGTTGGACAAGTTCCATTGCGCTTGTATTTAAATGTTTAATAGGCCGCCACCATGCTAATGGTTTTACATTTTCAAGTATCTGTTGAGTAAAAATATATGGCATAAATGGTGCACACCTAGCCTGAAAATTAACAATCGTTGGCATTGCCTCTGAACGGTAGATTTCTACATATTCCATGGGAATTTCTAATTGCATTTGAGTTAGTCTATCTCCCCTAAAACGATGATCAAGCAAGTTTGCTAAAAAATGATCCGGAGTTACGTCACTCGTTGAAAATTCCCCATTTGTTTTTTGTTTTGAAACGTCTCCAATAGTTCGAGCCATATTTCTGTCGCTTCTCCTATCATGCAATTGTTTTTTTTTTAACTTTATCTAGAGCCACTAAGCATCTTGAGAATATCATGATCCTAAATGTCGTAAAACTCTATATATGAATAGAAACTATTCTGAGATGTCCACTGGGAAAGGAGTTTAAGTTATTTTTTAAATTCTACTAAAAACATGTTTTAAACTATGTTTTTAATTAGGTTTTATTTGTTTAAAACATGAACTTTAAAAGCAAAATAAAACATGTTAAAAACGAAAAAAAGACGTTTAAAATAAAAAAAAGCACTTGTTTTCTTTAAAAATAAAAAATATTGTTATTTCTCGTTTTGCTAAAAAATTAAACATAGGGGTAGTTCCCCCTTGGACCTTTTTACACTCTTGTACTTTTTGAGAACCCTGTATAAAATAATAAATTTTATTTCTTCATAAATTTTAGTTTCTCGCCAAGCAGAGTTTCTTAGAAAGAGCCACTTGCTTTCATAAAACGCATAATAAAAAAGTTTCCCATTTTTGTAGAACTTCCTTGGACAAGTTGTATAAGTACTTTTATGTCATATTGACGATTCTGAATATATTTTCTAATCGTATGTTATTACAGGCCTGCGGCTCGTGTCGTAAATGTCATGAAGGTGGAGGGTAGCCATTATATGCGAGTAAAATAACTAACTATTGTCCATCGTTATTAAATAATTTTATTAGAATTTTTCCCGAGGCTTTATTTTAAATGAGCATCATTTGATACTGTGAATCACAAAATTTTATTACAAAGTCTTTTCAATATTCGTATTAGAGGAAATATTTACAATTGGTTTTAAAATTATATAACAGAAAACAATACGTTTATATTGACGATTGCTCAAGTTCTCAACGAAATATTACTTGCGGTGTTCCTCAAGGTTCTATTTTAGGACCTATTTTATTCCTTATAAGTATATAAATTCAAATTCTAAGTTAAATCTAAAAGGTAATGTCAATTTTATATTTTGAACATTAGAATATTATTTAAAATTAGAGATTATATACCTTTAATAAACATTTATTATTCATTAGTTTATTCAAAATTTTAATATTTAATTATTAAATTTTAAATCCTCTAAAAAGACTACAATACAATACAAAATTATAAAATGTATTCATAAACTAAATCTGAATAGTTTATATAAATATAAATATATAAATTAAAAATTCATGCAATTAATAATCAAAATAAAAAATCTTGTATAAAATGTGTATAATTAACTGATTATACAATCATAATACCAGAAATCTTTGACCATTTAAAAAAAATCAAATTAAAACTAGCATAGGGATGAAATCTATTTTATTTGATGGAATAAATATTTATAATACTTTACCTAAAGTATTAAAAAAAAATTTAAATTTAAAATTATTTAAAAAAATGCAAAGAAATTTTTTCTGGAAAATATACAAATTAATTTAAAAAAAAAACACTTATAATAATTTTTATTTTTAATTTTTATATTGATTTATTGCTTATTTATGTTCTATGTTATAATATTCCCTGTAATGGACTAAAATAGCTCGTTGGGAATTAAATAAACATTTTATCAAATTAAGATACAAACCCCTCAAATTAAAATACAAACCCCTAGCCGATCAATAGTGTACGATTTAAATCACAGCAGTAAAATCATATTTTTCTTTCATACCGGCGATTTTTAAATGCAACAAAATTCGATTAAAACCCTTGCACAAAATTAAACTTTCAGTTTAAATTTGTACCGCTGAAATATCCGCTAAATAAAACGGCAACAACACTAATTTGTAGCTTTAATGCATGGTCGATAGTCCGCATCGCGAATTAACCCGTTTAAACTTTGTGAAATTTTAATGAACCAAAATGGCTCCTCGCGTTCCTTCGTATTCCCGTTCGTGCTTATTTTACCGAAGAGCTGCATCCACAAACAAGTATTATGGCAGTTAGATTCACGCTAAGCATGCACAGTTTGAACAGTCCTAGAAATAGACACCATGGTCCGACCGACACAGTCCCTCAAAGGTGTTTTCTTGTTTCGTATACTCGCGTTTCGTGCACGTCAAAAATTGACCTGAAATATACTTGTTTGGTAAAGATAGTTTCACGAAAAATGGATACGACTTAATGATTACCTGGGTCGGTCCCATTGTGTCGACAAGAGCTTGGCAATAAACAAGTGAAGTATGAAGGGACGGACTAAGGAAAACAAGTAATGATATGATTATATTAATGTATTCAAATGAAATAACATTTTTTTTTAAATATTACTAGTCATATTTATTTACATTATAATGTCATTCTATAGATAGTTCTGTTTCGCTATCGCTATCCTCATCAAAATTAATTATAATTGGATTAATTATACGATCCAGACTGATATACGAATTTTCTACAGTTATTACGTGACGGACTGAATTTTTCCAACTACCTGGTTGAATATCATTAAAGCATTTTCGTATTAATTCTACAACACTAGAACTTAAAGTCGGAGAAATATTTTCAGACCTAAGCAGTGATTTTAACTGGTGCCACATATTATTATGCTCTATGGGGTTAAAGATGCAATAATAGGGTGGGAGTCGTAGCACTGTATGTCCAATTTCTTCTGCCAATGTGTCACAAACATATACTTTTTTTATACAAAATGTCTTTAAAACTTCTAAAAGATCACTTTTTTTATAACTTTCTTCAAAATATAAAATATATCATTCGCCGCCATGTAGTTCTGAATCTCCAATTTTGTATTATTTGAGCTTGGAGCTTTATGTAATTGGCGATTGTGATAGCTCGCATTGTCCATTACTATCACGCTATTCTGAGGAATGTTTGGTAAAAGACAATTCTTGAACCATTCCTCAAAAACTAACAGATTTTACCACAAAAAGATATTTAAATATAAATTAAGCAACCTAACCTACCTGATGTGCCTATATTTAATTATAATTATTACAATCCGGTCCTTTCCACATAATAATAACAAACGGTCATAAATATTGGGATGGCCACAGGTACTTTTACTGCAGTCATTAAGTTTTATCCATTCGTGACCTGAAAAAAGAACGGACATTTTCATCGACGCGCAACCGCAGTGTTTGATCTTAGGTATGTAATTTTTTTAACGCTCTTCGAGTTATCGCGCCTCGTCCGTTTTCAAGCAGAAATCGTGTATTATGGCTCGGAAAATGGGGGAAAAATATGATCTGACACTTTTACACACGCATTTTTTAGCAAAACCGCTTTCAGTCAACACAGCACGTGTATCAATAATAATGCAATATGGGGACATAGCTGATGCTGAGTTGTTTGTAGACCCGGGCACTGTAACTTTTTGATACCCCTTTGAACCATGAATTCACTCTTTTTTATATTTTTAATATGATTTCATCAAGAACGGACGAGGTGTAGTAATAAAAAGACAATGTTCTTTCTTACGGACTGAAATCACTCTGACGGGTAAGCGCAGCGCTGTCGAACTTTTTCGCTGGAGTAAAACTTTCTTATTTTTTATTAATCTAGCGATTAGTCATTGACTAGATTTAGATGAAGGCGTGATAACAGGACATTTTGGTAACGGGCTGCCGTACTTGCTGTATTGAGGTGTGGATCAGTTTCAGTTTTGTTTTATCCCAAAACCAATTCCCAATTATCTCGCTCCAATCATCGGAGTGAAAAGCAATCAAAGGGGCAATTTGCTTAATACATGGCAATTAAAAAATAAATAAATTATTTTATGTGCAACTTTACGTTGGGTTCGTTTAGTAGTCTTTAAATAGGCAACAAAAACCATTAGGTTAAATCAGGACACAAACACTAAAAACTGTCTGCGAAATGGCACAGCAAGTAAGTAAATGTAGGCATTTTATTGCATGCCACGCATGGTCGATATTCCACATGGTGATTGCACCCGTTTAAAATCGGGTAAACTTTAATGAACCAAAACTGCATCGCTTTGTTCTCGCATTTACGTCGAAAGCGCATTTTATTAAAGCTCTATATCCATAAATTAGACGCATTGTCAACAACATGGCTTTTACGAATATAAGGTCATAAAGGATTGATGGAATTACTTAAAAACAATGTTATTTTATAAATTATAATTTTGTTCGGGTTGATCCTTGTAAATGAATTAAATTATTTATATACAGGGTGTCCGCTAATTAATGGTACATGGAAAAACCACAGACTCCTTACGTAAAAATATTAGGATCTAACTGAGATACAGGGTGTTAAAGTTAAAACTTCATTATTGTTTTTCTCCAATAACTTTGCAGGAAACCAACGTTTTTTTATAAAATTTGATAATTATGGTTTTTTTTAGGACGAGAAATTGATTTTTTTATGAAATTTTAATGTACAATGTAGGGGGGTGCTGTCTGCGGCATTATTTGCACATTTATTATGTCATAACTTTTTTCTGCTTCAGTGTATTTAAGTTTTTAATGAAAATAATTCTTTTCTCGTATTTATTACGTCAAAATGGTATACTAAGTTCAGGTCGCCCAGAGTTACCGTTTCGGAGATATTTGCATTTAAATTGTTTAGTGCGTTAGCTCAGGCAAGCAAATAATATTTTGTTACTTCTTACCAATTCACTTTTGCATGATAATTAATGTTCGAGTAATGGTAATTGGGAATGAGAAATACAACAATTTGATTGTTCTTTAACTTACTTTAATTAAAATAACTTTGAGAAAATATCGTGTCGAAAGAAACCAGCAGCAATGAAAACACAAACTTACGATAAACTCAAAAATGAAACATTTTCTGTTCCATAGCAACTGCATCTCTAAACTTTATTTGTTTTCTCATAGGTTACTTTAAGAAAAAAAAAGTTGTTTGCAAATTAATAATAATTGGTCAGGATGCACTAAACAATTTAAATGCAAATATCTCCGAAACGGTAACTCTGGGCTACCTGAACTTAGTATACCTTTTTTACGTAATAAATATGAGAAAATAATTATTTTCATTAAAAACTTAAATACACTGAAGCACAAAAAATTATAACCTAATAAATGTGCAAATAATGCCGCAGACAGCGCCCCCTATTTACATTTCATAAAAAAATCAATTTCTCGTCTTAAAAATTGCCAAATTTTGTAAAAAAACGTTGGTTTCCTGCAAAGTTATTGGAGAAAAACAAAAATGAAGTTTTAACTTTAACCCCATGTATCTCAGTTAATATCAACTTTCGGATATAGGTAAGTATAATTAAATCCTAATATTTTTACGTAAGGAGCCTGTGGTTTTTCCATGTACCGTTAATTAGCGCACACCCTGTATATACAGGGTGTCCGGGAAAAAGTGGGAAATCTCCCGGATATGAAGAAAATAAGTGAAGAGAGTGCTACAAGTTTATATCATTTCGTATAGGCCTCCTCCACGGAGATATGGGCTCCCGAAGAGCTCCAATGGAATCAAGTTTTTTACACATAATTATTGAACCACCGGGTATATTTAAATTTTTTTTTAATATGGTGAATACCAGGTCAGACCCTTCAAATTACTATCCAAGAAAGGGTTGTGAATTACTCACAGCTGTACGGACGGACTAGCTGTGACACTAATGGCCCCATGTTTTTAACGCCCTGTATGATAAGAACTTTGGACAACGTTTTTTACGTATCTTTAACTATTGACTAAAAATGAAATACTCTTCTGTCTGTCTGTCGCTAATCCTAACTAAGTTTTGTTTTTTTGGAAATTTTACGAAATGTCGTTGACATGTTTATTCTGATTAAATCGCGAGAGCGAATCTATGAATAAACATGCCCAATCGATCAAAAACAAAACTTTTAGTGAACATGAAAAATTTGATCGATTACAAAAACGAGCTGTAGTTATATTTACCAGTTATTTTTAATATATTTTCATCGCGTTAAATTATGTTAAACAATTAATTTCCAAAATTTTATGTTATATGATATGAGATATTATATTATATTGGACCACTTTCCAGCAGGGCGCCAGAATTTATTTTAAGAGGGAATTTCATTTTAATTTGGATTGAAGTTCGATCAGAGAATCAACTATACTAAAGTCCGTTTTGTTGCAGTTGATAGCTCATATCGAGGGTTGAAGCCATAAAACAACCGTAAACCATAGGCGTTGCCAATAGTAATTACCTTATTTAATAAGAAAATTGGCCTCTGTCCATTGTTAAGTAGGATTAGGGTTAAAGTAGGTACAACAGGGGTAATTAATTTACCTATTTTTGCCTGCTTTAGGATGTTATTACGCCATTTGATGTGCGTTTGTCAAACTATGTATTTAGTTGTATTTAGATACTGCATTATCTCAAAGTTGAATTATTTCCTATACTTGTAACAATGGCTTCAAGTTTTTCGCCAACGTGTCTTCGTCAAATTAGCAAGAGTGCATATTCTCTCCGAGAAAAGACATTAATATTAAACGTGCATGATGCTCTAGTGTACCAGAAACCTGCAAGTGATGTTCGTAGCATCATTGCAGAGTGTGCCAATATGGTAGGAGTTGGAGAGGCTACTATATATAGGTTCTTGCGTGAAAGAAAATCTAAGAACCTCAGTGAGCCAAAACCACTCCCAGGAAAGAAACCGTTAGAAATTGACAATTTCATTAAAAATGGTATTAGAAGAAAAGTACATAGTTTTTATTTTGCCAAGGAAAACTATAGACAAAATTTTACAAGCCATTAACTACGACGAGGACTTACCACAGCTATCACGAACGAAACTATGGAAAATACTTCATGATATGAACTTTCGATGGGAGAAGCAAAACAGAAAATCTTTTCTTATTGATAGAGCAGATATTATTTGCTGGAGACGTCAATACTTAAGGTCCATCCGAAAATACCGCAGCGAAGGCAAAAACATTTTCTATTTGGATGAAACTTGGCTGAACGAAGGGCACACCGTATCTAAAGTTTGGCAAGATAAAAATGTCCTAAGTTCTCGACAAGCTGTCATGGAAGGCTGGTCAACAGGACTTAGACCACCATCTGGAAAGGGACGCAGACTTATTATAACTCATATAGGAAGTTCAAATGGCTTTTTGGATCAAGGATTATTACAATTCCAGTCGAATTCTACTAAAGACTATCATGAAGAAATGACTGCTGATGTTTTCGAGGAATATTTTAAGCAAATGATAGAATACATTCCCGCTAATTCTGTAATAGTGATGGATAATGCCAGCTATCACTCTAGGCTAAAAGAGAATCTTCCCACAACTTCATGGAAAAAGGCGGAAATCGTAAACTGGTTACAACGAAAGGAATTGAGTTACGATAATACCATGGTAAAAAAAGAACTTTTGGATATTGTTAGGCTACATAAATCACAGTATAAAAAGTATGTTATTGACGAGATGGCAAGAGATCGAGGTATTATAGTGCTCCGTTTACCACCTTACCATTGTGAGCTAAATCCTATCGAATTAATATGAGCTCAAGTAAAAGGATATGTTGCTAGAAATAACAAAACTTTTAAAATGCAAGAAGTGCGACACCTCTTGCTTCATTCTTTAGCAAATGTGTCATCAGAAAATTGGCAAAACGCTATAAAACATGCTATAGTAGAGGAACAAAAAATGTGGGAACTTGACAACGTAATTGACACAACTATGGAAATTGAGCCTTTAGTAATAAGCGTAGGACATGATGACTCTTCAGATTCTTCTGAGGACCATTTTATCGAGTTATAATTATTGAAATTGTCAATATTTTTTGATCTGTAAATAAATTAGTTTTCTTGTAAATAAATTCATAATATCATAAAATCTATTACATTTAAATAAAATAATAAGCGGTTACATTAAAAACCCAACTCTCCGACCATGATGGGCCGTTTTAATCATTATCCTTTCATTTCATTTTATGGCTCTATTGTTACTTTATCTGTTACCCGGTGGAATAGGTCAAAATTTCTTCATCTTTATGCTAGATGTACGTAAAAAGACCATTTTATAGGTAAAATATTTTAGGCCACCGGGCCCTTGTTTTGAATCTTTAATGAGGGTATCGAGCTATCAACGGCAACGAAACAGACTTTAGCAAATTAAAAATTCCGAAAAATGTCAATAATTTTTATTAAGGGATGGTTTTGTTCTCCGAGAATGCCGTAATATCCGAGCTAAATAAAACTACAACTATACTAAATTGTATAGCGCTGATGCTTGGTCGAGAACCCGCATCGCGAGTTAACCCATTTAAACTTTGTTAAACTTTAATGAACCAAAACTACCTGTTCATTTCGCGCTGTGTAGGCACGAGGCGAATTGAATCTTCTCTTGCCGTTAGAACAATACGTCGAGCGTCCGCCACATATATATAACCATTATATTGCCAATACGAACTTCCAAAATACAAAAAGTGTCCCCGGTATGGGATATGGCGTGGTACTATTGATACGATCGCGTCAGAGCCGGCCCGACATTATTTGTTTGTTGTTATTCGTCGCAATCTTTGGTTCCGGATGTTTTTTCAAATTACAGAATAAAAGTGGTTCATCCACATTGTTGTCGGTATATTAGTTCTTATAATCTTTCATTACCTAACAACAATTTTTGTTAAGGAGTTTTTAATTTGTGGTGATTCGCTGTTTGATAGGTTAGTGGCTTGTTTTGTTTAAGATGAAAGGACAGTAGTGTATGGTGCTTTTTTGCAAAAGTCGTGGATCAATACCAGGTACAAAGTATTTCAGGTATGTACATAATATATACGAAAATATTTTGCTTATCATATTATCCGATCTTCGGAACCGAATTTCACTAAACAGCTTGTAAAAAAAGAAGAGAGTGTCACTCGTATGTAATATAATATATATGTAGTCACTACCTAACCTTAAAATTAATGTATTTTTAATTTGGTGCATTAGTAACTGATAATAATTCCCAAAATAGTCAATATAGTCATTCTTAATTTTTGATTTAGAAAAAAGCGAAACATACGACGTCGGATGAAAGTTCAAATAAAGCTCATCGTGTCGATTGTTACAAATATTCGGACGGAATTTGACACCAAAAGTTTACACCAATCAGGGCACCGTCGGATCATCATATCGTCAGAAATCGTATGCATGGAACGCCGTCTTAATTCGAACTAATCGAAATTTTGATTGCAATATTCTTCCTAACTAACCAGTGAAATTTACATTAAGAAAGTTGAAATCCGGTCCTGTCGAATGTTTACTTTCACAAGAAAATTTCGGAACTGCGCAAACTCACTATTACCCCTTCGATGCCCATACCGGGAGCAATATAATGGTTATATATATGTGGCGTCCCCCGTAATCGGTACACAGAAACAACGATAATCGGAAGGAAGAGACCGAACGTGATCGTAATAGACTTCAATTTTTAGCACTGAAAAGCGGAGTTTTCTCTTTTTATGAAAACGCTGCATTTAAAAAAAATATCGAACAAAATCTGGCATGTCTACTTTTGTTACCTCATGGGTTCTGTTGTGAGTTGATTAAATATATAAAAAAGCATAAATTAAATAATAAAATACAGGGAATTGTAGAGTTATGATTTTTTCTTTGAAAGGGTTTGTGTAATTGAATAAAGCACATCCTACCGGTCAGTTAAGAGGATGCCGGAGTCGAAATCCCCGATTTGACCCCTGTTCGTCTCACTCTTTGAAGGCACGAGGCGAATTGCCTTGCAGTTAAAATAATACGTCGAGCGTCCGCCCGTAATCGGTACGCTGACAGAAACAACGATAATCGGAAGAACAAGACTGCACGTGATCGGGGTCTATACTTCAATTTTCTACGCTGAAAAACGGAGATTTCGCTTCTTATGAAAACGGTACATTTAAAAAAAAATTTAACGAAAGAAAAAAATTTTGTTAACAACTCGAAGAAAGTCCATCATTTTTTTCTATATGTAGCATTAAAAAAAATTCAATCTAAAAATCTTCCGAAACAAAAAACTATAGACTTTCCGCTAGTTCTAGTTCTATTACAAAGTTTTTTTTCCTTTAACATTTTTTTTTAAACAGGAATAAACGCTTGGGAAGAAAACTCGTTTACAGGTACTCCGGAATCCTGTTAATGGGACACCCAGTACTTAGGGATAATACACGTGCAAATAGGAACGCGGGGCACATCAGATTAAATCGGGACAGTCCCACCTAAATCAGGACGTCTGGCAACCCTGGTTAAGACGCGTGAGAACCCAAAACAACTACTCCTCTAGCAGCATAAACTACACTATTATAGTAAATTAAAAACAAATAAAGTCCCAAGATTGAACCCTGTGGAACCTCTAAAATATATATAATAAATAATATATAATTCGCTTCCTCTAATTACTTTACTTGTAATCGTTTAGTAATTGATTTATTTCAATGCTACACTTCTATTTTCAACACACCCCGATTGCAGCAACATAAACTGCACATTAAAATCACTGAACCGAACCGAAACACCAAATTGCTCAAACCGATGCATTTCAAACAGAAGGAAAAACTGTTTTACGTTTTAATCATGTTGAAATACCCGTTAAATAAAACTAATTTCAGTTTTCAGTAGCGCTAATACATGGTCGATACCCCACACAGACGGTTAACCAGTTTGAACTTTGTTGAACATGAACTAAAATTGCTTCGGTCTCGCTTCGTTCACGTATTTACGTCCGTATTAGTTAATTTTATCTAAAAGCTTTATCCGCAAATGTGATACAGTGTCAACAATATGACTTTTACGAATAAACTCGAATAAGATTGATGAAATTGCTTTCGACTTAAAAACATTACGGGCGACGGTCGTTGCTATAATGAGAGAAGCTATATAGGCACCAGCGGCGGCTCGTTACCGTTAGAGGCTAATTTCAGGTAAAAGCTGGTCAAAATAGATAAAACCAAAGTTATAATTATGTCGTAAAATCATTAGCACTTATTAAGAAACAACCAGGGTGTCATAAATCACCCCTGTTATATTTATGTTATGGCCAACCTTCAAATTATTTCAGTTCAAAGTTTGTTTTTCTTGTCTGGTGTGTCAATTAAATTAGTAGTTGAAAAAAATCAGTGTATTTAGTTCTGTTATTCCGCAAAAAAAAATTTCCTATATTTTTCAAAATGGTGGCTATAAATTTTTACAAAAAAATCATACGGTTTGTCAATCTTTTGTTGTTCGTGCAGGATCCACAGCAAAATCAGTATCTTTCACAAGGATTCAGCTCGTGGAGTTATTATATGGAAATAGAAAGAATATTTGGAAAAAAAGTCTCTCTGATGACTCAAAACTCGAGTAAATCAAAATTTCTATTTATCAAGAAATATTTTTTTTTTCAAAAATTCAGATATATATTTTGGGTTATCGTTGAAATGAAATTGTATAATTGGAGAAGGGGGTTTGTTCGGGTTTGTTCGAAGGAAGGGGCTCGAGGGTGCTGGGGGGAGATTAAAAAAACAAAAACATGATAATATCGTAAAAATAAACCACCTTTGTTTATTCCAATAATTTAATAACCATAAAAAGGGATGTGGAGGGGGCAAAAATATAAGATATTAAAAACAAAATGCAATGTTACCATATTTATAACGGTTTCTTACAATTAAAAACATTTTTTGTGTTTTGTTACCAAGATAATCATTTTTGGCCACGATTCCGTCGAAATTCGCCTGTGTGCGGTGAAGAGATTTCTCGAATTCTATGTTATCAACATGTTAGTTGTACCAATCCCATGACATTTTTGTTTTTATTTAGTAGGGTGTTTTAGTCCTCAGATATCATAATAATTCAAATTTAAAAACTTTTGTTTTGAACTAATTATTTCACAGCTCTAGAAAATTTGTTAACTTTACTCTCACTGACCCAAGCAAGGCGGTCAATCATTTCAATCAAAACGCTCGATATAGCCAAATTTTCAATTTGGACGATTAATAGAAAAACAGGACTATTATGAAATGTTGTTTAAAACGAGTAAGATTTAAATATACAGTGGACCCTGTCTTAGGCGGACACCTGCGGGACTATCTAAATGTGGCCGCCTAATAGAGGTATTCGCCCATGGGAAATTTGTTATTAGGTAATATGTAAATGCAAAATTGTTACTATGTATATGTATCTACAAATAAACATAACATAATAAAAATTCACTAGTTTTAGTTAGGATGTAGTACTAAAAAAATCTAATAACGTAGTTTGACGTGTTTGCGTTTTAAACTTGCAATCTAGAAAAATGTAATTCCAAGTCTGATAACAATTCCATTGCTGTAGGGTCACCTTTATTCTTTGCATACTCTTATAATTCCTTTACCATAATGGCTTGTTGATAATTGGTGACATTTGTTTGATTACTGCATTCAACTTCTTCATCAGAGTCATCAGATATTGATCTGGTTTCATTTTGGGCTATATAATCGGTAGGAATGGGGTCACTATCATCTTCTAATAAATAGCACATTGCTATCAATATTAATGAACTCGCCCAAATCATTGTTATCAAATTATAAACTTCCACAAATAAACGGCGGACTGCTGTCGGGGAATCACACATACTTTCATTCGGTGAAGTACTTTCGCGCTGCCCAAAGGAGAGTCCGCCCAAGAGAAGGTGATTTTCATGGAATTTCATATACATAGTTCCGGACTATGAAAAAATGTCCGCTTAATAGAGATGTCTGCTTGCCAGAGGTGTCCGTTATTAGAGGTTTCACTGTATATTCAAAAGATACATATATTTTTTAATTCATTACAAAAAAATATTTTATTTTATATAATACGTAGTTGCCTCACCTGATGAGACGCCACTGATAGGCAATTTAAATTGTTTTAACGTGTACATTTAAAGAAGAAATGAAGGGTAAGGGAAAAACCAAACGATGTCACAAAACTGACTTACGAAGAAAACTAAATTTATATTGCCGAATCTCATGTTACAAAGTCTTAAAAATAAAAATGCAGGTCAATGTTTAACGTAATTTACTACTGTTTAGTTAATTTCTTAAGAAAATAATTTTAACGTACGATTATTAAGCTATTGTTAAGTTTAATAATAAATTTATTTTTAATAATTTAATAATTAATTTAATTATTTATTTTATTTTTTTCCCAGTACCGACCGCCGCGCGCCCAACGTCGTTTTAACCAGTATGGGTAGTTTTTTTATTGCTTTATTAGTCGGACATAAAATTGGAAAAATCAGTTAATATACAGGTTGTAACATTTAAAAAAAAAACACTTTTTGATTCCCCTGTAAATTAACAGATCTAAACTGATATTTGATCCCCTTGCAAAATTTGCAATAATTGATAATAATATTACTTTAAAAAACTTGTACTTATATAGGTATACCAATCTTTTTCAGTTTTCTCAAAGATGAAAATTAAAAAAGTTAAGATGGAGGGACATTATACGTGACCACCCTGTATAAAGTAATATTTGTTGTAATGGACGTATTAAAAAACGATTGCTAATAAATTAATAGCGATAATATGGCGATATTTAAATGTAAATTTTCTAAAACCATTTTAATGTTTTAGGTAATTATTTAATTAATTACCATATTTGGTGCTTTAACATAATTTGGAATTTATAATTAATATAATTATAACGCTTGTTAATGGTCTTATAAATTGGCAATAATTTTAGTTAATGATTAGTTGTCATGCGAAACTATATTAGGTATATTAGACAAAAATTAAATAAAAAAATATTCCAGCGGTAAATAAATTTAAAATTGTGGAGCGGGGATTTGTTCGGGTTTGTAAGCTGTTGTAAGAAATACAACTAAGGCTATATTGGCCTGGTAACAATATCCACAAACAATTAACAAAAAATAAATAAAGAATTATAACTTAATACTCCTCGCACTTCATTATTTAAGAATTCTTTCATCTGGAATTATGGAACGACCTTTCCGAAGTCGGTTTTTTCCAACGAATATAACCTCCAACGATTCAAAACCAACGTGAATCGCTTTTTGCGCACAAGCATCACTTCCAGAGTGCCCTAAAGGAGTTTTCCTGTTGTGCTTGTGTTTGATCATAAAAAAAAGAACGAATGCGTGATATTACATATTATAATACCCATGACACAGTGAAAACACAACTGGCCAACTATAAGATCTAAATTCATCAAATGTATTTGTGTATCTTAAGATTTTTCTATAATTTTTTGTATTATCCCTAAGTACTGGGTGTCCCATTAACAGGATTCCGGAGTACCTGTAAACGAGTTTTCTTCCCAAGCGTTTATTCCTGTTTTAGGAAAAAAATGTAAAAGGAAAAAAACTTTCGGAACATTTTTAGAGTTAATGTTTTTATTGCTCCATATAGAAAAAGATTATGGACTTTCCTCGAGTTGTTAACAAAATTTAGAAATCTTTCGTTAATAACATTTTTTTTAAATGTACCGTTTTCATAGGAACGAAAACTCCATTTTTCAGCGTAGAAAATTGAAGTATAGACCCCGATCACGTGCAGTCGCTTTCTTTCGATTATCGTTATTTCTGTCGGCGTACCGATTACGGGCGGACGCTCGACGTATTCTTCTAACTGCAAGGGAAGATCCAATTCGCCTCGTGCCTTGAAAGCGTGAAACGAACAGGGGTCAAATTGGAGATTTCGACTGACTGCGGCATCCTCTTAAGGATGACCACCGGACGTATAACATAAACCGCTAACCGCTAAATGTTGTATGCTTATGAAATAATATACCTAAATACCATGATATTATTCTTTCATTTCACCAACTTTCAAATGTATAAAACCTTTTAATACCTTTCAAAGAGAATTAAATTCGTTAACAACAACGTGAGTCTCCATAAGTAATTTAAAAAATAACTCGCACCATAACGACACTGTGCGTGCCAAACCGAATTGGATTGAACGGCCAGATATTAGCTTGTGTTTATCGTTTCATGTGTCTGTTTATTAATTTTTGAAGTATTTCAAATACATTGCAAGTACATGTGCTGCGAAAATTTGACCTAA